>VSDK01004965.1:87694-103648 GCA_009767595.1 Symbiodinium kawagutii | reverse complement strand
GGTGTGGGTGTGGGTGGGTGGGTGGGTGGGTGGGCGTATGTGGTTTTTTGATCTGTTTTGCTGAAGTTGTCTATCCTGTTCAGCAGAGCGGCCCTGTGAGCACCCCCCCCCAGCACTTTTGTGAGATGGCATGTTTGTGACTATATTGTGGTTTTTTGATCTGTTTTGCTGAAGTTGTCTATCCTGTTCAGCAGAGCGGCCCTGTGAGCACCCCCCCCCAGCACTTTTGTGAGATGGCATGTTTGTGACTATACACATGCTTCCATAAACAGCATCCCAAATCATCCATGCGCCAAAGCTCACAAAGACGATCGCAGAGAAAGATGTATTTTATTGAATTGCCAGATCATTCGCAACAGAGTCTTTGGAGTGTCATTGGCAGAACTGACTATCTTGGAGACTCAGCGGTGACAAAATCAGTATTGAAAACCGCTCAAAGGGGTAGTTGGCGTTGTCTTTTCGGATGGAGCGCTGAACAAAATTGATGGCTTCATGCTTTGGATACGGCATGATAGGGGAATGAATGATGCGATTCTGGCGGTTTCTCGCTTCATGGTCATGAGTGAAGCAGTGGCTAACTGACATCCATTTCAACACAAAATCCATTGCTGAGCAAGACTAACACTGACTATTTGACGTCTACTCGCAATATCACGTATACAATGCAACTTTGATGATGTGTGCTAAACTAAATACATCTGCATGTGCCTTTATTAGACGCACATCATCAATCATCAAAGTGTTGTCCAGGCTTTCTCTCGTACTGAAAAGCTGACTCCCTGGAGGAGCAGAGTGCAGCGAAGGATGCTGAGAGGGCCAAGGCTGAGCAAGCTCGCGAAAAGGCAACTTGGTCAAAGTGTTTTTCTCTGCAACATCTTGTTGTTTTCTTTATATTGTCTTATATGTTTTCATATTTTGCATTTCTTGCATTGTTTCACGACATTGCCATCCGAAGTGAGTGGACATCCACGTTGTGCCTCTTACGTTTACCACGTCTCGAAGAATCATGAGAGGAGATAGAAATCCATAGATGAACCGGCATAGAGATCCATCAAATGTTGGATGCGTCCAGGAGATCAGAAGACTGCACAGGGAGCTTGAGGTTGGAGTGATGGTGCCAAGTCAAACTGTTGGGAATGATTTGCCAATGAAATCCGCTTCCAATTTCTTGCAGTGACCTGCAGTGAATTGGGTTCCCTACATGGCAAGCGTAGCATAGCGTGATGCTCAGAGGCAGCAAAATACAGCAGACTTCCAAGTCTTCAATCTCCTGGGCCAAGTGAGTTGCCCGCATTTGGAAAGCCGGAAAGGCTTGGTAGCACCTTGGGCCTGGAAGGGACTTGTTTGAGTATGAAAGGATTTTTGACAGTATTTCACTCTAACAATTGTTTGAGTACCAAGAGGATTCTTTTTGTGACATTATTTTTACTAGTGTTCTTTTCTTTTTTGTTTGTATTGGTTTTCATGTCTTTGCGGTATCACAATGTCTTCTTGGAAATTGAAGTGAGGCATACTTGGAGAGGAGAGCGACGCTGAACAGCATGAAAGTTTGGCCGATCAGCTTCAAGCGCACTTTGCATGGCCTGCAGAGGACGCAGGAATGAAATGCTGTGCTAGAAAATTAATGATTATCAAAGTCATTCAAAGTCATTCCCAGTACTTTAATGTCATTTTTGAACCTGCGAGAACTTTCCTTCCAATGTATCTATAGGTTACCCCTGTTGTACTCAAAGTGCCTAGAAGTGCATCGTCCTTGGCTGTAAAGAAGCCAAGCAAGTGTCTAAAGTCAAGTAAGCCAGAGGGCTAGCAGCGCATGGCAGTGCTGAGTTTCGGTGAGATGAAGTTTTTTTTAAGTACTATGGGGGAAGAGGGCGGTTGCGAAAGTGTTATTTCTTGTTTTTGTTGATAATATTTTGTTTGTTTCGCGTTTCGGAGGCTCATACTGTAGTTTGTTCCTTTTAGTTGTTTTCCGTTTTGTCCATGTTTCAGATTTTGACAGGGGGTTCAAGAAACCATGAAAAACGCAGTGGTTTGGGTTCGTGTGGGTTGAAAATCACATCTTGGGACACGCAACAAAAAATTGCACATAGCTGAGTTGTTGCACATCAAGTACCAAAAAGGCTCTTTACAAGTAATGATTCTGATTTTGAAAAAACATTGTTTTTGTTGGTTTCTGAGCTTCTCATGCCTGAAAGCTGTGCGTTTTTTGCATCAGTGGAACAGGCAGACTGATTGTGTTATACGTCCACCTCACAATTCTTCCGACACCCAAGCAGCTTTTACCTGTTCAAAACCATTCTAAACCTTCCTTTAAAACAAAACTTGGGAGGCGGCTGCTGCCTATCCCCGCTTCTCAAGTTGGCAATAGATGTTGCATATGTTTGCACTGCTTCTACAAAACTGTGGAAGTTTTTTGCAAGGTCTTGCTTTTTGGAATCACTGCATGGTGTCCTAGTTCAGGACAATCGTGCGGAGCTTGAGCATCTCCAACAAGAGCTTCGCTTGATGAAAGAATTGCACGAAGAAAGAAGCTCAGGCAAGACATACAACGACAGTGATGGAACGTGATGGATCAGGTCGTCATAGAGGATTGTGGTCGCGATGACCGGCGCAGCTTTTGCCGTAGCAAATGGCTTGTTGTTTCATGTTTTTTTCCTCCTTCCAGGTACTGAAAGTCAGGTGCCGGACCGATGGAAGGGTTTTGCGCCGGACATAGCTTACTTGTGTTTTTGTCATTTTTGTTCTTCAAACTTATTGTCATATTGTTGGGACTGTATATGACCGTATAGATTTGATTTCTTTGAGTTTGATTCATTCGTATCATCAGACTTTGAGATCAAGAGTGATGAAGTTCGAGACCAGAGCTCGAGAGACAACCGGCTTATCACAGGCATTTTGACATTGTGACAATGTTTTGATGTCTTGAATTCCGAGTCATTCTGAGCGCCATTCGTCTAGATGCGTCTAGTTTCTGCATCAGGCGTTGGAAGAGACACAGTCAACCTTGAAAAATGAACAGCAGGTCCGCTGAGTTCTTGATTCTGATCCTTTCAGACTAATTCTGGTCATATGACTATCATTATCGTTGTGCAGCAGTGGAGGGCTGCAGGTGTCAAAAACTGGATTTACCTGCAACATGTCAATGGCAAAAGAGATGTCCAGTACCCACTTTGCGGACATGCTGCAAGTCCCTCGCATGTGGCAGCGCAACATGGTGCAACAATGTGCAACAGTTTAACATGTCCTTCATAGGCCACCCTGCATGATATTTTCTGTTGTAATACCATGGACATAAGATGACACAAGTGAATTGATCCAGGTCATTGTCGTTGTGAGAATGTGACGCATTTCATATCATTTCATCGTATTGACATGTTAATGGGTTTCTGGGGTTCAAAGACCTTGACTTGTTGACTTGTTTGCTTTGATGGCGTTCTTTGCGGGAAAGCACTGAAAACTCTGAATTCTAGGTAGTTCAGTGAGGTTTTGGGCGAGATGCATGTCCATCTATGTCCATATGCTGTATTTGAAAGATCTGAAACAGGGTGCAGGGTGAACATGAGTGGCCAAGTTATTCACTGTAGTCAGAGCTTGTCAAAGCATATCCGTTCAATGGAAGGAAATCCAACGTCTACGGCAAGAACTGAAAGATTCAGTCCAGACAAAAGCATTGCGAGATGGCTCTGACCTCAGATAGTCTCTGTTGGAGAGAATTATCGACTGCCTATGCCGGGCGATCTCTTGCACCCTTGCACGATTCTGATCTTTTGTTTCATGTTTTTTCCTCCTTTCAGGTACTGTAAGTCAGGCCTGGGCGGGGGAAGGGCGTTGCGCCGGACAAAGCTTACTTGTGTTTTTGTCCTTTTTTTGTTCTTCAAACTTATTGCCATATTGGGACTGTATTTGACTGTAAAGATTTGATTTCTTTGAGTTTGATTTCATTCGTATCATCAGACTTTGAGGTCAAGAGTGATGAAGTTCGTATGACATTGTGACAATGTTTTGATGTCTTGAATTCCGAGTCATTCTGAGCGCCATTCGTCTAGATGCGTCTAGTTTCTGCATCAGGCGTTGGAAGAGACACAGTCAACCTTGAAAAGTGAACAGCAGGTCCGCTGAGTTCTTGATTCTGATCCTTTCAGGATAATTCTGGTCAAATATGACGATCATTATCGTTGTGCAGCAGTGGCGGGCTGCAGGTGTCAAAAACTGGATTTACCTGCAACATGTCAATGTCAAAAGAGATGTCCAGTACCCACTTTGCGGACATGTTGCAAGTCCCTCGCATGTGGCAGCGCAACATGGTGCAACAATGTGCAACAGTGTAGCATGTCCTCCATAGGCCACCCTGCATGATATTTTCTGCTGTAATACCATGGACATAAGATGACACAAGTGAATTGATCCAGGACATTGTCGTTGTGAGAATGTGACGCATTTCATATCATTTCATCGTATTGACATGTTAATGGGCTTCTGGGGTTCAAAGACCTTGACTTGTTGACTTGTTTGCTTTGATGGCGTTCTTTGCGGGAAAGCACTGGAAACTCTGAATTCTATGTAGTTCAGCGAGGGTTTTGAAGGTGCTGAAACAACAGAAGCATGACCATGAGTTCTTGCACATGTGCTTTTGGTGCAGATGCATGTCCATCTATGTCCATATGCTGTATTTGAAAGATCTGAAACAGGGTGCAGGGTGAACATGAGTGGCCAAGTTATTCACTGTAGTCAGAGCTTGTCAAAGCATATCCGTTCAATGGAAGGAAATCCAACGTCTACGGCAAGAACTGAAAGATTCAGTCCAGACAAAAGCATTGCGAGATGGCTCTGACCTCAGATAGTCTCTGTTGGAGAGAATTATCGACTGCCTATGCCGGGCGATCTCTTGCACCCTTGCACGATTCTGATCTTTTGTTTCATGTTTTTTCCTCCTTTCAGGTACTGAAAGTCAGGTGCCGGACCGAGGGAAGGGTTTTGCGCCGGACATAGCTTACTTGTGTTTTTGTCATTTTTGTTCTTCAAACTTATTGTCATATTGTTGGGACTGTATATGACCGTATAGATTTGATTTCTTTGAGTTTGATTCATTCGTATCATCAGACTTTGAGATCAAGAGTGATGAAGTTCGAGACCAGAGCTCGAGAGACAACCGGCTTATCACAGGCATTTTGACATTGTGACAATGTTTTGATGTCTTGAATTCCGAGTCATTCTGAGCGCCATTCATTTAGATGCGTCTAGTTTCTGCATCAGGCGTTGGAAGAGACACAGTCAACCTTGAAAAGTGAACAGCAGGTCCGCTGAGTTCTTGATTCTGATCCTTTCAGACTAATTCTGGTCAAATATGACGATCATTATCGTTGTGCAGCAGTGGAGGGCTGCAGGTGTCAAAAACTGGATTTACCTGCAACATGTCAATGGCAAAAGAGATGTCCAGTACCCACTTTGCGGACATGTTGCAAGTCCCTCGCATGTAGCAGCGCAACATGGTGCAACAATGTGCAACAGTGCAACATGTCCTTCATAGGCCACCCTGCATGATATTTTCTGTTGTAATACCATGGACATAAGATGACACAAGTGAATTGATCCAGGACATTGTCGTTGTGAGAATGTGACACATTTCATATCATTTCATCGTATTGACATGTTAATGGGTTTCTGGGGTTCAAAGACCTTGACTTGTTGACTTGTTTGCTTTGATGGCGTTCTTTGCGGGAAAGCACTGAAAACTCTGAATTCTAGGTAGTTCAGTGAGGTTTTGGGCGAGATGCATGTCCATCTATGTCCATATGCTGTATTTGAAAGATCTGAAACAGGGTGCAGGGTGAACATGAGTGGCCAAGTTATTCACTGTAGTCAGAGCTTGTCAAAGCATATCCGTTCAATGGAAGGAAATCCAACGTCTACGGCAAGAACTGAAAGATTCAGTCCAGACAAAAGCATTGCGAGATGGCTCTGACCTCAGATAGTCTCTGTTGGAGAGAATTATCGACTGCCTATGCCGGGCGATCTCTTGCACCCTTGCACGATTCTGATCTTTTGTTTCATGTTTTTTCCTCCTTTCAGGTACTGTAAGTCAGGCCTGGGCGGGGGAAGGGCGTTGCGCCGGACAAAGCTTACTTGTGTTTTTGTCCTTTTTTTTCTTCAAACTTATTGCCATATTGGGACTGTATATGACTGTAAAGATTTGATTTCTTTGAGTTTGATTCATTCGCATCATCAGACTTTGAGATCAAGAGTGATGAAGTTCGAGAGACAACCGGCTTATCACAGGCATTTTGACATTGTGACAATGTTTTGATGTCTTGAATTTCGAGTCATTCTGAGCGCCATTCGTCTAGATGCGTCTAGTTTCTGCATCAGGCGTTGGAAGAGACACAGTCAACCTTGAAAAGTGAACAGCAGGTCCGCTGAGTTCTTGATTCTGATCCTTTCAGACTAATTCTGGTCATATGACGATCATTATCATTGTGCAGCAGTGGCGGGCTGCAGGTGTCAAAAACTGGATTTACCTACAACATGTCAATGGCAAAAGAGATGTCCAGTACCCACTTTGCGGACATGCTGCAAGTCCCTCGCATGTGGCAGCGCAACATGGTGCAACAATGTGCAACAGTTTAACATGTCCTTCATAGGCCACCCTGCATGATATTTTCTGTTGTAATACCATGGACATAAGATGACACAAGTGAATTGATCCAGGTCATTGTCGTTGTGAGAATGTGACGCATTTCATATCATTTCATCGTATTGACATGTTAATGGGCTTCTGGGGTTCAAAGACCTTGACTTGTTGACTTGTTTGCTTTGATGGCGTTCTTTGCGGGAAAGCACTGGAAACTCTGAATTCTATGTAGTTCAGTGAGGTCTTTGAAGGTGCTGAAACAACAGAAGCATGACCACGAGTTCTTGCGCATGTGCTTTTGGTGCAGATGCATGTCCATTTGTGTCCATATGCTGTATTTGAAAGATCTGAAACAGGGTGCAGGGTGAACATGAGTGGCCAAGTTATTCACTGTAGTCAGAGCTTGTCAAAGCATATCCGTTCAATGGAAGGAAATCCAACGTCTACGGCAAGAACTGAAAGATTCAGTCCAGACAAAAGCATTGCGAGATGGCTCTGACCTCAGATAGTCTCTGTTGGAGAGAATTATCGACTGCCTATGCCGGGCGATCTCTTGCACCCTTGCACGATTCTGATCTTTTGTTTCATGTTTTTTCCTCCTTTCAGGTACTGTAAGTCAGGCCTGGGCGGGGGAAGGGCGTTGCGCCGGACAAAGCTTACTTGTGTTTTTGTCCTTTTTTTGTTCTTCAAACTTATTGCCATATTGGGACTGTATATGACTGTAAAGATTTGATTTCTTTGAGTTTGATTCATTCGCATCATCAGACTTTGAGATCAAGAGTGATGAAGTTCGTATGACATTGTGACAATGTTTTGATGTCTTGAATTCCGAGTCATTCTGAGCGCCATTCGTCTAGATGCGTCTAGTTTCTGCATCAGGCGTTGGAAGAGACACAGTCAACCTTGAAAAGTGAACAGCAGGTCCGCTGAGTTCTTGATTCTGATCCTTTCAGGATAATTCTGATCATTTGACGATCATTATCGTTGTGCAGCCGTGGCGGGCTGCAGGTGTCAAAAACTGGATTTACCTGCAACATGTCAATGGCAAAAGAGATGTCCAGTACCCACTTTGCGGACATGTTGCAAGTCCCTCGCATGTGGCAGCGCAACATGGTGCAACAGAATAACATGTCCTTCATAGGCCACCCTGCACGACATTTTCTGTTGTAATACCGTGGACATAAGATGACACAAGTGAATTGATCCAGGTCATTGTCGTTGTGAGAATGTGACGCATTTCATATCATTTCATTGTATTGACATGTTAATGGGCTTCTGGGGTTCAAAGACCTTGACTTGTTGACTTGTTTGCTTTGATGGCGTTCTTTGCGGGAAAGCACTGGAAACTCTGAATTCTATGTAGTTCAGCGAGGGTTTTGAAGGTGCTGAAACAACAGAAGCATGACCATGAGTTCTTGCACATGTGCTTTTGGTGCAGATGCATATCCATCTATGTCCATGTGCTGTATTTGAAAGATCTGAAACAGGGTGCAGGGTGAACATGAGTGGCCAAGTTATTCACTGTAGTCAGAGCTTGTCAAAGCATATCCGTTCAATGAAAGGAAATCCAACGTCTACGGCAAGAACTGAAAGATTCAGTCCAGACAAACGCATTGCGAGATGGCTCTGACCTCAGATAGTCTCCGTTGGAGAAGAACTTCGACTGCCTATGACGGGCGGACTCTTGCATCCTTGCAAGATTCTGATATTTGTGGCTGCTATTACTCGCGCAACATTCAATTTTTCAATTTATTTTCAATAAATTTGATTTGTATTCACTGTAATTATATTTAGTTTCTCTTGTTTTTGTGATCTGTGGATTCGCAGGCACTCGAAGTACCCAGGCTCGGAAAACATCTTGGCCTCAAGAGATTGTCGTGTCGTTTCACATTGTATAGGACTCATTCCACTTTACGATTCTGCTTTCGGCAACATTTTTTGTGGATACAGTGCATAGAGGTGTATAGAGAAATGTAGAGATATATAGAGCCTGTGTAGGTTTAGATATTCATAGTCTCAGCATTTCTCGAAACCAGGGTCCTGAAACCAGCGTGCTTCAAGGTGCTTGCCTAAGATCCATGTCATGCAAAACCAACACGAAAATGATGGCTGAAACCAAGTGATGATGATGGTTGATGCAACATGATACAAGATGAGGTCCCAACATGATACAACTACGACACCACTGTTGAGAAATAAAGGTCTGCTCGGTGATATTGCAGAAGACCTCAGGGGAGACAGTTGTTTCTGTTCTCATTCTTGTGCGAAGGTGTGCTAAAAGCGAAGGAAAAGGAGCCGCTTTGTGACTTTCAACGTCCGATCTCAAGATTGACTACACTGCCCTTGGATTTCGTCCACCTGTTTCACACACAAATCAGAGCTGCCTATGTCTTGCCAAGACCTCTGACATCAAATTGAGGAGGTTCAACTTGTTTCTCCAACCTGCAAAGCAGCAAGAGTGGGAAAGCTATTGGCGTTGACTGCTTTTCAAATTTGGTTGACAAGGACAAGGTCCTGGCATCGTTTAGAAAGCCTTGCCACAGCAGGGGAAAATAGAATTGCTCCTGGTAGTTCCTGGTATCCTTTTCTTTTTGGACATGTTCAGCACTTCTTAGTTGTTTTCCTATCCTTTTCTTCCTCCCCACCCCACCACACTCCTATTTGTTTTCTTCCTTAAGTTTTTTTCTCTTTTTTCGTTTTGTAGCCCTTGTTAGGAGCTGATGGTATTCACAGAGGCAGCAGCGCGTCGGGAGAAGCATTTGGAGGAGGAGGTTGTGCGGCTGCAAATAGAGGCGTGGGATGGCCCGGAGCCTCCAGGGTTAAGGCGAATGCAATGAATATCGAAGATGGTCGAAGCTTGTTGTGTTTGAAAGATCCTAAGAATAAACTTCTGTGGTATTCCCATCAGCAGGGGCGATCTAGCTCAAAGATTATTTGTACCAAAACTCGGACCTTTGCACCTCAATCACCGGAAACCAAATGCACCAGAACCTGCCGGAACCTGGATCTGGGACCTGCGCCGGAACACAGCGAAGCTGATCTGGGCTGAAGAAGCCATTATTTTGCGCTGTTGGGGGAAAGACGCGTTTCTAGCCGTGAAATGCATTGCCTCTTAGCCACGAACTGGAAGTCTTCTAGCCAGGAAATGCGGAGTATAGCCATGTACACTATATGGATGTTTCATTAAAGCTAGGCTTCTGAGTTCAACACTGATCGGTGAACCTGTTGATTCAAACATCTACACAACACTCAACACTTCGGTTGGGTAAAGGGAATTGGCCAGTGTGTAAAGGAATTCGCCGATGAGTAAAGGAATTGGCCGATGAGGAAAAGGAATGCCCCAATGAGTAAAGGGAATTGGAAAGGAATTCACCACTGAGTAAAAGAAGTGGCCGATGAGGAATTAGCCAGTGAGCAAAGGAATTGGACAATGAGGAAAAGGAATTCGCCAATGAGTCAAGGAAGTGGCCGATGGGAATTACCTCCCCAATCCCTCTACTCATCCGCGAATTCCCTCCCCAATCCCTCTACTCATCCGAGAATTCCCTTCCCAATCCCTCTACTCATCCGCGAATTCCCTTCCCAATTCCTTTACTCATTTGCAAATTCCCTCCCAAATCCCTTTTTTCATCCATATTAACAAGTAAATACCTAGACACATATTTGTAGTAAGCTGTACGTAATTGAAAAATAACTTTTACATAGATAGGTGTCCAGGAGTGCTTAAGAAATAATATGTACATGGCTGTTGAAACGTGCCAAGAGCACGTGGCTAGGAGTGTGCTGGTAAATCAAATACAACTGATGGATCGGAGAGAACCAATCATGAATGACGTCATGGAGATCCTATACATCATCCACATGATGTATCATGATCTTTGAATCTAACAGAGAGGCATCGGACAAATCATTACATATCACAACATAGAGACCATCGTGACCTCACCTTTTGCATGGTATTGACCGCAGATAATCGGAAGAAGATGATGTCGTTTGTAGATGTTTGTAGTCTCTTCAGGAATAAGATTATGTTTTAGAGGATGTTTTGTATGTTTAAATCATTTTTTAGTTATTCTATGTTGGAGCATATGGATGTATATATGGATGTATATGGTGTGTATATGGTTTATTAAAGTTTATGATTTGAGTTTTGTTTGTAGTGCCCTGTGAGGCGGCGGAGGTGACAGCTATGGCAGAGCGGGCAACGAAGGCCGGAAGTGCTGGGGAAGTGCTGGGGAAGTGCTGGGGAAGTGCTGGAATCTGGTGAAACAAGCGCTGGGAGTACGGGCAGCCGAGCTGAAGATTGTGAAACGGCACCTATGACTCATGTGACATGCGAAACAATTGACTCCTCGCTCAGAATTTCAGAAATGGACATGAAGAAAGGTGAAGGTGTCCAGAGATAGAGGTCCACGCATGCTAGGCCAGAAGTAAGATAGTTTACTGCAAGCAAAAGCAAATCTTGCACTTCTGGTTGGTTGCAAGGATGGCTGAAAGAGTGCTTCCAAGAAACTTACAAACAGAATCCTATTGCACTGGCAATCAAATTGTTTCCATGCCCTGTCAGCCCTATATTTCCCTTGCTGTTCCTGCAGGCACTAAAGCAGGAACCTTACACCCAAAAGGAGGATTGATTGAGCTGAGCAGTGGATAGCAGCAGACTCATTCCATTCATTTTCAACATTGATTCGTCTTGATCAACATTGTTTCGATCAGACATTGTTTTGCATGCCTGTAGCTGTAGCAGGACCGTGGCCATCCAAACAGCTCTCCAAGTCAAACAAGGGAGAATCTGTGCTGCAAGTAATGCAGTGTGTCCGTGTGATGTGTGTGGTATCAATTTCCAATTCATTGGATGTTTGTGTTGTTTGTGTGGTTTGATGGTTTCTCAATCAACTGCTTTACGTCGCTCATGATGCGTGGGATTTGCAACTCTTTCTCTGGCATATTCCCGCATTCTCGTGAACTGACACTAAATGCTCTATGATCACCCAATTCTGTTGGCAGATGCATTTTCCAAAACGGAAGGGGGTGAACAATTGAATGAACTTTCATAGAAGAAAATATATGAAAATGAACAATATGTTCCTAGCCCACTAACACAAGAGGCATTTCAGCAACCAGCCAAATGTAGGATCGGCACACATTTCACTACAAGGTATTTGACTTTAGCACTCACTACATTTGTATCGGAAAGCATCGCATGGATTCTACATGATTCTGTGTTCCTGTTTCCCACAGATCCTGAAACCTAACTCTACTTTGTACACGATGAACATGGATAATTCTGTTGGGCATAGAGGAGTGACGGGCACACAACAGCATTGGTGAAGGCTTCATTATTCGTTTTTTGTCGACCCTTCCCTTCGATGAGTTTGATGCCTTCATGGCATAACGCTGATCAACATGCGAGCAGGGAGTTAACAAAAATAGACGTCAACCAACGACATCAAACTTTTATATACTTTTATATGATATAGAAAGTATGATGAAGTAAGCAAGCAAGAACAAATATGTAACAACAAGTAATCGATCATTAAGTAAGCATCCGAATCGTTAATTTGTTTGAGTGAAACCGTTGATGACGAGCAGGTTTCTGGTTGCAGTTTGTACTTGCTACGCTGCCAAAGTGAACAATTGTTTTTTTTGGCTAGAGGAAAAAATCCAAACAGATCAAATTTGTTCACTTTGTGTCTCCTTGTAACTGGCATGACATGCAGATCTCAACTGGACCACGCTAAGACCGTGGGAGAAACTAGTCATGAAGATGATTTGGGAGTACTTACATAAGATTAGATGTTGTCCATGACAAAAGTATGTTTCTCAACATAGGGGACCCTAAGAATGGTTGGTTTGTTCCTGTAAATGATTAATGAAGGATGATTTGGTGGTACCCCGATTTTGAGAAGCCCCCGTATCAATGACTCTGCCTGAATCGTAATAGTAATGCACTTGGAAACATGTTGTTCATGTTGAAAGATATCTTTTTGCTTGAAAAAAGATGCTTTCACTATCTTTCAATTTCACTGTTGAAAGATGTGGAAATTACCGCGTTGGTTTCTGTCCCAGGCCTTCAGATGACGTGGAGATGCTTCGAGCACTTGCTGCGCTGCGCTCCTCGGAGATGGTGGAAGTGTCCGTTGTAAAAACTTCTCAAACTTCGAAGAAGACTTCGAAGAAGAGAAGAAGAGAAGAGAAGAGAAGCGAAGCGAAGCGAAGCGAAGAGAAGAGAAGAGAAGAGAAGAGAGAAAACACGTACACATGATTGCACATGTGTATGTATTTATTTTAAACATATACATATGTATATATGCAATCATATTGAATACAATATATATATGTATACATATATATATATGATGTACTTGATGTACGGAGTAACTTGGAATCCGTGAAAACTAGGAAACCAGGTAGAATGCATGAAACTGGAAAGGTCTTCGGGATATGGGATGATATGGCAGACACACAGATCTGAATCTTGAGGTTGCAGAAAGCTTTGTCTCGTTGGATGGGATCAGTTTCCAATTTTGAACGGCAGCAGAAGAGGAGCTGAAGAAAATCTTGCTAAACAGAATCCACTTGCAGTGGTTTCAAAAGTAGGGTACGCCCTAAAGTTGAGCATCACAGTTTATCCATGTTTGTCCCAGGAATTACGTGAACAGTGAATTTGAACTTATGTACACATATGTAAACAAGAAAATGTACACTTTGGGCATTTGTGGAAATGAAGGGGCACGGACCTGGGTAGAGTCTGAGGCTACGTTGAGGCACACTGGTACCCATGAGCGAACCAAGTGCTATGAGAGGCCCTGAGAAGGCAGGCATTGGGAACATTTTTAGCCTTGCGGGACTTTGTGAAATCCGCTGGCATGCTTTAGCTATGCTGACGCTCTCTCGGCAAACGTTGAGATTGAGCTCTCAAGGACGGTGGCCAGATTGATTTGAATGAGCAAAAAGATTGGGTCGCAAACAGAGACCTTGGATAAGACAAAATAGAACCATCAAATTTTAGCACGTGTAGTCTGAGGCGATGCGATGCCATGAAGCATTCCAAACAACAACGCTGCAAGGACTTCCAGCACAGAAACACCTGCGCACTTGAAAAATGTGAAATTCATTGGTCGCCTCAAGCGATTGACTCCAATGACTCCAAGTGTTTGTTTGATTTGGTGCAAAGTTTGGTCTCTTGCACAAAGACTTTTGCAAAGTCGAAAAGATGTCAAAAAATGAAACAAACAATTTACACTCATTTTTCAAGTAAACACGTGTAAATGATTGTAAATGGGGGAAATGAGTCATTACTTGAAAAATCAGGTCTACAGAGCTTCCACCGTGTCGACGCTCTGACGTCAAATCGGTGTGGTGTTGGCAACTGCTATTGCAGCGGAAAGCCACGAAGAAGCACACAGCAAGAAGTTTTGTAGACACCGAATAGACAAAAAAAGAAAATAGACAATTACGCCCAATTGAAAAAGTGTGCAAGGGCGCGTTCATTTTGCTTTCCCGTGCCCCTTTGCAGGAAGAAAACTTGCAAGTCCCCCTTTCGCATTCAAAGATAACCAGGAAAACTTGACACACAGTCAGACACAGCGACTCGCCACTGGTAGGGTGGCAAAGGTGGCAGGACTAGCACTAGGTGCAACGAGCGGACCTCGCAGGGACCTCGCGAAACAGAAAGATAAGAGGGATTGGGATAGACAGACAGGCAGATCATGGTAAACCTGATAGAAAAACAGGTAGACGGATAGGAGACAGACAGATAGATAGATCAGATGGACGGACGGACGGACGGATGGATGCATGGATGAATGGATTCCTTGATTGATTGTTGATTCATTCGTTCATTCATTCAGTCAGTCCGTGTGTTTGTCAGTTTTTTTGTTATTCATTCAGTTTGCTTGTCATTCATTCATTGGATATTTCAGACAGATGATTTCACAGATTAGATAGATTGAAACTATATATTTTTACTGTATACATATATATATATATTTATTTATTTATTTATTTATTTATTTATGACACAGCATAGGCAATAAACAGAAAAATCCATACAGTAGATAGAGAGATTGCAAGATAGACCCTTAGACGCGTGGACGGGGACACGGATCAATAGACTGAGAGACAAATCGATGGACTGACAGATAGGTGTATGAAAGAAAGGAACGAAAAGTTGATGTATAGACAATCAGACAGACGGACGGATGCATGGACGGACAGACAGCCAGCCAGCTAGCCAGGCAGGCAGGTAGGCAGGCAGGCAGGTAGGCAGGCAAAATGATAGGTACCCAGGTGGATGGATGGACAGATGAGAAGATAGATAGGTAATGTAGACAGATAGTCATGGATTGATTGATGGAGTTTTGGCAAGTGATTTGCATCCGTTGACTTGAACAACATTCTGCATAGCATTCGCGATGCTACTCGGGACCATTGCAAGTCCAAATGCATTCCATGTCCACGGTACCCTTCAAGTTCCTCCCGTTTTCCATCAAACTGCCACGCTGAAGCAGGAGAGGATGCAGTGGTGAGGCCGAAAATAGGAGGTCCTTTTTGGGTACCTAAGCACACCGCGACTCGCCAAAACTCCACACCGCCATCAAAAAATCGCGATGCCACCATCAGAGCACTTCAAAGTCCCAAAGGAGAGTGCACAAGCTGTAGCACATGTAGGAGCATATGGAAAAGAAAATGCATTGCCGGTGAGCGCCACAGCAACTGCTTGGCACTGTCACTGTCGATTGTAAGGTGTTTTGGCACCCTGTTTTCTTTAACAATTTGCTGCGCACCTTCGGCTTCAACAAATCGGTGACTGGGAAGTTTGGTGCAAGATGCGGACACTTGGTTTCAGTTGATTGGCTGTTTTTGCACTTTTGGTAGCGGTGTACAATGAAGATTGTTTCCTTCCTGCGCCCATATGGGCCGCCAAGCCGCATGCAGGACTAAGTCAAAGCAAAATTTTCGCCATGCGATGGAATTTCGTTTTTGTTCGAAGAAACCTCAAGCACAACATTGGAAGTTGAGAGCGTGCATGGTCAGCGTTTTGACGGTCTTTAGGTCAAAAAAATGTTTCGCAGGCAGGCTCCGTTTTCTTCGGACAACGTCAATGGATGCAAATGGATTAGTAGATTTAGTAGGTTGTTGCAAAATATACTTGAGTGGTGCAAACCGGCAGATGCAAATACGATTTTGTGGGTGAATGCGCGGAAGCTTTCGCAACACATTGTTCTTCCTGCGTTCAAGGTGAAGGCCGCCTTCCTACAAGGACACGGGAGACAGCGTCCGACAAAAACTAAAGAAGGCATTCCCCCATCAAACCATTCCTG
>VSDK01004965.1:60091-87679 GCA_009767595.1 Symbiodinium kawagutii | reverse complement strand
AAACCCATTCCTGCTGCTGGTTCCCGGCGAAAAACTATGATTTTGATCAAAACCGACCAACGTCATTTACGGCAAGTTTGTTCAAGACATCGTCTCAGCCGTACGTCCTCCACAGCGATTTGGTATGATGGGGTCTTGAAATGTCTTGAATTTGTTGCAAATCCCAGATTCCAAAAAATGCAACGGCTGGACGCCATCCATCCCAGCGCAAGGCCTACCAACGAGGCAGCCGCACAGTCCCACCCAGTATAATTGAAAATGTAAGGTTATGGTTTGCCTGGAAGCACAATGTGTGGCACCATGACCAGGTTTTGATCCTGCAACATAAAACGACTCTGAGATGCAACCGGGACAATGGTTATGCGTTTGTTGGGTGCCGGACTATGCGCTCTCTATAATTTCCAAGCAATCAATGAGAAATGTGTTTTTTAAGTCTATAAGTACTCCGTAGCATTTTCATTCCGAACTTCGAAAGTTATTGCGTTCATTTCTTGGCACAACGTTCTGTGGCAGAACGTTGTGTGGGAAGCTGGCACGAGGTCCTCCTCTTACCCTGGAGCCTTTGGTGCGACGGAAGCGGTCTGAATATTTGCAATTATTTTTTTGAGCGGCGAAGAAATGCGCAGGTCACCATGCGCTTTGTTGAGCGACCAAAAGGTTGCAATAGCATTGTTTACCACCGGCGCCCCGTTGAGATTTGCACCAGTTTGAATTGACTTGAACGCCGGGCGTCCCATGCAGTTTTGATATTTCCAGGGCCGGGGGAACTGTGTGTCATGTTTATGTTGTTTATGTGTGCACCTTTCATTTGTGCATCCAAGCGCTTACCCCGGCTTTGGCACCATAAGACTTTGGCCGCAAAATGAGGCAAAATGATCCAGCTGAAATGGTGGACCTTGGGGCCTCTATAAGCAGAAAAATGAGGTGGATCTATAATCTATGTAATCTTTCGGTTTGTGAAGAACATTCTGTAGATATTATTTGAACATGAAGTATGGAGTTGTCGAGGCAGGACATTTTGTAGATAGGACATGTTCGATACATGTTAGGTCCAAAACAATTTTCTAGAAAGTCACTATTTAATGACATATTTAGGGATTCATGGTGTAGAGGGATTACTTTGCAAGCAATGAGATTTATGTTTCAATTGCCCGTCATTCTATAGTTGGGAGGTAAAAATTGTAATGAATACAATTGTGTTTTTTCGGATAGTTTTTACTGGCTATATGCCGGTGGCGCGTGCAAATTGTAGCCAGGACCCGTGCAATCAGTGTGTAGCAACCCCTGGTGTTAGCACCTGATCACCACCTTTTGCACTTTTACATCAATTACCAATAAAAAAATGAAACCCGCCAACACCAAATGACACGTGATCACAAAATGACCGGGGAAAACATGATAACTGTGGGATTGTTGCCAGGGTGGCAACTACTGCAACATAGTCCCATTAAAATTCTATGTGTCGTAAATTGCTTAAAAGAACACTATTGCAAAGTGATCGGATTTTTATTTCCCATCATTTTGTTTGATTTTTTTCGCTCAAAGAAAAACAGTTTGCACCACTTTTTGTAAGGACATTGCCTTGTTGCTTGCCTCGATTTCATGGTGTAGTGATTTTCAATCCATACGCAAATCATTTTTTATCCTTGGAGGTGCAGGGCCAGTGTCTTTATAGCTACAACTCTGGTTCACAACGCCTCCCAGGCGATTTCCTACCCCGATGAAAAATGTTTGTACTTTATTGCGATTTGTCAAGCAAAAGGGGATATGTCAAATTCTACCGTTGCCTTCAGCATCATATTTTCAACTCGAATACGTTAAACGCCGAGAATTTTGTGCGTAGTTCTTTTGGCATGTCCCCGGCAGAAACAGTTGACATCAATTATCTTCGTGGCATACCATAGGCATGCATACACTACAACATTAGGCGTATTGGTTTTCTTGGCCAACAAATTTTCCCAGAGTACTCTCACGTCACCCCTGGCCTACTGGTTGGTTGACACCTGAACAAATTGTGACACTAAGAAGGGTCTGAATATATTCCTAGCGAACCGGGTCCGCAAGATGCAGATTGGTGCCACTGGCAATGGGACTCGGACTGGGGCGGCGGATGAGGGACAAACAACCCAATTGTTCCAGAAACCGACGCGGGGAGAAGCACAAACACCAGGCGTGCGCCGCAAAGCAACGTGCGGAACTTTGTTTTCTTAAAGGTCACCCATCAGGAACGGGCGGCCATGCATTATTTTGCAAACACTTTCTTTATCCATCTTTATCTCTCCCGCGCTCGGCGTCACAATTGCAAAGGGACGATAAAAATGCCGGACGATCTTCTTGGATTTTTTTTTAAAACAGGTCGAACGCCAGGAGCACCATGGTTTGCCACCCTGATAGTGGCCCCAGACACCCCATCAAAATCAATCAAAGACATCAAGACAATGGCCATCATAAAGCAGCGCCCCTCCTGGTTGAAACAAGAGAGTTCGAACAGTGCAGCAGTAGGGGCGAGAGAAGACATGACAGCATAAGCAAAAGGTTTTTGTGCGTGTAAAGTGTAAACATTTCCTTCTACAATGCGGAGACGGTCGTTGCACGAGGCCTTTGCACGAGGTCTCTGTAGAAGAATTGTATGGATGGATGTTTTTTTTGCGGTCTTCGTTCCACATCCTTCTAGAAATTGTCCGGAGATTTTTTAAAGATTTGGCAAGACCGGCATATGTTTTTGTATTGCTTGGTACATCATTGCCGGAAATTTTATACAATATCCGTGGGGAAACTCTATATGAGTGTTTGTGGGCCGGGGCAAGATTGTTTCCAGGAAAGTTTTGTCAAGATCCCTGTATGAGTTTTGCCCGAGAAAAACTTTTGAATGAGATTTGTATGTGCTGAGCACGAGTTGCATCATGCGACATATGCGCCATGGCGCACACATTGCGTAGCTCGACAAGGTAAGCAGCATGCGCACGCAAAAACAATGTGGACACATGAGCACATCGTGCATGCAAGTCGGCGAGCCCGTTTCTGGCCTTGGACGTAGAAACATTTAGCCGAAAACAACATTTTGCAAAATCAGTTTCATGTTCCAAACCGCGTTCATTGAAATCCAATCGCCTAAATTTGTGTACCCGCAGGATGTTTCCAATTTCGTTGTCCATGTGTTTTTCGGTCGACCGATTCTGAGTGGGTTCAAAATGTCAATGTTTGCATGCGCGATGGGCACTTGAGCTCTTCTCGTTCCAACCGCGCAGTTCGTCATGCCACCGGGACGACCAACCCATTTCCGAGGGTGGAGACAAAATGGTTTGGCGCAGTTTTTGAACGTAACATGAATTTGTTTGCAATTGTTATTTGTAGTTGGTCCATGTTGGTCCAATGCCCGCCAGCAAAACAAGCAAGAGAAAAAACACAAACGTCAGAACAAGGTAAAGTGATACCAATTCTACCGCAACGATTTGGCAGTATAGTTCTTTTCGTGTGGAATGCATTTGTCGTTGTTTGCAACTGGCACGCAGCATTTAAACCGCCACCAGCGTAGCCTTGCCCAAGCAGAATGCATCCGAACCATTTTTGGCCCTTTCGCGGCCCAATAAATTTTGAAGGACCAACCCTTTTCTTGGCATTTCGTTTGGCAACACGACGGTGTTGCCTGGATTGGACGCAAGACCAAACCCCAACAGAGCATCCACCAGTGCATCCAGAACCACCCCAACCTAGTGTCGCAAAAAAACATTGGAAATTACAAAATATTGCTTGCGACAAAGTCCCAGGTATTCATCCCAATCCCTGGCTGAAGGCGAAACTGTCAACCAACACATCGCTAAGGGAATCGACATGGGTCAGCGATTTGTTTCAACAATAATTCAGTGCCACATGGACATTCGGAAAACACGTCATTTGTTTCCATGGATTGTTCGTCATGTTGCACGGCCGATGGCACGTTGGCATGTAAACACGAGCAAAAGCACACTGTTTCGGATTATAAAGGGTCATGATTTTTTTTGTGAATTTTTGCCGTTTGGCGAGTGCGTTCATGAGAAATCCGGGCGCCGACCGCCCGTGCTCGTTGCCGGAGGCCCTTCGGTCCCCTACCGAAGGTATGGCATGGCCACCCCTGCCGCCGACCTTTTTCGATATACATCTGCCCGACCCCTGCCCGACCTACGTGCCTGTAATTTACATGGTTTTTTGCGCGCAATGTTGGGAAAGGCTCCAAATGCTTTTGCAAAAACCTTGTTTTTTACAGTGTTTCGGGCCCTTATGCAGCATCTTGGGGTTGTTACAGCATGTCCCCGACGGCGACGGATTGCAACTTGCCAACGTTGAAAAACTATGGGTTTTGCTGCGTTTTGGGCTCGGAAGACGGGGAAAAATCGGAACAATTGGCAACATCAGGTCAACATGAGCCATCGTTCCAAAACGCTGCAAGGTGATGTAAGATGATCAACATGGGCTCAACATGGGCCCCAACTTGGCTCCAAAAATGGCGTTTTTTGATCGATTTTTTGACCGCTTCCGTGACGAAAAATATGGTAAAACACGTGGTTTTTGGCATATAGCAGTTCTCACCGCATGTTGCGGGACGTGTGGAAAACGTCGTAAATACCGATGTTTTTGCACGTTCCCACGCAAAAACCTCGCAAATACCATGGTTTTTGCTGTAACGTGCAAAAACCATGGGAAAACCATGGTTTTTGGCACCTCGTTTACAAAAAAACATGGTATTTACGTGGTTTGTTGGCTGCCAAGTGCCTAAAAACTATGCAAATACCATGGTTCTTGGCCACTTTCAGGGCCAAAAAACGGCCTCGGGGCAACAAGCCCAACAACGACAACGGCAACGACAACGACCACGACAACAACGACAAAGACAACGACAACTACAGCGACAACAAGGGCAACAACAGCAAAACGACAACCACCAGATCGTGACCATGCATGACAAAATCGCGAGCATGAATGATTGCTCGGCTACCATCTGCTGACCATGGGCCCAACTTGGTCGGCGCCCGGCTGTCAGGCGTAAGCCTTTAAATAGCCGAACATGAAAGATTTCGCAAAAGGAGTTCCGCGTTGGGTTCGTGGCTTACCTGTTGGGAAGACCGAGGGTTCGGATGAATCAGATCAGATCCTGCAAGCCCGGAGGCAGCCCAAATTTAAGGCGCATGAAGGTGAGAAGAAACTAATTGAACAAAGTCAACGCCGAGACAAGAAAAGCGTCACAAAATCATCCAAGTGGTGCATCCACAATGCCTCGTTTTGCGCCACCAGCAACCAATCGCCCAGACCTTTGAATCTGCAGAACACTTCCTTTCGTGATGTCCAAGTGAGATGTGGCAGTCCGACGCGAGCAGACCCACCAGGATTCCAAAATAAAACACGTTTGGCCCAACGATCTGAGGACATCTTTGCGATGCGCGTTGCGGGTTTCCAGTGATGACGTAAACAGACTTGAGACCAGAACACAACGCCAGCTTGTCGCACATGCGTGTGCGCGCGTTCATTCCAAGACGAGTGGGGGATTTCGTGCCACGGCAGATCCCAGCGCGTCACTGGAGGCCCGACCACTACACGCAAAAGTTTCCACATTGCAACGTCTAATTTGTTCAAATGTCCGTGTATCACTCGATGCTCAGCTGCGAAGCAAGCCACGGGAACAACAATCGCTTGGAAGTACTGTAATTCAGGCAGTCCTTGATGGAGACATTTCAATCACACAATCTGGATTTGGATGCAAAGAATCGTTTTGATCGCATTTTGAATGTGGTGTTCTGCGTTTTTGCTCGGATGTTTGGATCCAAATGCGCGAAACGTGCAACCATTTCTGGGTATCCACAATTCGAAAAAGAGCGCCATTGACAACAACTACATAGGTAGGAGGCCGGTCCCAAGTAGTCAAGACAACAGGTCAGCTTCAAACCAACACCAGCCAACGCCACCACCAATGAATCCAAAACCTGTCTGATGGTGTTTCGGTCTATTCCAAAGAGGGGAATATCATAGGCAAAATTTCAACCTCAAGTCAAGAACGTTTTTCGTGCCATCACGTAGGTCAATTCCTTCATCGCAAACATCATGTTTCCAAGTTGCCATGGCCCATTGTAAGGCTGCACAAGAAAAACCGAGGACCAAGCACACCAGACAATATTGGAAACACATTGCTGGTACTCCGACGGTCAATGACTTGTCCCTCCTGCTCGTGGCACAATGTTTGAAAATTCCAGAGCAAAGAAAGTTTTTGAAACACCATGTGCCCGCAAACTTTGCCAGAGCGCGCCAATCCACACGGTCAAAAACTTTGGACAAATTTATTCTGATCATCCACAAAGGGGTTTTGTGTTGCAGCGTTTTATCAATCAGCATGTTGGTTAGTCAGTAGATGTTCCTCGACGCGTCTTCCTCTCCTGAATCCATGTTGTTCCTCTGGCTGATTCTGATCAAATCCCGGTTCCAATCGACCCAGATCGTATTGACGTTTGCTCGAGCATAGACGTTCCGCGCAGGGCGCCTGCTGCCAGAAGACCAGCGTCACAATGTAAAATGCTTGGACTCCGCATCAGGGCTGCCATGCAATACGCAAGATGGTAGTTCAAAAGTCCGACCAGCAATTGTTGCAAGCAAACCTCATGTGGGGTATGCGCCAGCATTTCTGCCAGCAACCGAGGCGATGAATTCAGCGGGCCCATCCGAAGAAACCAAACAGAAACTAGTAGACGAGGGTATGGTTCACGAAAGGGCAAGACATCAAAAAACAGCGGGTGCAAGGGCATATTTGCACATGCCGCAACATAGTCAAAATGTGCCCAAGACTTTTGACGTTGCAACACCGAACAACAGTCCCACTGCTCATAGTTCACTTAGTTGGGTCTACTCTTTACAACCCTTCGGCTGCCGTGCGTCCCCCCCACAGGAACATCCGGGTGAGGTGGGTAACACCATGCAACACCGCAGCAGAGCGATGTTCCTGGCGTAAGGGGGTCCAGGTTGATCGTGACATGAACGCAACTTCGTCAATCTCAGAAATTTGTTGGCAAAATTTGAGAAGGCGATCATGACACACATGCAATTACTATTTCTGATGATCCCTCCTTCATTTCCTTTAAGCGCTGCAGTGGGTTGGTGTGCCCCAAAGATTGGTTTTTTGGCATAGCCATAGCTATATTCTTGTTTAAAGCGGTGTTTTGGAGAAGAACTTGATTCTTTAGCAGGGTGTAGTGTGTGTGTGTGTGTGCATTACCAAGGTAGGTTGAATGACTGGGAACTCAATTTTTTAGACTGTTGTTGGGTCCGTTCCAGGTGGTTTGGGCAGAGATTTTCAGCAATATGTCATTTAAAATTGGGTTGGGGCACTTGATTCAGTAGTGGCCAGAATTGTTGGAAATCATGGTTTTTTGATGGGAATCTGATCTTCTAGACATTCAAACATTAGCATTCCACCAGATTTCCAGCTTCCAGCTGAAAAATCAGGGGTCCCAACCCGACCCCCCTAAATAGTGGGAAAATTTCAGATGAATCGTGATGATTGTGGGACAGAATGGTGACAAATCAGGTGCAAAACATCTATGGGTAGTAGTAGTAGTAGTAGTAGTAGTAGTAGTAGTAGTAGTAGTAGTAGTAGTAGTCAGTAATAATAAGTAGGTAGTACTAGTAATAAAAATATTAGTAATAGTAATAAAAATAATAGTAATCATAGTAGGTAGTAGTAGTAGTAGTAGTAGTAGTAGTAGTAGTAGTAGTAGTAGTAGTAGTAGTAGTAGTAGTAGTAGTAGTAGTAGTAGTGGTAGTAGTAGTAGTAATAGAGCAGATGCTAGCAGCCTGCATTGGGAACAGTTAGCCAAACGACAATTTTCCAAAATGGCACATCAACAAGCATGGCCGCAGAATGTGCCCCACGAGCAACTGGACTTGCAATTTTTCCTAATGGCCCATGAGGAGAGCAGGTCCTCGTTTGCAGAGATGAGATGGGATGCCGAGTTGGATCGGTTTGCCAAAAATTATCAAAAATTGTTTCCCGCAACATGGCATTTGGATTCGTGCCGCGTAATGTCCTGAGTGGCCTAGTCTAGCTTCGAATTTTTTGAACTTTTACGTCGACAGCTAGCTGTTGGCGCTTTTGCCCGTGTCCTCTTAGGATCGTCGTTTCAAATTCGAGTGGGCGCAAAGCAAAGCAAAAAACTAACGACTTTGTGTCCGTCAACGGTTTTTCAATGACGACAGGGCTTGCGCTGGAGACCCTGCGCGCCGTGGATCCCGAACTGGCACTAGCTGACAGGAGCTGAAAGCAACAGACGCGATACTTGCCCCTGGGTCAAAATATCTGCACCGAAGAACAGTAAACTGTACAAATTGCCAGTAAATAACGGGGATTGACACCACATGCTTCTAGATAAAAATGATCGGCAGCACTCGATAGTAAATGACACCCTGGCAACTGACGCTGAAGGACGTTGACGGCAAAAATTTTACATGCAATGTTTTGAGCCCGGAACAAAACAGGCCTGTTGGAGTTTGACGAGAAAGTTGGGCGCGGGTTTGATGCATCCGGTCGCCAAATGTAGGGCACATTCATCATTTCTGCCGTGTACGTTAGCCCGCGACACTGGGAAAAACTGGGCGGACAAATGTCCTGATGGAAAGCTGGGCCTACAATTTCAATTCCCCTGTTTCCTTTGTGTTCCAGCACTTCCGTGGTTCCACTCAGCTTCGGTTTTTTGAATTGCTGTGTTGTTGGTGTCTCACTTGATGAATCTTTATGTTTGTGTGTGTGTGAGTGTGTGGTTTTTTTGCCCTATATTGTTTCAAAGGCTGTTTTGCATTGTTTTGATGTTTGAAATTGTTTTTTGCATCTTGTTTGGCCACCCGGGGGGTTGCGACTACGAAATGGTCACCAAAATATGATAATTGATGGCTTGGTTCCACATAGGAAACACGACAGAATGACTGGTGTTTTTCTTAGTTTCCCATTCGTTGTTTTTTTTGCTTTTGTTTTTCCCTTTGAAAAGCAATGTGCGGGGCTACTTTATGGCTGTGGAAAGTACGGCCGAAAAATTTTGTAGTTGCAAAATGTTGCGAACTTTGTGCATGCCGTGCCCCCTTGATTTCCAGTTCGATTGTTTTTGTACGTTTGCATCATTCTGCGTTAATGTTTCGCACGTCTCCCATCTCGACGCAGGAAATGCATGAACACCAAGTTTGGCTCACAGTTGGCCAAAGTTTGGTGAAGTATTGACGTTGTCGTTTTGGCAAGGGGGGAAACATACTCGAAATAAAATTGAACGTTCACGTTTTACGAAAACCAGCCGACAGGCTAAAGCTGCCCTCTGTGAACGAAATCAAGACGGTCTGGGAGTAGACTGCTGAACCTAACCAAATCCTCGTCCTCGCCTGATGATTATGGTGTTTTTTTTATCGTATTCGGTGCGAAGGGCCTTAAGGCAAATTGGTGACAGTGGGGTATCGATTTCCCTTTGGTGCCCCGATCTTGGAATAAAACATTGCAAATTCAGCACTAATTCGATGAATTTGGTTGATCATGGGGCATCTGGCACAGGTGAACGGAGGGATGCGCATGAAGGTCATCCAATGCACTAATTCAATGGTTGTCGGTTCGCCCAGAGGGCACGCCCCAAACATAAATCAATAGCGACAAATGATATTCATCCAGCGCAATTAGTTACTCGATGAGTTTCGTTTTGATTCAATCAATGCAGTATTGAACAGTATTGATCATGTAGCATGCTCGAAATTCAAACAGGGGTTACACATGAACGTTGTCGGTCCAGTGTAGTGAAGGAAAGAACGCGTTCCGAATATGCATTCATATTTTGGTAAAAACATATTTCAATCGCTGGTTCTACCATGTTCAACCCACCCGTGGTTCCAACTAACGTTTCCTGAATTTTTAGATTCTATGTTTCATGCTGCACCTACTACAAAGTACCACAGGGCACCAATGGGCACGAGAAGGCATTGGAAGCTACCACACAATGAACACAATTTTTTTCAAAGTCTTACAGACTTACAGGTGTTTTTTTCAACAACTCTGCATCTGGAACTGCTCTGGGACTGATTTCCGCAATGGTAGGGTTGTGCCAGGTGATGTTGGGGAATTGTTGGATCGTGAATTTGTTTGGCCGTGGTCTTGGGTGAATGTGGAGTTGTTCAGGGATTGTTTTACGCGACGGCAGGGCTACACAAAATGATGTTGAAGCACTGCTGGAATTACATTGGCTACGTTGTTGTGCCTTGTGGTGCCTGGCAATGCCTTGTATGTATGTGGGATACTTTGTAGTGCTTTGTGGTGCCTTTCCGATGCCTTCTTTCACCTTATCTTTTACGTAATGCCTTATTTTGCTGTCGGTTCTCCACCTGCCGGCAAATGTATGGATCAAATACGAAGCAAGACAATGAATACGAGCATAGATCGAGCAATGAACAAAAATAAATTTGTTGGGGCATGCATCGCCAACATTGCAGCCAAAACGTTTGTCCAGAAGACATGACATAGTTCAAACCTGGTCCAAATCCCGTTGATTATCTAATTGGCCATTTGTCGTTCAAAAACATGCGCGCAATAGTTTGAGAAGAGAGTTCCTTGCTTTACCAATGCGCTCAGCGCACAAAAATTTGTACATTTGCTGCTCGACTTTGTCTCTGAGTGGTAGAGACCAAGGTCCAATTGTTGTTGGGCCCGCTTCCAAGTTTCAGCTGGTCGTTAACCCGTCCTGCATGAATCCTTGTTCAATGCTGAGGGTTGCAAGAACCGGGTCTTGCCCATCCATTTGCACTCATCGGTTTGCATCGGTCACAGGACAATAAGCAGCTTGGTGCCACTTTTCGGAATTGCAACAGCATGTCCAAGCGCCGAACCCAAGGAAACGGCGCTACGGAAAGAGCTGGCATGAGATGTCATGAGCACATATGAGCACTGTCATCAGCATTGTGGTTTCAATGTTTCAACGTCTTGGTTTTCGGCTCATTTCCGGCTCCCCTCGATTTTTTCGCGGAATCATTTTGGCCATAATCTGTCATGGAGACCAACCGCCACGTGACATTCCAAATTTTTCCTTGCTGCAGTTCATGATTTGTTTTGAATTTGGTGCGCAAGATTTCTTCAGCAGTGATCCATGGTCAGGGAATGTGTTCGCTTAGTATCGTTGACTGCGTTTGTGTTCACATGTCTTACGACGATGCTAGATTTCATATTATATATTTGTTTATTTGTATATCGAGCATCAATGGCTATTTCGCATGGGTTGGGTTGACAACTGGTTTTTTCTGAGCATCTTATATACGTCTTAGCGGTGATATGCAGGAATCATAGGACATGGTGTCAAATAATCTTCTCAACGCCATTGCAGCACCTTTTTCTATCTTCTTCTGATACGAGCCGGAAAATACAAAAGTAGTGCCATAGAGCCGAAACCATGGACGCCAATCCATTGCCGCAAACCAGCACGTTGCGGCATACGGTCGCACAAAATTTACCCCGTTCGAGGCGTGACACATTTCATATCATTTCGCTGTGTTTTTCGGCGTCGTCAGTTTCCTTGTTGCCATTTGCAAGGCCGCGCTTGTCCCAGAGGGCAAAACAGCCAGGTTTGGCTCATGCATTCGCTATCGCCGCAGTGCCGGGTGCCCAAGACGCTCAATTTTTTGGACCATGAAGATCATGCAGCCCCCCTGCCATCCAAAAGCATCTGACCATATTGTGACAATTACGGTAATCAGGGTTATTTTTTTGCTTGGTGTCCGGTTGCAGGAGGGACTTACATACTAGCCGAAAAAATTGGAATATTGTGGAAACCAAACGTCCGACTTGTGGAAAGTCCGACAGTTACAACATATGAAAGCTGCGCGGCGTCATTTGGTTTCAAAGCGCCTTAGTTTCAATGCCGTGACCACGCGGCAAGAGGTGCAAGACGACAGAAGGAGAGACAGAGCAACAGACAGAAAGATAAATACCCAGATACAATGATGAATAGACAGATGCAAACAGACAGCCAGATAAAACGACATGCTGTTGGATAGCTGGATTGTTCAATGGGCACATAGATTATATTGATGGACAGTTGGATGGATACATGGATAGACAAAAAATGGTATGTGCAGATTGTCAACAATGTCAGGGTCAGATGAACAAGCAAATTAAAAAGTGCGATACGCAGATAGGCACGCAGAGAGAAGCAGAGAGATATAGACAGATAAGTAAATAGGTAGGTCGAGAGTTAGATAGATGCATAGATCAGCAGACAGACAACAGATAGACAGACAGAAAGGGATACAGCGAGAGAGTGAGGAGACAAAAACAAATAAATCGACAGCTTGAGGCTCAGAGAAGTACACCTTCCCACCCTTTTGCTTCACAGCGCGAACAATTTATTTCTGCAATTCTTGTTGCAGAATGTGTTCTAGCAAAGCTCCAATCGAAAAAGCAAAAATAGCAGTGGCAGTGACAGCAGCACGATGAACAGTAGCGGTAGGAGTCGTTTGCTCGCCCGCTCGCTTCAACGTAATTTATACAGAACTTAAAGAGAGTGAAACCGTAAATTTGAGTGTTTATTCGTCTCTTTACCGCTCTATCCACCAGTCTCCTTCTCTCTCTCTCTCTCTCTGTTTGCGTGTTTGTTCATTTGTGTTGCTGTTGGTGTGCCTACTCGTGCGTGCTTTTCTATGTCTTTTGTTTATCCGGCCCATCCCTGCCCCATAAATTCAAGTGCCTACAGTACTTATAGGTTTTAGCATTGAAACCATGTGCACATTTCTGTTTGTATCCATGTATCTATCTCTATATTTGTCTATTCATCTATCTATCCATTTCACCTATCCATCTATCGATCCATCTATGTGTATTTGTCTATCTGCCTATCTCTGTCAATCTGTCTGCGTGTTGTTTAGCTCTCACCTGCTCTTCGATGCTGTTCCTCACTTCCACTTGCGCCACACCTGCTAGTTTTGATCCACCAGAACCCACCAGAACCCCCCAGAAACCCCTGGAAAGATTTTTTAAGCAAAATAATTTCTTTGTTTCAACTTAAATTGTTTTGTTCGAATACTGTTGGCGCTGCAAGGCCTTCAGCGTGCCTACTCCGTCGCAAGTATGCCAAAAGGGCGGTTTTTTCATCTGCGAGGCGTGCCAGAGGCCAGGACCCGTCCCCTTCTCAATCAAATTGTAAGTGAACATGACCCAACTCTGGGGTGCTCGACCCTGGGCCCTGGACCATGGAAATTTGATATTTGAAGCTGTCATGGCATGTCATGACAAACCAGTGATGCCAAAGGGCCATGTTGCAGAAAGACTTGCGTGTGTGATACCTGGAAGGACCTGGTTCCAAGCGGGAGCTGCCCAAGGATTTTCCAAGCGGCTGGGAAGAAGTGGGCAATGCTGAAGTGTTCTTTCCAAAGACGCCAAAGAGGCAATGAGTTTGACTATGTTTGATTTCTGCGCAGACAATGTGCACTGGCGTTTGTTTGTGGCGGCATGCGATCTCGAAAACTTCCAGGCACCCTTATGCAGCACACACACATGCACTTGAACATCTACATCGCCTACCCAAAATAACATGTCCAAATCAATCCAAAAAGTCAACCTGCACGGGGACGCATGAAAGACACATCCACATGCAGACGAGTAGACAGGCACATCAGCCTGCAAATCAGCCTGCATTCGGAGCAAATGCGCAAATTCTCGGGCACCCCCAGACACACTGACACGGACATATTCGCACGCACAGTGCAGTGATGAAAACAATCTGACATATCTGACAGCATGTGACGGACGACCGAACGGGACAAACCAACAACTAACATCAACCAACCAACCCACCGAAAAAAAGTTACGTCCCTTGCCTATTGCTTTTTTGGTATTCTTTTCTACTAAGCGCATGTGGAAACCACATGAAACCACAGATTTTTGCGACTTGCGCACTTTTTGCAGATGATGCGGATGCAATCCAATGCCGCACTTTGCACGACAGGTTCATTCATTTTCTCGGTGGCGCTTTTGTGGGTGTATCGCCCAGGCGGTGGATCACTTGAACCACACTTTTTGCATTTCCACGCCATGGCATGGCCCCTTTTTTTGTCAGGTTGTTTTACGAAAACTTTTTGGAGAGTCTTGCTGAAAGCTGCGAGGTTCCTCGTGCGCATTGATACAATTCCTGCACATGTTTTGTCCGTTTTCAAGTCAATGTATGCCGATCTGTGTTTCACATTCCGCAGGCAATTGTGATTGCTACGCCTTACCAATTATCATTTGATTATGATGCGATGGCACAATCAAGCGCCTTGAGCTTCAAGAGCACTTCAAGGCACCAGTGGCAATGCGATGCATTGTGTTCATATGTGTTCAAAGTTTGCAGGAGAACACGATTGAGTTACTGACCTTGGAGACAAACTCATCATAACTCATCAAACTCCATCGTTTGAGCTTTTGTTTTGTTGTCATGTGTTTGGACTTGATTCCTTGGGACCGAATGGCCAGCCAGCTGATGTCGGACTATCCGGCTTGCGGGGACTTTCCAACTAGTGCAGTGAGCTCCTCAGTTCTATTGATCTCGAACTGTTTGTTGCTCAGAGTCGTTTTTTTTCCTCACAGGTTCTTTATATTCTTGGCAAATGACTTGTAGACCTCGATCTCAGAACGCATTGTGCCGTGGCCAATGGCAAGGTTGGGCACTCGTGCGGTGCATTGCTTCATGCTTTGCTCGCAGTTGGGGGAGCAGGGTATCAGGCTGAGCAGATGCTGCAACCACTGGATATCACTGGATCCTGTTCGGTTTGTTCCTGGTCTTGAGGTTCATATTGATGTGTTTAACGTGCCCTGAGCCCTGACAGGCGTGTGTCTTGATGTCTTTCAACAATAAGTCGCTTGGCAGATGGAGCCTCTCGTATCCTCTTGTTGTGGGTATAGATGCGCACACACACACACATAGATGCATGCCATTGTACAGCGAGATGTTTTGTGCTTTCTGAGGCCAATTAGCGATGCCATTCCAGTACCCTTGCCGGATGCCCCTAACGATCCACGCTTACGAGAGCTGGCTCGCACCAACGTGGAGGCCAAACGAAGCCCAGCAGGTCCGAGTAAATCCTGTAATGTGGTAATCATGACGTCACTTCAACAAGGCAAGTGCATAGTGAATACTGTGCACAGTGAATACTGTGACATATCGGAGCTTTTCACAACTATACAGCAGTATCAGTATAAGTCGGTGTAAGTGTAGAGAATTGTATGATATCATATGATATCATATTATGTCTATTATCTATTATTGTCCATTGATGCGCAGATGATTACGGATGGATACATCCATGTGCAGATATGCTATGCTATTTTAGCAGCATCCTGCCATAGCAGATGGGAGACATTGGGAGACCATGCAGGCTTTGCTCGCTACTGAAAATGTAGAGGCCAGGACACTTCCCATGCTGCATGCTGCTCTCTCCAGCTCCCCTGATTGCAGTCCCGTGTTCGTTGGCACAGGATTCCTTGCGGATTGCAAGAACAGCACTGCGGAATGTTGGTCTGGATGGTTCAGGTGCCCCAAGGGAAGAGTATTCCAAAGCCTTGCCGAACTGTCCGTAAACTTAACAAAAATTTAACGTAATTAGTCAACTACTGTCAACTCGTGTTTGGATCTTTTCGAAGGCTTGAGACTTGAGGCTTAGGCTTACTGCATCTTCTGGTGCTTTCTCCCAGGCTCCGATGCAGCTAGAAAAGCAGCCCCAGTCCTGTTTGAGACTCAGCCAACACTTGCCACATGCGGTGTTTGTGACTGCAATTTGCTACGATCTTTTGGTACTACACCCAATTGATTTTCCTCCCCAGTACGAACCCTCTACCTCAAATCGACAGCAAGGGGCGTTTTACTCGTTTTACTTGGACTGCGATGAACCAAAACCAGTATTGAGAAGGACACGGACAACTCCTCGTGTCATTTCCCTTCGAACATCGTATGAGGTCGGGTATCGTGTTGACTGGATCAAGATAGCGAATAGTCAAGATCCAACGCTGAAACAATCTGAAACAGATCCACACTGAAACATTTTATCCATTAATGCGATTTAATGCGAATATATCAATGTGAATTTAAGTTTTTATTCATTTAATCTATTTCATTCTATTTCTAATTGTTCAAATATGTGCTTTATATTTGATGGTCCTCCCACTCCAAGATCCCAATTTGGACCTCTTCTTGGCAGCGTAGTTGACGGCAAGAAAGAGTTCTCGATGTCACGGGAGGCCGGAGTGCAAGGCACACCTTTTAGGAGAAACCCAAAAATAAAACAACATGAAACAACGATGAACATGAAAAAATATGAAAAAATATGGAAAATATGAAAAAATGATTTTTAAAAAATATGAGAAATGTGAAAAAATGTAAATGTCGAAGCTTCAGCAAGGCTTCACGGTGGCTTCTCTCTGCTCTGCTTTGTTTTGAGAGGAGATCTTCGAGCGTTTGTCGTCGACAGCCTTTCCTGGAAAGACGTAGCAACCCAAGAGCTTTGATGCACACAACGCGCATCGACATGCACATGGTCCAAGACTGCAACTGTTGCAACCACTTCAGTTCTACATTTGGGGAGCTGGGACATGCTCAGAGGCCCTCAATTCTGAGGGGGCTCTGCATTCCGGCAATTCCGGCATCCAGTTATTAGATGTTATTAGGTTTTTGAATAATTTTGTGCTGGTTTATTGATGTCTATTGGCTATGTGTCAACGAGTTTCAGTTGGAGTCAGTAGGCTGGTGGTGCAATTCGCGAACGACTTTACTGACGACAGCTACGAACTGAAGAGTTACATTGACGGGAAAGAGGCAGGGGGTGTGTCTCATGTGCGTCTCATTTTCGATTTCAGATCATGTGTTTGATTGAATCGGGGTGTCCATGGGTGTCCCTCTACACCACTGCGTGAGTGTTGATTGACCCGACCAGAAATTCCATCTCAAAGATTTGCCTGCTTGGCTGCCTTATCCTGTTGGAGTTTGATGAAATTTCAGTCTTTGTGTGTTTTAGGCGCATGGATTTGCCCTTGGGTCAGTCCAGAATGTGAATGTGTCCTTTGACGTCCTTTGTCATTTCTTTCTATTCCTTTGTCATGTTTGTCCATTTCCTGTATTTCGTTCTCCGCTTGAAGAAGTGATTACTTCCTTGGCCGCTCTTCGGGCGCTGCCATTGTGCGCCAGCCGAGCCGCAGAGATGTTTGATTTGAAAATGTTTATCGAATTCTATTGCACTTACATATATATATAGTTCTGTATCCTATCTCTTCAATTCTCTATTTGACTTGTCTCCACTACCTAATCCATATATCTTTATATCAATTGCTTAATGCTTTTCACCTGCCGTGCTTCGAGCCACAATTTTTGCGCAACGCTTGGGCCACAGACCTCTGTTTTGACCATCTCGGAGCACAAAACTGAAGACTTTGCATCTCGATGCATTTCGTACGATTCCTATTTGTTATGCACGCACACCTCTCTTTTTCTTTGACACCCCTTCTTCGCTGGCATCCTTCTTCTCGACTCCGTGCTGCAACTTTTGCAAAAGTCGGACAGTTGACTTCAAAATGTCCTTGAAGTATCGTGTTGTTTTTGTTTCGTTCTGCCTGTGATACATCATGATACGCCCTGGATGCTTTCTCTGCGAGTTTATTCAGGATCTGTCTACAAAATGAGTTCTTGAATTCTCTTGACCTGCCTGTTTTCAGACATTGTGGGGTGTAGGAATCTTTGATTCAGAAGACCTGGACCTTGCGGCACATTGTAATTGTCCCATGTTCCTATTGAAAGTTCTGCGCAACGGTTGGTGTTTTTAGTTGAAGAAGTTAGTTTTTTTAGTCCAGGTCAAATTCTTGCGATTTCCTGGCGGCCATACTTCACCTCTAGAGGCATCCTTTGCAACTTGGCAACGTTATCAGGGCTTGCCAAACTCCAAAAAAGGTGTGCTGCCAGAATCAAAAGTGACCTAAAGATCCTAAAGTGAGTTTCTTACAGCAAGGTTTGCTGGCTTCTCCTTCTTTCAGTATTTGGATGATTTCTGGTCTTTAAACAAGACTCAATTTTTCTGGTTTTGCAGATGAGCCAGTGCACCAAGATGTTGTTCAAAAACTTCAGGCTTGAAGGGTGGCAAGTAGGTTCATTAGGTTTGTTATGGTTGGCTATCTATATGTATACTAATAGATACTTGTACATATATATATATATTTGTTTATTTTTTGTTGATCTATTTATTGATTTGTTTATTTAGTTTCTTTATGTATGTGTGAAATGTATTCATACAAGTTTCATTGAAATTAGAGAGCTCGTCGCTGTGGGAGTGCGCTTTTGTTGCAAATAAAGAGCAACAAACATGTATGTTTGATGAAATCCTTATATGTTTAATCGATGTGTTTATATAGATTCAAATAAAAATATGATTAAGTCATGTGACACCACTACAGTACGCAGAGTTTAGGTAGTTTTTTTTAAATTCTAGCTAGATTATACCTAGAGTGCTATTTGATGTGTAGATCTAGGGCCTTTTAAGGAATCGGCATAGTTTAGGCAGGCTTAACTTATCATGTTTCGATATTGTGTTTTTAAACAACCTCTATTCATTATACCCAGATCATTTTGTTAGTATAAATACTAGGCCATTACAGGGATATGTGAAGTTTAGGTAGTCTTTATTTGTTTTACCTAGATTGTAATTATATACATGATTGTGTTAATGGTAAATCTTGGACTGTCACAGGGATAGAACCTATACAGGGATAGATATAGTTTAGGCAGGGATCGGCAGGGTATATTTGCTGTATTTTCTAGGGGCAGGCAGATAGGCAGAATTTTTTAAATGTATGTTTCTAACAACAAATGCCCAAGGATTTTAGAGATAAAACATATCTTAGGTAATTTATTTATCTTACCTAGATACTGATATGATTCACATATTAAACCATTACAGTAATATGCAGAGTTTAAGCAGGCTCTTTATTATATCTAGATTGTATTCAGATTGTTGCTTGATTTACAGCTCCAGGACCTTTTAAAGAATAAGGCTTTTCAAGGAATGAACATAATTTAGGCTGGCTGAATTGAATATGGCTAAATCTCGTATTTTATAGCAACTTTTATGTGTTGTACCTAGATTTGCTTTGCTAGTTGTAAACATGAGATCATTATATATAGAGAAAAATAAAGACATATATAATTTGTATAACCTATATTTATTGTATCTAGATTTTATTAAAGTTATTTTGTTAATAGAAAGTATTGGGTTCTTAAAGAAATACAGGTGTTTTAGGTAAAATACATTTACTATATTGATTTTTTCTTAGTATGCCTTGGAATGCTGTAAGTATAAAATTTAGGTAGACCTTATTTATAGTGCTTAGAATATTGTGGTTTAGGAAGGTTTTTTAAATTACCCCTAAGGTGCTACACATATAAATGATAAATGTTTTGTTATTACAGAGATAAAAATAATTTAGATAGGATTAATATAATATATTTCGATCATTTTTTACCACAAATATTGGATTGTTGCAGAAAAATAGAAGTGAACCAGCCCTTATTTGCTGTACCTGCATTGTAGCTAGACCCCTGTATATACCTTTTTTTGGCCCATTTTATTATAAGATTGAGAGGGAATAAACATACCAATGGTTTTGTTGAGGGCAGTGACCCCCCAAGGCCCATCGGGACACCCCCTAGGCCCGAGAACCAAAAAAACAAAAAAAAAACAAACAAGTCAATGCAGGCATTTACCTTATGGGCCATTAAGTTGATTTTTTTGGTGTTTTTGTTTTTTTGTTTTTTTGTTTTTGTGGTTGTTTGTGTTTTTTTTGTTTTTTGTGTTTAAGAGCTTAGAGTTCTGATGATAGCAAGATCCAATTCTAGCCACATTGGAATATTTTTCAGATCAATGCAATTGGAGCTGCTACCTCATATCATGCCAAAACAGCGCACTCCCGTGGTGATGAGTTCTGTATAATTGCTAATTACTGCGCATTTTTTTAGAACTTAGCTAATTCTTCATTTCTATGCCATGATAATGATTATTGTTGCGATTCTTGTTATTGTCATTTTCATAATGCATTGCACGTGCCCGTCCGGTTCTACCGACTACCGAAGTCATTTTAAGGATATTTAAGGCCTCCCCGACCGAGGTTTACAGATCAAAACCTTGACCTGAGGAATAGGTGTGGCACCCCTGCCAAAACACCGCTCCACAAAACCATGGGGTTCAATTGGATGCAAAAATCAAGGATTTGGAGTGATTAGGACATTGGAGGCGCAAAGTTTTTCTAAAATTGTTGGGGAACTGCACCTCAAGCATCCTCAAGCGCTTCAAAAAAGGCTCAGGACATTCCAGGATTTCTAGGGCCTTAGGGTATAGTGCAACCATGTGCCACCACAACTACAGCGGATTGAATTTTGATCAATCTTGGATTGCAAATCATCCGACAGACCGATGATTTGACGATTGCGTGGGCAAAAGTTTGCTTGCAGGGATGTGAGCGCAAATTGCACAAGCTCATACTTGTACAATGTATTGCACGGGCAAGGCAAGGCATGTCGCTTAAGGCAAAGCAACGATTCGGTTCGTAGAGTAGTGCAATGTAGTGCATATTGAAATGGTTACATTGGTTCCCTATCGTTCCGCAGCAGAACCACCGGAGAAGGGAGGGCGATCTTGGCATTTGAGGGACGGAGAAATGCAGCACGAAGCTGAGCACAGCTCGGAGTGTGCACTGAAACCGTGCGGACCCACTAGCTGGTTTTGGGTAGAGATGGTTTTTGGATGGTTTTTGTATGTACTAGCGCCGAGGTTAAGTCGCATCATGTCGCGAGAAGTCGCATCAGTCCTGCGTGCCCGCAGTGTTTTGTAGTAGTTTTCAGTGAATTATGGTTTATTCGACAATTTTGAATCTAAGACGTCGTTAAAAATTCATGCGTGCGCGCAGTGTTTGGACACATTGGGTTGTATTATCAGCTTCCAAGCAATTGGTTTTAACATCATGTAAAGCATCCTTCACATTGTGTTTTGCTGCTTCTTGCTGCTGCTGCTGCTGCTGCTTGTGTTTTGCTGCTTCTTGCTGCTGCTGCTGCTTGCTGGTGCGCCATCAGGATCGCGGTGAGATTATATCATTGTTATGAGCGGCGCTCTCATAGATTCTGACAAGGCGTCAGACATAGTCAATAGGTTGTCCAATGTGCAGGATTGGGGGTTGCTGCTTCATGTGAAAATTCCTTTTTGGAAATGGTCTCGGTCGCCTGGTTTGGTCGACTGGGCCGTCGCGCGGCCACACATGGAGCAGGCTCGTGCATTCTTGTTGCAAATTCCTTGAACGCAGACAACTACTGAGGCACGCTGTGCCATTGGGATTTGCTGCGGCAACCTTCATTTTTTGCCAAATCTTTGACTAAAAAGGCCTCTGCTGAGACACGCTGTGCCATTGGGATTTGCTAAGATTACCTTTGCAAAAATGAGTTGTGAATGGCGCTGTCCCAATGGGATGCGCGGTCACACATGGAGCAGGCTCGTGCAATATTGTTGCAAATTCTTTGAACGCAGACAACTACTGAGGCACGCTGTGCCATTGGGATTTGCTGCGGCAACCTTCATTTTTTGCCAAATCTTTGACTAAAAAGGCCTCTGCTGAGACACGCTGTGCCATTGGGATTTGCTAAGATTACCTTTGCAAAAATGAGTTGTGAATGGCGCTGTCCCAATGGGATTTGGATGGATTTGGTAATCCTGGGGTTGCTTGATTGTGTGCGTGACAGCCGATGTGCCATTGCGATTTGCGTCTGAACTCATGTGGATCATTGCGTTGAAACATGCGTGTTTTGCTGCCGCGCGCACACTTTCGCGCATTTTTTACCAAATCTTTGAACAAAAAGGCGTCTGCTGAGTCACGCTGTGCCATTCGGATTTGCTTGGGGTGATGGGACTTCTTTCCAATGCGTGCCGTGCGGGGTGATGGGACTTTTCGCCGGGTGATGGGACTTAACCCCACCGCAAGTAGTTGTATGTACTTGTGTATAAGTATTGTGCCTTGTGTTGGTATCGTTTTCGTTTCACGAAACGGGCTTGATGTTTGAGGCGCTTTCGATGGTTCAGACGCGCCAACAGCGAGCAGCATTGCTCTCTCGCGGACAATTCCAGTGACAGTCCAACAGCAAGAAAACATGATAATCAAAATAAAGAAGGAAAAGAGGAAGGAAAACGGAGAGAGAGAGAGAGACAAAGAAGAAAAACGATAACGACGCTTTTGCTTGATCAGATTTGCTGTGCTGGGAAGTCGCAGCAGTATTTTTGCAGGAACTGGCACAGTAACAGAGTTGGACGCCTTTTTGTGGTTCCTTTTCCAAGCTAGAAACTCTTTGGGAGCACAACGCGGTGCCGCGAGCCACATATGATATTGCATGCTATTGCGTGTTATGATGTGTTTTTTCATGATTCTTGCCACTTGCATGTGGCATTTTCGACTCTAATTGGGCAAAACGTAGAGGCAGGATTCCTCCCCATAGGGGCAAAACACATAGGTCAGTTGCTTTGCAAGGTAGGGTCGTACGCCACAACACACGGCAGGGACCGTAGAATTGTGTTTTTTCGGAATCAGGTACGGCCAATTCAATCCAATCCATGTATGCTTGCACGTGCAACGTGAAGTGTGCGCAAGTGTGTTCAAGCAGGCAGCAGGCTTGTGCAGCGTGCGTTTGCAGCACAGAACTTCCGCTTTTCTTTTGCTCCCACTGTCACTTCTGAGTTCCAAGATGAAGCTGTTTTTCTTTCAATGTCATTCAACGAGCATTGCTTTGCTGAGGGCGGCCGGCGACAAGATAGGCTTTCTACGAAAATTTGCTCATTCCTGAACGGGGATGATTTGGCAGGCAATTTTGACGCAGCCTGCCACCATGAACATTTCATGAACAGCTTTACCTTTGGAGGCAGTGAGCAAGACGAAGAAGAAGCAACGTCTCGATCATGTGTTGCCATGTCTTGACCGGATCTATGTTGAGTGACATAAGCGGCATAGCTTTGTCTTCCCAGCCCTGAGGAAAAACAACTTCTTGCGATTATCAGCAGGGTGAGCCGGCATGGAGTTTCTGGCAGTTCACTATGTTCACTGCTGCTGATTTAAAGATTTACGTTGCAATGCAATGCAAAGATATGCAAAGCACCGAAGGAATGGACCCAAGCCAGGTACAATCGCGGTTTCAGCCCTCTACGGAATAGTGAAAGAACAGAAATCATAAAGTGCATTGAAGAGCTGGAGGCAAAGGAGGATGGCAGCTGGAGCATCGTGGCAGAGCACAGACGGGGAATTCAGAGAAGATCTGTTGATAGTTACTTCCACCCGTTTGAAATCTATCTATTCATTTACATTCATTCACATTAATCTATTCACATACTTTTCTGTTTGTTTACATCTACTGTATTGATTTGTGTACCCATCGATGTGGTATCTCAACATACTTATCTTGAATGAATAAATTGTGTGTTCGGCGATCTCTTTATCACTCTTGATCTATCTCTCGATCATCCAGATCATGATTTATCAGAAAACATGTCTAAGTTATTTATTATCTTTTTCATTTTGCCTTTGTCCGTATCATTGGATTTTCTCTGTGTCAACCTGTGTCTCTAAAATCTATAGATATCTATAGATTCTATAGCCTATATCTATTTGCCAATCGATGCATCTAAAGTCTTATGGTTTCTGCTCGGTTTGTCTGCAGTACAGTATCTATTTGCAGGTTCCTGTCGAGCGTTCAAGGCATGTACAGCTCTACCCTTGTGTTCCAAGGGTCGTTTCATGCATAAGGTTGTCAAAGCATCCATGGTGCTTATCTACATTTTGTGAATCTAGCTTGTCTATCCGCGTGGCCGCCCGGCCATCTATATCATATACTGGAAATAAGTATTTTTTATGATGTCATGTCTTTCAAATTGTGTATTTATACATATTATGTTTTTATATACATAAACTTTTTAAACATATATTCACATTTGTATATATATATATATATATATATGTGTGTGTGTGTGTGTTTGTTTAGAAAAAGCTAGTTGAGTCTACGTGTTCAAACGCTTCATGATATTTCTGTGTGTCTATCTATCATATTTGTCTCTCTTCCTGTTTGTCCATTGTTCTGCTTACCAAGGCTTAGTTTAGATCTCTGTCATTTCCATCTAGTTACTACGTTTGTTGTATCCCTTTGTTGATTGCGGCTGCCCATCTCTCCATGGATTTGTTTTTCTAGCCAGCTAATTAAATTGTGTGTGTGTGTTTGGATCTATTGCATTGTCTCGATGAGTCGATCAGGTTCATGTCTATTGCAACCTTACCTACCCACCTGCTTGCCTACCTTACCTTACATCGCCTTTCCTTCCTAGACCTTGGAAAGCGGTCGTTGCATTTCTTGGCAACTGAACTTGAAGGATTGTGTGAAGTCAGTACACTGTCAGTACAGCCTGTGTGTTTGTTCTTCAAAGACAGCAAGTAGCGTGGAAACGTTTTGGACATTGTCAAAAGTGCTTGGCTGCTAGCCTCTCATCCCCCTGCTCCGGAGTTCATGCCCGGATCGACTGACCAAACTGCTGAGCGAAAGACATCTCCATTGTGATGTTTGTGTGCGAAGTTTCAGCCAGCTGCTGCATTTCAATGATTCTGATGCCTTAGGATCTGGGTCAGATGCTGGCATCGATTCACTGATGACCAAGCTTTCGGGCAAATGGCGTCTAATCTGGGCCACATCTCCAGATGTGCTACTTCTGACGTTCCAGCCTCAAGCAGAAAGTTCAAGTGCGCTGAAAAAAGTTTTGAGTTTCAACTTATTGCAACTCTCAACCTTCGAAACTGTCTTGCGAGGACACCGGCACTGGTGTTTGGTGTGGTTAGCTCATGCTAGCGGTTAGCCGTTTCGTGGGTAGAAACACCAAATAGTCAGTCACAAAGCTACACTAGTTTGACCCTTTTTCACTTCAATCGCCCTTGCAATGAGAAGCATCAGTTCTTTTCTTCAGCAGGGGGGATGCAGGGAGTGCATCTGTAATTGAGGGATTTATGGTTGGGCCTGAAAACAAATATTATTAAGAGAATAGAGTTCAGGATCGTCCCTGCGAAATGTGGCAAGGAACGACTCCCAAGAGAAAAATAAGCACATACATAGATAATAGGAAATATTCATAGATACACACAACACCAAACAATTTCCCAATCCTTTTTGACCGCTAAAACTGCTAATAAGTAATCGCAGACGACAGAACAGGCGTTAGAGTTTCTATCGGAAACAAAAATTACTGGACGTTCTATACTGGAAATGTTGAGACAGACTTATCATAATCGCACCGGGGCTGCGTTGAGTTGCACACGTGGTGCGGCTGAATAAAAATGGTAAACACCACCATGCCTATGCAATCCTTGACCCCCTGTCCCTCCCAGGGAAATGAATTGAACAATCATAATAGGCTTATAAAAATCATTCTAAATCTATAGGATTTGTTTGATGAAGTTTGGGTCTTGTGGAATCTTAGACCTCAGATTTTCGCAACATTTTTCCAGGAGATGTTAGGCTTGGAATTTTGCAGACAACAACTACTGCACCAGCTGAAGTCTCCTGAGCCGGCCTTCAGGTCAATCCCCTTGGCTGAGTGTGGGGAGATTTGTCAAGAGGTCCAAATAGAAGCTAAGGCCGGCATGCTGAGAGCTGGGAAAGATCGGGATAGTTGGGATCGTGAAATATGAAGAAGTCAGAATCGCTTGATTGCAAAGTGAATTACGTAAATAGATTTTGGCAAACCTATCCGCGGGTTTGTTAATGTTTTCCTGATGGTTTGAGGAGGAGTCTTAGGAGGTCTTGCATGGAATCATACCAATACAATCGATATAATATATTATGATGTCACATCATAGTAGTATCGTTTGGCAGACAATTGGCAGACTTTTTGCTATTTGAAGATGTATCAATTCAATGTGCAATAGCGAGTTGTGTTGTCCATATTGTTTTTTTCTACACACTGAATTGGCGCTTAGGACGTCAAACTTGAAGACGGGTCAACTGTCTAAGTCATTTTATAGCTCTATATAATCAACCTATGCAAAGCAAAGCTTTCAAATAACCTCAGGGCGAGAAATACACAAGAGATGAACTCTTACAATTATATTTTTGGGCTGGGCATCATTCTACGCCGCCGTAAGATCAGCAAAGACATTGCGATCAGTGGTCATTTTGCGTGCGACTATCTGATTTTTTGATATGTTTTGAGGTTGTAAAAAACATACTCAGTGATCCTTAGATGATTTTTTTTTGTGAAGAGCATGGCTTTTTCAAGCCTAGTTCTATGGGTTTGTCCTATTTTTTGCGCTGTTACAATTTTCAATCCTTGTCGCTCAAGCAGGGCTTTACTTTTAGAGATAAAATGTTTATCCCCACATGCAAACCCTGTACTGCAAGTCCTTCAAGCAACTTAGCTAAGAACTTCCTATCCTAGTCATTTCCTGGACGAACATGGACGCTCACAAGTTTTGCATTGTTGGCCAATCGATGAATTTTGAACCCAAAAACCATGCCTCTGGCAGTTTTGCCAGCGGCCGCAATTTGGACATGCACGATGTGCAGATTCAGTTAGCTTTTGACAAGCCGCATACTTGGTGATCAGCACACACAAATCTGAATATGTTCCATGGTGACTAGACATGAACCCTTTCAATCGCCACGTCACACATTCATTAGATTTGATTGGTATTACATGGTATTACAAAATGAAAATAAGATGCCACTGTAGAAAAACAGCGCTTCCAATATTAAGTCTGCAAAACATTTGGTATGTTTTGATTTTTTTGCTCATTGCCCGGTGCGCAGTCAAAATGGCAATTAGTTCACGTTAAACCTCTAGATTAAGCTATTAATTAATGGGCCCCCCTTTTTTCTCACATTGCATCCTTTTTTTCTCACAGCGCCCCTTTTTTTCCACAGTGGAAACCCTTCATTCTCACATTGCTCTATTCTGACATTGCCCCCCTTTTTTTTCACATTGCATCCTCGTTTTCCACCCTTCTTTTTTAACAGTGTTTCTTGTGCAGGCATGTTTTTTCCACATTGCAGCCCTCTATTCTAACAGTGGAACCCTCTTTTCTAAAATTGGATGCACCTCAACCCCCGCTTTTCTCACATCGCCCAATCTCCCGCACGGGGGGGTGGACGGTGGACGGACAGTTTTTCGGGCACTTGCGCCCAGTCGGTCTTCAGTCCTCGGCTTTAGTCATCCATTTTTGGCCCTTGCGCCCTCTCTATTGGGGCCTTGTGCCCTGTTTATTAGGCCCTTGAAAATGAGCCCTTGCGCCCAGTCAGTCTTCAGTCCTTCCTCTCAAGTGCTTGATTTTGGGCCCTCGCGCCCTGTTTTTGGGCCCTTGCGCCCTTAGATTGTGTTATGCTCCGCCCTGTTTTGAATTCAAGCATCCTCGTATGCGTTGCGTGCAGTGATTTGTCGTGACTCGAACGTAGCCCGTCGGGTCCGCATTGTGTGCAGTATTCAGTGGTGAGCCGAATGTAGCCTGTAGAACGTGGATCTGTTGTGCGTTCTAAGTTGCACGTACTA
>VSDK01004965.1:38273-53436 GCA_009767595.1 Symbiodinium kawagutii | reverse complement strand
GCAGACTAGAAGTGGACCAGCAGAATGCTAGGAGCAGATTGGGAGTAGGCTGGCGGCTGGCGTGTAGCATAGTACTAGACTAACTAGTAGTACCCCAGTGGTACACGAGGAGTCTGGTAATAGACGACTAGTAGACTGGTAGTAGACTTAGTAATTAGTAAGACTAGGAGTGCCATGGCTAAGGCTACTACTAAAGCACCACTGCGCCCAGTGCTACATGGCCCAGTGTCAGTGCCAGTGCCAGGACTTTTGACGGCCCAGTGCCAATGGCCCAATGCCAAACTACTATTAAAAGCTAGTACTGTAGTAGAAGACTACTAGTAGAGTAGTAGTACAGTAGTAGTAGACTGGTAGTAGACTAGTAGACTAGTACTAGTAGACGAGACGTAGACTAGTAGTAGACTAGCAGTATAGCAGTAGACCGCCGCACCACCGCCCCAGCATCAAAACACCACCACAGCCACTGCTATTACTAAAGCACCACTGCATGAAAAGAATACACGAGTGCCCCAGCCTCGGAACAAAACACCACAATCCCGACGACACCACTAAAGCACTTAACACAACACCACAAGAACCCCACCACAACACCACCAGAACACTAGCGCCACTAACAAAAAAGCAACCTTCAATAACCGGATTGTCGTTGGTTTGGTGGCTGGGTGGCTTGCTTGTTTACTCCCTTGTTTTGTTGCCTTCCTGTTTGTTGTTAAAGAACACTAGTTCGTATAAAATGCCAGGACTACATGACATGAATCGACACCAAATGATACTAAACGTAATGGTCCCTAATGAATTACGAATGGTCCTTCATCATCCCCAATAAACGTAATTCACGCTAATCAGCACTAAACGGCAACAGTTGGTAGTCAATGGCCCGAATTCGCACTCAGCAGCAGTAGTTGTTATTCAGTCACACTTAAGGGGCATTTAACCAAAAACATTGATACTAATGAGTCATGACACTACACAAGCATATATATATATAGTTGACAATAAATTACATTAATTAACACTTAATGAAAGTAATTGTTATAAATGGGCTAGGAGTCAAAAAAACAAGGTAGGGGGTCAAAAAAAGAAGGTGGGGGGGTCAAGAAAACAAGGCGGGGGGTCAGAAAAACAGGGTGCCCTTTGTCTTGGTGCGTTTTGTGTTGGCAGGTATTGATTCGCTGTGTTTTGTCTTGGTACTTTTTATTGTCGTACATTTTGCTTTGCCGAAAAAAGAAGCAATGGCCAATGTTAGAAAAACAGGGCTCAGACGCCCAATGTCAGAAAAAAAGGGCTCCCAAGACCCAATGTTAGAAAAGCAGGATCCAATGTTAGAAAAGCAGGATCCACTGTCAATTAAAAGGGCCGCTGTCAGAAAAAAAGGTTCCAATGTTGAAAAAAAGGGGTTCCCTTAATTAATTACTTTTGAAATGGTGTAAAGCATTGCTGCGGCAAGCTTCATACACATGCTCTTTGGGGGGGCACGTTTGCGATGTCAAAAAGGTTCGTTTTGATGTGGCAAATATCTTAAGATGTTAAAATTATGAATTTCTGCATGTGTATTCATTTTATTCATTTTATTCATTTGATCCATTTGATCCATTTGTTATGTGTGTGTGTACAAAGGTGGACGGCTGACGCCAGGACAGGCTGAAGGTGGTCAACTCAGTGGAGCTCTCCCCGAAAGGCAGACTTGGCGTCCAGTTCACTTTGCACTTACTCCAAATGCAAAATGTAGCGCTACACCTTGTATTACACCCAGATACATTGTATTACATCATGGTATTTACGTCACGTTATTTGCATCATGTTATTTACATCATGTGATTTACGTCAATGTTATCTACATCTACATCATGTTACATCATGTTATTTACATGTTTTGCATTTTATAGTAGCACATGTTCTCACATCGTTTCACATCTCAGTTTTTGGCATTGTATGACTGTAATATACTGCAACCTTCTTACATATGTTTATTGCATCTTATTTTGTGCAACTCTTTAGCACACAGTGCGATTGAGTTGATGACTTCGCCACTAACCCAAAGAATGCTACGTACAACGACGCGGTCCTGTTTTCCTTCAGAGCCTGAAAGGGGCCTCCCGGGGATCTGCAGGGGTGTCTTTAGCGTTTGATGTTTGATGCAATCTTTTGGGGCCCGTAAGGCACAGGCACAAAGGTCTCCCCCAGGAGCTTCTGGAGTTTTTCTTTCAGTGAAGGGGATTTCTCAGGTCGAGCTGCATCGAGCTACTCTGATTACTCTGTGTTTCTTTTGGTTCTGATTTTGAATCCTTTTTGATTTTTTTTGAATCTTTTTTGATTCGTCTTGATACTTTCTGCATTTTTCTGCACATTGGAAAGAGCAACCACAGCAACCACCTCAAATGATCTCAAATGTCAGCATGAAAAGATATTCAAAAAGCATTTTCAGCAGACAACTTGCAGATGCTACTGAGTTCAACATGGTTCAAGCAGATTTCTGTGGGTCCTCTGACAACGAAGTGTCAGGGGCTTCACTCTTGGGAGCAACGCTTCCAGACGTAGTTCGAGCGCTGGGTGTGGTTTCGAAGGCTTGGGACCTACCTGAAGCCGAAGCCAAAGTCTGCCAGAGAGAGAGAGAGAGAGAGAATCAAGAGAAGAAAAATTAGACTATTTTGGCATATAGAATTGAAATGAATTGAATGTCTTAGAATGTAGAATTGAATAGAAAACATAGAATCGAAGACAGAATGTTCTTAGAAAATTTGGCAACATATAGAATAGAGAATGGAAGAGACGAAAGAGAGAGGATGCAAGCCGAAGATTGAAGACTATTGGACAGGGCTCAAGGTTGGCACAGGTTGACTCCGGGCAACAAGTGCAAAATGAATACATGTCAGAAGGATGAGAGGGAAACAAAACCTGCAAGCGAAGAAACATGATTTTGGAAGAATGAAGATGAAGTCAACAGAAATTTGGTAGAAAGATGTGAGTTTTCATATGTTTTCATATGTTTTCATCAATTTTCCAATTTGAAATTCGCTTGGTGCTCATCGGTGCTCCGAGGTCGAAGCCACTGCCGTTTCTTCGGGTGCGAGGGTCTTCACGCTGCAGCTGCAAGAAGCAAAATTGGAGCCGTTGGAGCCCATCATCCCAGGCGAGCACAAAGGGCAAGAAACAAATGAAGAAAAATGAAGAAAACGTAAAAGAAAGGACCTAAAAAAGATGCGTAAAAGAGGCATAATTAACGTGCATTACATGCCAAGGGGCCAAGGACAAGATTGTCCATGTTAGTCATTTGATTTGTTTTTAATGACTCATTACTCTGGACGGTTCTTGTTGGACTAGTCGTGCATGTGGAGTGGTAAAGGGGCCTTGTAAATTTGGAGGTTTCCCTTTGGGATCGTGACCATGATCGGTACACTGTTTGAAAGCATTTTTGTTTCAGATAATTACACTATCAAGCATTAAAACATGTACCCCACGATGCTGTTTCCGCAACAAACAATTGGCGGAAACAGATCATGTCATTCCTTTATATGTTTTCATGCTCTCCCACTGAAAGCCCAATGAGTGAAAACAATTCACTGAAAAACAGTACTGAAAAGTTAAAAGAAAATGCATGCCAGCTGAACAGCTATCGAGATTTGATCATACCTCATGCCGGACAAACTTGATTGCACGCACTTCCGCGCATGCTGTAGTTTTGATGCATTTGGATCATGTACACTTGGTATGAGTTGCATGCCACGGAGTCTCATATTCACAATTGAAACAACATTTTCCATCACAAATCACCACAATTCACAGCATGGGTAGATAAAGTAGATGTTCCAAACGGATTTTCACAGTTTTCATTAGATTCATATTTAGATCATAGATTTCTCATGGAAGTGCGGGTAAGCTTGACCTCCATTGGCGAGGCTTGCTGCAGCTCCTCCCTCCGGTCAAGCTTGCAGCGACCTCATCCACCAAGCCCGGACCCCAGCCATTTCTAGGGATAAGCAACGCAGTTTACATTGCTGTTCGCTATGAAGTGAGATGAACTGAGCATACTTTTTGCGACGTGTAGTGATGACAACTGTTTCACGTTGCACATACTACATGCCAACTTTGAATTCAGAAGGCACTTTCCTCGCCTTAGATTTGTTCTCGTCAAGTCCAGCAAGCAAAGGCATGGCTTGTTATCAATTGTATTCACAAGAACATGTATTTGGAGATGTGAATGCATTCACGTTGGAGGGCGTCTGTGTGTGTGTGTGTGTCTGAGTGTGCGCCTTCACATGCATTTGCCAGCGTGTTGATATTCAGACTCTTACATAGTTACGTGTGTGCTGTTGATGGTTCTTGTTTTTCATTTATGCATGCGTTTTTGCAAATGTGTTTGCAGCGCACGTTTCCTTGAGCGTCATGCGGAAAACAGGGAAAACTAATGTGCATAGTATGTGTGGTGAGGTTCTTAATGCCAAACCACGTGTGTCTGTGGCTGCTTGCAGAAAGTGTTTGCACATGTGCGTGTGAATGTGTTTGTGTGTCTTTCGTATAAGAAAATCACATCATTATATGTTCGGGGATGTGGCTTGTGTTCCTGTGTGAATGGTGCAGGTGCGTGTATCCCCCTCTCTCCCCCTGCTACGTGCGCACACCGATATGGTATTGACTTCTGTAGAAAAATGTGTTTTAAGATATGCATATGTATATATATGTATATACATACATCTATGATCATCTATGTGTATTTGTGTGTGTGCGTTCTGCATGTACCATTCCATAAACTTATACACATGTACATGAATGTTTTATTTCTTTATGGTTTTCATACATTTATGCGAGTACGGACGCATGCCTCATGATGTGTTTGTTTGCACGCATACATATAGGTATATATGTATATAAAATATACAGTATGTACATTTAAGCATTTTTTGTTTATTCATCTATTCAATAGGTACATGTGTGTGTGTGTGGGTGTCAAGCCCTGCACCTAAGGGACAAAAAACAAAGAATGCAGGGGGCAGAGGGATCGTCAGCTGTGGCCTCTGCCGACGAAGCTCCACACTGACCGATCGGGAAAACGTGGGTCGGCCTTGACACCGTCGAGTGTAGCTGGTGACCTTTACAAGTCAAAGATCCAATTAAGCAGTCAGTGCAAGCCGCAAGTGTGAAGCTGTCAGCCGTCAGAGAATCATCGAATCCGTGCTGAGAAGAAACTGCATCAAAGATTTCACCGGGGGATTCCCATAGCCAGACAATCATTTCATTTTCGCATCACCCTATGCAGCATTGCATTTACTTGTCTTTTCTTTGTGTGTGTGTGTGGTCACTCCCTGTTTCCAAGGGTTGGTTTCTCACATGTTTTGGCTTTGGACAGCTTGTGTGTTTTTCAAGCAGGGGCAGGAGCACCAATACAAGTCTATACAAGTCCCCCGCCAACGAAGACACTTGCTAATTGGTGATGATACTGTACCAGACCTGGTCAGTCTGGCAGTCTGGCGTACTTCCAGTTTTCCGTTTAGACTTGGCATATGGGCCAAGCCAAAAGCACGTAACTAACTGATGTTTTCGTTTCTTGTTCTATCCCTTGTTGCTTTGGCGATAAAAGGACTTTCGGATACGCAGTTTCGTGTCCATTGCGACTACCCTTCAACCCTGACACTCTGACTAATGGATCAGCCCATGATGATTTTGGTCTTGAAAGTGTGTGCCAATATTTGTTTCGTATTTTTGAAACATATATTCATGTAGATGTTCAACTATGCATGCATGTGTAAACCTAAGTTGCGATGTGATGACAGCTGCTTACGTGCTCCGATGTATATTTGTGTGAGGAGTGTTTGATTTGAAATTTTGTATTTGGAAAGTTCACGCCGTGCACTGGCATGGACTCTACTGGCGGGCTCCTGATTGCACCATCGCTCCAACTTTACACCCCCAGGGTACAGTTGCTGTTGAAACCTGGAACTTCGAGCGTTTGCTGGCAAATTTGTTTGCATTTATTGATACATGTGCAAAACGGTTGTGTGTGCGCATGTCGAACTATATTGACTACATTGAGTACATTTGAAATTTCTGAGATATTTCAAACATGCAAGCAAGCAAGTGGCTTGAACATCTCGTTCAGATGCGGCCAAGGTTGTTGACAACATTCGTGGACAGTGAGCTTCGCGTTGCTAGATCTCCTCTTGGTGATGTTTTCGTGTTTTCCAGACTTTGAGTGTTCACGGATTTAAGAATTCGCATTGCAAGACATTTTTCAGCTTGCAACCGCCTCCACCTTTGGAGACTGATGCAGCTACCGTACAGAGAAAGCAGCCCGCAACATGCCGTTAACATCCGACAACTCCTGGCATTCTTGCAATTGATGAATAAAGCCCAATCTTTCAAGATCTGTCAAGGTTTGCAACTTTCAGTGATGCGGCACGAGTCGAACACGATATGTTTGTTGTGTGGCCATTTCTCAAGCATCTTTCCGGTGTTGATGACACGATGTCCTTTGCATCCAGGTGGTGGGGCATCTCGGGAAATTGATAGATCTTTTTTGGACCTTTCTGGATCTTCCCCTGTGAGCGGGTCCATCTGAAGCTACACGGTGCCATCGTTGGACCCATGCGCAGTGGCGATGTTTCCCTGGAGCACCTATGCAGATGCAGCATGTGTTTGAACTGAGATCAAGAACTGGCTTCCAGAGAGTCAATGAAGCTCTGAAGGCTTGCAGAGCACGGAAACTGTGGAAGGATGCACTGTCAGTGCTCACATCACTTCAGCAAAGAAGGGAAGGCATCGACAAAGTTCATTTCAGCATAGCTTTCACTGCGTTCAATGCTTGGTGCAATGCCATTGGGCTTTTACGTGCAATGTCAAATGGCAAAACAGAAGGCGACATGGTGAGCTACGGGTCTGCAGTCACAGCTTGCCAAACGAATTGGTTTGCAGCAATTCAGTTGCTGAGGTATGCCTTCAACATTGGAATTTTACCAAATCCAGTCCTCTGCAGCTGCGGCATTGATACGTGCAGAAAGTGGGACAGGGCTGCCTTGATGCTGGACGAAATGGACCTTGTCCAAGTTTGCGCCCAAGCGGTTGCTTCCTTGTTCCCATTCACACTGCAGCTAAGACCAACAGTTGCTTAAATGTCAAGTAGGGCCAAGATGGTGCAATAGGCACACAGCAAACAGCGGTGCATAGCCTACATGGAGGGTATCAGTCCACAATCCATAATATTCTACAATATCATTCTTCGATGCACTTGGAGGCCTTGGTATGATAGTTGCATATAGTTGCTGAACGTGCGCTATGCAGCCGCTATGCATGGTACACACTCTAATTCGTTGAATTCTGTACGGCGGCCAAGGGGGGAAGGTGACTGGGTGGAAAAGTGGAGGCAGCCTTTCACCATCTTTCACCCCTTTAGAAGGGTGCAGGATGGTGCACCTGTATCTCAACAACACCCGAACTTGTCCCAATAACGCCATCCCCCCTGTGCACCTGCAAGAGTGTTTGAGACAGCAATGAACTCATCATAGATCTGTAGTATTCCGCCGAGCCCAGTCTCAGATATGTTGAGTTGAGATGAGTTGAGATGAGTTGAGATGGGGAGTGTGTTAGGTCTCTTGGAACAGCCCGCTACAGCAGGCTTGTCAGAAAGACACGGCGTCATTACGAGAGCGGAGTTGGCACACCCGATTCGCTCATCTTAAACCAACGGCGAGCCTATGTTCAGCCTAATGTTGATCCCACGCTGAAAGTTCCCGGATGTTCCCAAAGAAGTTGGAAATACAACGCGCCAAAATGTGTGAGAGAAGGACAATCCGCTTGGCTGAAGCTACAGTGCTTGCAATCACTCTTGTTCACTTAAAAGACCAATGCTCAGTACCTTTGGTGCCATAGATTTCCAGGTGGATTTAAAGCACCGATCTTGGCCGTAGCCAATCTGCAAGCTTTATGCTTTCCGAGCTATTCATACAAACTTGAGGCAGGCACGTCCGCTTTTGACATTACTCTTGCCAGGTACAATCAAACGTGTTCTCCTTGAATTCTTTGCTGAGTTCCGAGCAGTTGGCTTGGGATGTTTCCCTTTCATTTTTGAGGCTCCTTTGCCAAAGTGTCAGACTTATTGTCCCTGAAGTGTTGGAGCCTACGGCACCCCAAGAAATAGTTGTGTGATGCATTGTGATGTTATGTGTCCCAGATTTCTCCAGAATCGGATGGATGCAACGCAAGTAGATGACCTGTACATGCATGTAAAAAACTGTAAGGAGAAGGGTCCTGAGAAGAGGTGGAGAGAGGTAGAAGAGGTAGAGACAGGGAGAGGTGCGTGTTTGAGTTGCGGAGTTGAGTGTGGGCTGAGGCAAAGTGCTACAGCTGCCATTGTTTGTGATGCCATTTCCTGCAATTCCATTATCAGTGCTGGTGAGAGAACCTCATCCTGGCAGCCTGCCCTCGCCCTTTTCCGATATATGAGCCTGTGCTTTGTGCAGAGCAGCCTCATCTCTCTCAATGCCCCTTGTACTGCATTGAGTTAAGTGCTGCGGGCACAACTTTCTCATTAAATTTTCTCAGCAGGCCAGCCGGCGATGGACCCATCCAATGATGAGATATCAACGTCATGAGAAACCTTTTGTCAAAGCAGCTGCAGTGGCGGGCACATGCGGGCGCGATTGCAATTCATTGCATATTTGATCATGAATCAGAATTGAAGCGAACAACTGCGGGTAGGTGCACACTTTGTGTGTGTGTGTGCGCAACTTCTCGTTTTGTATATTGCTTGGGTGGCAATCCTGTATGCATTTGACATTTCATTTGACATTTGTACGCACACAGACAGGTATTATTATGATCATAATTTACAATTTACTATACATGCATGTGTGCGTGTACACTCCTCAATCAGACGCCGCGTCAATCCACGTCATGTGAAATTCCACCAATGTTGTGATTGTCCATTCTTGTCGCTAGCTGAAAGTTTGAATAATTCTTGGCATTGCCATTCGATTGTTTCGCATGTGTCAGTGCTATGTTCCTTGGCTTGCAATTCTCCAGATTGTGAAGGAGTCCTGTGGAATCCTCGCATCATGTTTTTGCTTCTGGCATTTTTGGAGCTGCGATACCTAGGCAATGCTCAGTGCTTGTACCCAAGCGGCTCAGTGGAAAGCTGCGTTCCAGTTGTTTGCCACCGGTTTTGCTTCCGGCTTTGCGGCTGATGAATTCACATGCGGTCTGGAGCTGAGTTGAAGGCTTCCGACCAGTGCCAAGTCTCAATGGGCAAGTCATTTTCCACATGACGTAAAATGAATTGAAATGATGAAATGTCTTTGTTTTAGGTGAAATGATTGTTTTTGTTTTGGACGGCAGAACCAGTGGCCAGTGGTCCATGATGGAGATCCAATGAGATCCACAGTCACAGGTAGTGCAGTTGGAGGGTGTGGAGAAGAAGCTCAGCAGTGGCGTGCGGCCAACAAGCTACTGCGACGCGGCGCAAGATCGCAAGATACAACCCCCTCAACATCACCTGACATCATGTGAATCAAAAACGTATAAAATATATATATATATATACGATATATGTATGTATACATATACACACGCACACACACATATATATATATATATATATATTATATCTATAATATATTGATATTAGTCTATGGGTATTCTTTCACCATTGCCTCGCACTTTCACATCATGGCTATGGCTGAAGAGGCAGCATATATCAGCATATCAGCGTGTGTTTGTGTGTGTGTGTGACAGCCTAGCCAATAGCAAGTGGAAGGGGAGAGGACGGAGTAGATGGTGTTTGTGCTGCGTCATATTGCATGATTATAGGGTCCTTGTTGTGGGTTGTAGATGTTTTGGGTTGTGGGAATCGTTCTGGCACTGCTGCGCGGAAGACAACGGGTGTGCTTGGTTACAATGCCTCACAGACAATGCGGAGCAGTAAAGGTCAGGCTCAGTGCAATGCCAATGTTGACGATGGATGACGATGGTGGCATATGGTGACCAGTGACCAGGTACATCCAGGTACCATGCGAACATTGGTACTGGGCACAATGCGGGCGATTTCTCGGGTGCCTGTACAGGTTTGCGCCCCGTGGATACAGTACGGATCTTGCGGACAGCGATTAGGAATTGTATGTTTGTACATGTTTGTTATTGCTTGTTGGCGTTATTTTTGGGTTTTCTGTCCTTGTGACTAGTGGAGAGTTTGCTTGTGTTTGATGCTGGTTGGATCCTGGTACTCCTGACCCAGCAATGTCATCGTACGAGTCGAGTCACCCCCCCGTAAAATTCTCCCTTGATAGAGACCTATGTGAACCTAGGGTTTTCAATCGGCTTTAGCATTGCTAGAACAGTTATACATACGGTAGTTGATATCAGTTGACAACGAATACATGATGGTTTGAAGCGAGCACTTTAGAATTGCCCTTGGCTTGCTGTAATAGACACACAGGCATGATGGGTTGAAGATGGTTGAAGTGGAGATTCGTTAATTGATCAGAATCAATTCTGTTGGGATCAAAGCACTGCGAATCAATGAATTGAAAACGAATACATAATGATTGCTCTGAGGTAAGTATGGCAGAACTTAGATCACTGAGTTTGAAAAAGGATGCATCAGGTACTGCATGCAGAATGCTCCGTTTCTGGGGAATGTTGGTCCAGTCGAATCAAAAACCTTCAAAGCACAAGCCTAGCAACTGGATCCATGATCCACTGGGGTCTTTCGTAGAGCCAGCTGCTTATAGCTTAGCAGGTTCACGTTCACACGGTGGAGAAAAGGAATAGGAAAGCATTGAACCAAATCTCACGGTGTCATTGAAGTTGATTTGGAATGATTTCGATTGAGAGCTAAGGGAAAGCAGCAGATCAAGCATGGTGCGACACAATGCAATCATTTTCAACGCGCTGGTCTCCGGGCCTTATAGGCCAGAAGGTCACAGCCAATGGGAGCAAGTAGAAGGCAGGGCTCAGTTTCGGTGATGTTGAATGCAGAGTGGAAGAATGTGAAAAATTGAAAATCTATAATGACATAGAATACAGCTAGAGATGTATATAAAGAAATAGAATGTATATAATGTATATAGATTTTTGAAATTATTTCAGTAATTGATTTGGTGTAGAAAGTTCAGGATTTCAGAGGTGACCACAGATGACCACAGGTGACCACTCATTTCAGAAGCATTTTTCCCACATGCGAAGCGAAGGGTTCCCACTCTGAACTCACTGGCGTCGCGGTCTCGTCTCTGACCATGGTAACCAGAACTGGAGCGCCAAAGCAGTGAACCACAATGCGAGCATTCCAAAGCAGGAAAGCAGTTTCTTCCAAACTCTGCTGTCCTGTCGTGCACTTCGCGTGTGCAAAAGTTTGCCATGTGTTGGCTTTCTAAGTTCTTTATCGACGCTGTATACATTCGACAAGGTTTGACCCTGCGGGCGGAGTACTTCGACCCGCAGTGTCTTACAGCAACGGTCTCTCCCAAGACCCTTCCAGAGCTCCCCATTTTTGCAGCGGACATTGGGGGATCATGATTTTCTATTTTTCAGGCTGGTACCCCCACTAAGGACCCGGGCAATGCGTAGAGGGTTGGATACGTTGTGAACGCATTGTTTGCTATTGTGCATGTTCAGACTTGGTAGGCCCCAAACTTCTATAAGTTCCTAATGTTTTGCTTTTGCAGTGGCTATTTTGAACAAGATTGGATTTCAGATGATAGCATTCAGGCTTTCCGTCCCGATCTCCAGTCGGATTCGGTAAGATTTGGAGGTGGAGGTAGCATGGTATGCAAAACGATTGGAATCCACAGGTCACAGGAAAATTCTCACAACATCAAACATATCAAACCATATCAATCTTCAACATGCTTCAAGGGTTGGCATGGCAAGGGAAAAAAGTACCTCGAGCCACTTCACGCTCTCAGGTTTGAGTTGCGGCCCTGAGCACAAGATCCCAAGTTGAAAATCTTTGAATTCTAATGACTCGAAAGAGATTTGTAGAAAGATTGAAATTCATTTGACAAATGGATTTGTAGAAAGGCATCAGGCCTGGAAGGTGAAGAGTTCCCAAGGCTTCAAAGACATCCAAGGAATTCCCATTCGACGCGATTTGACAACCAGCGACATCAACAGACCTTCAGCATTCAGCATCGCTCCACGATTTGCTTTTGGCAATGTCAATCAGTCGACCTTTCCTACATCTGAACTCAAAGGCATCCCCCTGCAAAATTGTAGGGTTTCACAGGGATCTCCATCCTTCAGAACTACGACCTTCTGCAGCCAGCCGTTGTTATTGCTTGCAAGATATGTCTGGAATTTTTATAAATCTGAATAGCTTTGAGACTATATGTTTACTTTGTTCTTAAATGGTTCAAATGCATGTCAATGATTTTTTGGTAGCTTGGAGCACTGTGTAGAGTGGCGTCAAGCACCTTAGATTTCCTGTCCTTGATTTAAGTGGAGCGGTGCCACGGGTTTTCAGGAAAGGTCAGGGGCTGGAATCCTCAATGCATATGCCCCCCGAGTGGAAAAAGATCTTCTACAAGAGCCCCCCCCAAAAAGAAAACAAAGATAGAGGTAGATTGTTATGGGAGGTTGAAAACAGAGTCCTAGAAGAGTGTCTCACAGGAGCGGTTTTCAACATTACAAGCGTGCACATCATCGCACAGCGCGATTGTGACGATTGCCTTCGCGGCACAAGAGTCTTGCACAAGAGTTCCCTAGACTGTCCTACAGGAACGTCTTCCGAGATCAAGAGTGTCTCTAGATGATCTCAAGGAGGAGTGTCTCCACATATCCGAGAAGAGCCTTCCACAGTGTTTGCAAAAGGATGCCTCAATGTCCTGCTAAATCAAGTGTTGCGCAAGAGTGTTGGAGCCCAGAGAGACAAAGACACGCAAAGGGAGAGAGAGTGCGAGCAGTGCTCTAAAGCACCGTCTCACATGTGTCCTACAAGAGTGTTGCACCCGAGTGTCTCACAAGAGTCTTTCCTTTCATCCCTGCCTAGCTCTTTTTTTCATTTGCTTATGCACCTTTTACTGGCGTTTGGCTCGGCAATGTTTCATTAGCTTGGCTAACTCAGACACTTCGCTGAAGCCGTTTGGACACTGTGGTTGCAGAATGTTACAGAGATAGAGATAGAGAGATATAGACAGATAGATGGATAGATGGGTATATAGGGAGCTGGAGAGAGAGAGAGAGAGAGAGAGAGAAAGATAGGGATAGGGATAGGATGGGATAGGGATAGAAAGATGGACATTAGGATTGATGGATAGATCGATAGCTAGATAGATAGGGAGACGAGTTTTCACGAGTTTTCTGCGGGAGTGTCCAACAAGAGGGTCCCACAACTGTGTGGTCGTTAAAACGGGTTCCAATGCACAATGTCCCAATGTGTCCCCATAGTGCTTTCTAATGTTTTCTAAGAGCACCCCGCCAAGCACAAGAGTGTCCCATCAAAGGGTCCCGAATGCTTCCGATGTTTTCGGATGTCGATTCTTGGTGTTTTGCAGGAGTGCCTTCCGTGAGCGCCCCACCAATTGTGTCTTGCAAGATCTTTTCAGATCTTTTTAGGGCATCCCACAATAACACCAGCATAGGCCCCAGATAGCGGGTGCATTGCGGACAAGGATTTCCAGGGTGTGTACCATAAAGGAAGACAAAAGGACACAAAGGGGAGACAAAGGGCGGACAAAGGGAGACAAGCATGAGCAGCGGCAGAGCAGCGGCAAACAAAGCGCCGATCCAGAGCCACAAGGGAGACAAAGGGGAGATAAAGGGAAGACAAAGGCGAGACAACGGGAGACAAGCATGAGCAGCGGCAGAGCAGCGGCAAACAAAGCGCCGATCCAGAGCCACAAGGGAGACAAAGGGGAGATAAAGGGAAGACAAAGGCGAGACAACGGGAGACAAGCATGAGCAGCGGCAGAGCAGCGGCAAACAAAGCGCCGATCCAGAGCCACAAGGGAGACAAAGGGGAGACTAGGGGGAGATAAAGGGGAGACAAAGGGAAACAAGCGTGAGCAGCGGCAAACAAAGCGCCGATCCATCGAGAAGTAAGAACCCCTTACAGCTTGCCAGCTATCTGGGGAAAAATCCAGAAAAACATATCCCAGACATTGCCAGACTCTTCCCGCAAGTCCTTTCTGCATGAGCTAGAGCCTTCTGCAGCTCCTGTCAGGCTGCCTTTTGCACATGGAAATGTGCGCCATAGCGCCTGGCCTGCAAACGGTGCGTTCCTGGGCAGCCGTGCTTCACTTGTAGTTGCACAGCTACATAAAACACCTGCTGTTTTCTGGCTGATAAATGGACATGTTCTTTCGACATTCTCAGAGGGTGCGTGTCAGCAAAGCGAACCCATCACTGCCTTCCGCAACGTCCTACTGTCCCAACTCACCATGTGTAGCGATCCAGTGTATCCAGGTGACTGGGACACAGTGGAACTAACATGAACTAACTAAGAGTCGCCCTGGGTCGAATGGTGACTGCCACCACGATCCACCACGCTGTTTTTCAAGCATTTGCAGAGTGCTTGGCATAGTAAGCGCATAAGGCGGCGGAAGTTTGAGATGAAGTGATGGTGGGGATGATGACGATGACAATGACGACGACGACGACGACGACGATGGATGTTCTTCTTCTTTTCTCTGCTCATGTTTTTTCCTTGCTTATTTTTTTTTTCTCTGGCTTTTTTTCTTTGCCCGTGTCTTTGCTCTGGTGTCTTTCTTTGCTTGTGTTTTTTTGCTCTGGTCTTTATTATTTGCTATTTGTTTTTTTCTCTCTGGTGCTTTTATCATCTTTTATCTGATGTTGTTTTTTCTTACTTGGCTGTTGCACTTATATACTTGGCTGCAAGACTTTCTTGGCTGTCACACTGCGCTGTGACACCTACATACACCTAATTGGCTGTTGCACCTACTTACTTGGGTGCTACACCTTCTTGGCAGCGACACGTACGTAGCTGTTACATGATGAGGACGACGACGACGACGATGATGACGATGAGGATGACGATGACGATGACGATGACGACGATGACGATGACGACGACGACGATGACGTTTTCGATGACGATGACGATGACGATGACGATGGCGATGGCGATGGCGATGGCGATGGCGACGGCGATGGCGATGGCGATGGCGATGGCGATGGCGATGACGATGACGAGGACGAGGACGAGGACGAGGACGATGACGAT
>VSDK01004965.1:0-38213 GCA_009767595.1 Symbiodinium kawagutii | reverse complement strand
GCTGATGCTGATGCTGATGCTGATGCTGATGATGATGATGATGATGATGATGATGATGATGATGATGATGATGATGATGATGATGATGCTGATGATGATGATGATGATGATGATGATGATGATGATGATGATGATGATGATGATGATGATGCTGCTGATGATGATGATGATGATGATGATGATGATGATGAAGCTGAAGCATTGCAAAAGCTACAGGTCGGTATTTAATGCCTTTGACTTGCTCATGCGCGTTTCGCTACAGCGCCCCGCGATGCTGCGCGCTTTTTTCGCATCGCATCTTCTAAAAACGTCCCGGCAACCGTTGCTTTTTCTTTGTTTTTTCTTGCAAATATGTATGCAAATGCACGTTTCGGTACAGTGCCGTGCACTTTTTGCACATTTGATTATCCAAAAGTGTCCCGACGTTCTCAAATTTTTGCGATTTTGACTTGCAGATGTGCATTTTCCTACAGCACCATGCTTTTTCTAATCTTTTTTTGTACCTTCCAAAAGCATCTCACTGTTGTTATTTTGTTTACGATCTTGATTGCAAAGGCGCGTTTGGCCACTGCAAGGTACAATTTTTGCCCGCCCCCTTGACGAGCCTACCTTTTCGAGCATCTGGGGGCACAAAAGATCCAAAAGCACAGCATTTCGATGCATTTCGCACACTTCCTACTTGTCACGCACGCACACGTTTGATCTTCTCTTTGATCTGACTCACTGATTGCTTCAACTTTCCATAAGTCGGAGGTTTACCTTCCAAACTTCCTTCGACAACTGTGCCTACACTATTCTGACATTCCGCATTCAGACGCTAAAGTCCAGATTTCGCAAATGCACAGACTTCCGAAAAGCATGAACGCTTGGACACAAGCTAACCCAACGACCTATGGACCGCTTTCTTCAAAGTTGAAAGGAAAAAGCTGGAAAAGCATAGACAAGCACTTGGCAAGTTCAGCAATAATGCGTCATCACTTATATAGTTGTCATGACCGGCTGCTTGTGATCACCAAAGGACAAAGAAATCACTCAAAATGCTCTGACAGCGCTTCTTCCCCCCCTTCCATTTTGCAGCTCCAAACTTCCCGCAGGTCTCTCCTCTCACCATCTTCCTTCATGCTCCTTTCCCACTCCCCCCCTCTCTCTCTCTCTCGTCCGTTACTTTTCCTTCCCTTCCTTCCCTTCTCTTCCAGCCTCTTTCCTTCCATTCCAGCCTCTTTCCTTCACTGCACCTCCTATTCCCTCACTTGTGGCCACCTATTGCCTCCATCTACTTTCCTCTTTGCTCTCCGCTTTTGGGTCTTACTTTTCAGGTCAGATTTGTATATCTACCCACACGCCTATATTTCAATTTGGTTCAATTTGCGTAAAAACACAGAAGGCCCGAAAAGACCAAAAAGGTTTCTTCCTTTACAAACGAAAATGTCCAAAAGGTCATCCAGGACTGCTCATGAGGAGCTCGCGCAAAAAAGGCTTTCTTCCATTTCTCCGTGGTGCACAAGAGCGCTCCAATTTCCGTATCCAATAGTCATCCAATAGTCGTTGCAAAGAAAAGTTAGGGATTCTCGGGCTCGTGTTTTTGAAACACCGGCTCTTATTAGGCCAACAGACCCCAACTGGATGATCTCAAGAGGCTGTCTTAAGGTGTACACCAGATATCCTGCCTGCAACGTGGGCAGAAGAGCAACAAATTTCATTGCAGGTGCCAAGTTTCCAGGTGCATTTGATTGAAGGAACCAACATGAAGCAACCCTGTGACATAGATCATGAAAGGTCATGACAGGTCATGATGAAAGGTCATGAAAGTGGAACTGTGTCGAGGCTCCGACCACCATCACACTGGGGGCTGCAATGGGCACCTGCGTGCAGTGGGCTGCCGTGTTGGGGCTTTTCCAGGACCTTGTATGATCGGCATACCGTGTGCCATCGTGTGCGTACCCATGTGAACCTGATGGCATTTTGCACTCTGCTGTTTGTGTCCTTGGCTGCGCAAAAGGAATTCACCCATCGAAAGTTGCAAAGAAGCTGATGCCTCAGATGTTTGATGATGGCTGATTTGCATGTTGTTTAAATGTTTGTTTGAATGGTTTCGCTCCGTTTCGCTTTGTTTTTGCAGGGCATGTTGCACGTCCACACGCTACCTGTGAGAGTTACTGACCAGCAGGTTCTGGGAGCATCCAACTGATTAGTTGACACTTTTTTTGGCATTGTTTGGCCTTGGTTGAGTCAGTTTTTGTGTGTTTTACATATGTCGTTTCAGCATTTTTTTTTGCAAAATTCAATCAATGTTGTTGTTTAACTTATTTTTCAGTCATGTCATTCTTCGAGTTTTACTTATTGTTCGGTCACGTGTTGATAATGGTCAAAAAATGTTCTTTTTCAATGTTTCTTTCACTTATTTGTCTTTATGATTATTTTGTCATGTTTTTGGTGGCGGCGCCTAATGGAGGCCGTGCGTTTGTGCATGTTTTCAGGTTCTATGTTGTGTTGTCTGTGTGAACGCTGGGGTGGGGTGGGGTTGGGGTGGGGTGGGGCATGTTAACGTTCGTGTGTACTTGCGTGGGATGTTCATGTTACGTTGAGGATGTGGAGGCTTCCTGCAGAATGTTGATGTCTGTGTGGACGCTGGGGTGGGGTTGGGGTGGGGTGGGGCATGTTAACGTTCGTGTGTACTTGCGTGCGGTGTTCATGGTATGTTGAGGATGTCACGTTGGTTCCAAGTGAAACACAAACTCCCAGTTTACCAAGAAAATCCGAAAGCGACAGTCTGTCCGCAACGCTGACGCGCAGCAATGCGATCAAATTTGGGACCACATCAAGAAAAGTATTCCCAAGACAGTCACCAGTCGTTCTTCGGATGGCCATGTCAATGAGATCATCATGGACTATGTCTATGCATGGCTCTGGCGCCGCAAATGCCACAAGTCATTGTGGCATGCTTTGTGCCAACTTTGTTCCCAGAAACTTTAACCACGCGAAAACAAGAAGACAAAACAGCGTGAAAGTGCTGTAAGGGTTGTCAGAAACCCATCACTTGCAGCGACAGTTCTACGTTTTTGCATGATTTTTTGTACGCACAACCCATTCCATGTCACAAAAAACCCAGTTTTTGACAATTTCATGATTAGCCATTTGACGACAACGTCAACGAACGCACGGCCTCCATCAGGCGCCGTCACCATGTTTTTGTCGTTGTCATTGTTCAGTCATTTCCTGGAGTTTTAGCCGTCTTTCAGACACTTTTTGTTCATGTCATTTCCTCGAGTTTAGACATGTTCGAATCATTTGTTAATGGAAGTTTTGATCACTTTTGGCCGTTCTTCAGTCAGTTTTTGTCAATCCTTTTTCAGTAGCTGCTACCTAGAAACATGGAAGGCTTTTCCCATCACATCATGATTTTGCCTTGCACGAAGCAGCTTTCGGATTCACGGTCCTATCGGCAGAATCAAACAAAGAATGGATAGCCCGAGTTTTCGCAGTAACTCTCTCAACAGGCACGAATGGAAACATAGATTTCGGGGAGAGTAAAGCCTCATGGGCAACGTTAGACCGTCAGCATTTTCGTGCCATTGAAAAAGTGATTCAACGCAAACTCACAGTGCTCACCGTTTCTTGTTCTGTTAGACTCTATCTATTACTTTCATTTACTAATATTAATTATTATTTACATTATTTACTCTATTAGACTCTATTATTTACTACAGTAGTATGTACTATTCCTTTCTTTGATACGCTTGCAGTGGAAGCCAACAACATCCAGCGATGAAGTGACCAAAGTTTACCAATGCACCCTTGACCATCCTTGTCCCCAAAAGTGACCCGAGATCCCACCTCAAAGATCCTCAAAGTACTTGGATTGTGGGAGATGTTGATTGTGCTCAGGCCAGACGGTGCACAAATATGCTGTCAGCGCTGCTTCTGAGGGATTGCTGTGGAATGTTGGGCCGCATCCTCGATCAACCCACTTCGAATTGGAACCTACCTAGATGTTGCATGATGTTGATACAAGACCTGGCAATAAACTTTCAAGAAACATAACACTCGTGCGATCATTCTGTGTGCTAGGTAAGTCGTCCATTGAAACAAGCAACAGGCCACCAGCTACCAAATTTGTGGTGACAATCAACCAGTCATAAGACGCCCAGCCAGTTCCGCAAAAATCGGTTTGGAAATTCCGAACTTCATGGTGGGCAATTTTGCTACCGCGACTCCACGGGCCCTTTTGGAATTTCACCAGAACCACCAGGACACAAGCGCCCCATAGTGGCAGCTGGCTGTTTGAGACATCAATTTGAGGCTCAATTTCCTGGCTGTCATGCCTGCCTTTGTGATCGAGCAGGAGCTTGCACATGACCGAAAGTTGTTTTAAAGAAATCAGAGCAAATAGAAGCAATTTGCACAGAGCGAACATTCTTCCACAAAAACGATCCTTCTGGAGACGCAAGCCCCCAACTGAAATACTGAACAGGGTTGAGCAAAGCTGCTATTTGTTGCTTGGCTTACTTCAATTGTTTCTCTCTCTCTCTCTCTTTCTCTTTGTGGCTCTTTGTTGGTTTTTTGATGTTTTTTGTATCGTCAGACGGGAGGCACCAATATTATTTTGGAACTTTACCCCTTACTCCCATTGTCATTCCAGAAACTTGATATACGGCCATGTTGAAAAGGAGGTTTGGCGTGTTGGGCGTTGCTCGCGGGCGTTCAGGGCGCCTGGTTATTTATGCTTGTTGCCTTGCTGGCCATTCTTCACAGAAGTGTCTCTCTTTGTTTTTCTTTATGCTTCTTTTTTCTGTTTGTTCGTTTTTCTTTATGTATTCATTGATTCTTCCTTCCTTCCTTCATTCCTTCCTTCCTTCCTTACTTCTTTCCTTACTTACTTACTTACTGATTACCTTTTTGTTTCTTTCTGTGTTTTCCTTTCTTTGTTTCGGTTCCCTTGTCGTTTTCTTTCTTTCTGTCTGTCTGTCTGTCTGTCTGTCTTTCTTTCTTTTTTTCTTTCTTTCGTTCCTTCCTTCTTTCTTTCTTTCTTTCTTTCGTTTCTTTCTGTCTTTCTTTCTTTCTTTCTTTCTTTCTTTCTTTCTTTCTTTCTTTAGTTCCTTCGTTCCTTCGTTCCTTCGTTCCTTCTTTCTCTCTTTCGTTCCTTCGTTCTTTCTTTCTTTCGTTCCTCTTTTCTTTTTTTCCTCTCTCTATCTCCCCTTCCCTCTCGCACTCACACACACACACTCCCTCTCTCTCTCACTCGCTCTGGTCTCAGTTTTCCGTTTACATATTCTTCAGGGATCTTTTTTGGCACTTTTTTGGTGGAGAATGTGAGGAAACCATAGGAAGCCCATTTATAAGATCAAGACGGTGAAACGATGGCTACTATGGGGTTGATGGATAGATTGCTGTTAGCATCCATGCGAATGAATTGGAACATGTTCCCCTAGGAGCTGAAACGATCTGAAACGTTCGTTCCACTGCAGCTTCTCAATATGTGGCTGCAATTGGTTGCATATACCTCTTAGATTTCTCGGCAAGAAAGACAGTTGACCTCAACGACACTTTCAAAATCCTGCACACCACAAGGATCCACAAGGCATGGAAGAGAAGCATGATTGCACATGACACAATTTGCAGCACCATGCCAGAAATTTCCTGCTAGACAGGTTGAGTGGTTTTTTACCTTCCCGGCATTCCCCCCAGTACACACACACACACACACACACATGGTGGTGTATCTGTAAATATATACATATATTTATTTATTTATTTATTTCTTAATGTATTCCTTTATTGATTTATTATTTATCAATTTATTTGTTTCTTTATCTATCATTATCTATCTATGTATTTATTCATTTAGTTATGTGTTCATTTATTCATCTATTTATCTATTTGTTCATTTTGCAAACATTAACATTTGAAGGTGTATGTGTATTTACTTGTGTACGTACCCGCGACGATAGATATATGTATTTATTCATTTCCATTGCACGTACAATTTTTGACATGTATACAAAAATGTGTGTGTACATCGTATACATCGTATACAACGTATACATCGTATACAACGTATACATCGTATACATTGTATACATAGTATACAGAGTACACATAGTGGACATAGTATACAAAGTATACATAGTACACATAATGTACATAGTATACATCGTGTACATAGTATACATTGTATACATGGTATGCATAGAATACATACTATACATATTATACAGAATACTATACATACAGAAAGGGACGTCATACAGGCCCCATTTTTACAGTGTTTTTACAAACGTGTATTTTTTAGCTAATTTCTTGTGTTTGCAATATTGTTTTTTCCAAGAAACATACTTATTTCATGACTAATCTAATCTATTCTGATTTTTAGTTTTACATCAATAATTGAACTTATTTAACTACGCACTCATTACGTCACTGGATCGCTGGAAGAACCTCATGGATTGAGGTCTCCAATTGGACCACTGGAGTGAGAACCTCAGGGATCGAGGTCTCCAGTCACCCCTCGGAAGGGGCGGGGAGCAAAAAAAAATCTGTATTTTGAACAGAGAACAGATATTTTTTTTAGTTTTTTTTTTCCTCCCCCCCCCTTGAGGTTCTTGAGGAGCCCCCCTCCCCCCTGAAGGCTCCTGAGGATTTTCCAGGCCCTGACCGAGACCTTAGCCTTGCTTGTATATATGTACTTTATAGGTAGTATTCAAGAAGTATAAGGGCAATATTCAAGCAGTATAGAAATAGTATTCAAAGCAAACTAGAAATAGTATATAGGGGCTATACAAGCATAGGTAGCATGTGGGCGCATAAGTGGTATATAGGTTCTATGTAGGTAGAACATGAATATTATGCAAGCAATTTATGGGTAGCATATAGGTAGTATATAGGTACCATTGGTTGCATATAGGTACCTCAGTAGCAAATAGGTTTATATAACTCGCTTATAAGTATTATAGAGGCATAGGTAGCATGTGGGTGCAAAAATAACATATAGGTTCTATATAGATAGAACATGAATATTAGGCAGTGTATAAGTAGCATATAAGTAGTGTATAAGTAGCATATAGGTACCAGTGGTAGCGTTTAAGTACCTAAATAGGAAATAGGTCTGTATAGCTCGCTTATAAGTACTCTAGAGGCATAGGTAGCATGTGGGTGCATCAATAACAAATAGGTTCTATGAAGATAGAACATGAATATTATGTAGGCAGTTTTTTAAGTAGCATATAAATAGGTAGTATATAGGTAGTAAATAAGTACTATATAAGTAATATGTTTAGGTACTATATAGGTATGACGTATTTGTTTTTACAAACATGATATAGATAGTATAAGTAACAGAAGTACTTTAAGCAGTATGCAAGTACATAAATAGTTGATAGGTAAGATATAGGTAGTATATAAGTATCCCATAAATAATATATAGATACTTTACAGTTACTATAAAGTAGTATTCAAGCAGTGTAGATGTATGATATTGGTAGTAAATAGGTGTCTAGATAATAAAAAGGTACTATCTAAATAGCCTTCAAGTAGTGTATTGGTAGTACATAGGTAGTAAGCAGACAATACAGAAGCATTAAAGAGATAGTGTTCAGCCAGTACATCGACATTATAGAAGCACCATATAGGTAGTGTATAGGTACATATGTAATATGCAAGTACTACACGGGTAGGATAAATATTCTCTAATGAACAATATTTAGGTCATGGTTAAGCAGCGATAGAAATTGTACAGACATAGTATATAGGTATTTTATTGGAGGTAAATCAATACTACTAGACATTAGATAAGTGTGTGCAAGCAGTGGAGAGGTAGTACAGAGGTACTACATAAGCACTTTATAGGTAGAAGTCAACCAGTGCATGGGCCGTATATAAGTAGCATATGGAAGTATATAAGTAGTATTCAGGCAGTAAAGAGGTAGTCTATAGGTAAGATGCAGGTATTATTTGCATATTTACATTTTGGTTTGGGACATAGGTACTACAAATGTACTATTTATGTAGCATCCAAATAGAGCAAACAAACATGAACGGAACAAGGATTCAAGTAGAGCTACAAGATAAAAAGATACAACATCACAGCAAGCAGGGTGGAATGATCCTTAATTTAAGGCAAGGAACACCTAGTAAGTAAATTATCAAGATAGTAAAAAATTCAAGAAATAAGTAGAAATCACCTAAAAATATATAGTTAAAATACACGTAAAAATTAGGCCTGCAGAGCGGGCCGCACTCTATACGTAATATTATACCTAATACTATACACAATACTATACATAATACTATACATAATATTATACATACTATACATACTTTACATACTATACATACTATACATACTACAATACATACTATACATAATACAATACATACTATACATAATACTATACATAGTATACATACAATACGTACAATACAAAACAAACAAACAAACAAACAAACAAACAAACAAACATACATACATACATACATACATACAGACAGACAGACAGACAGACGTGCGTACATACATGCATACATGCCCTCATGCATACATGCATACATGCATACATGCAATACATGCATACATGCTACATGCATACACACATACACACATACACACACATACACACACATACCCACATACATACATACATTACATTACATTACATTACATTACATTACATTACATTACATTACATTACATTACATTACATACATACATACATAAATACATACATACATACATACATACATACATACAGACACACATACATACATACATACATACATACATACATACATACATACATACATACATACATACATACATACATACATACATACATACATACATACGCACATACACACATACACACTTACACACTTACATACACACATACATTTATATACATACCATCGTTTGTGTATATGTGCATGTCTTTCATCATGTGGATATGCATACATAAATTTATATGTAAAGAAGTAAGTAGAAACAGATACAGATAAACAAATATATAGTCCAAGACAAAGCCGAAGCAGCAAGCACACAGAGGTTTTAGGCACGGGGAGGCTGTGCCTAAGCGCCGGCCCTTCCATTGTCATTTCAGTCATTTCCTTACCCGCTCAGCCAGCGGATGTTCGCATCAATTCACTTCAATGTTTTTCCTGCCCCAGGCAGACGTCTGCACTTGTTATAGGCTTCCTTTCATCCTATTGTCAATGCCTGGCTAGGGAAATTTGTCTGTTTTCCCCGGTTAAACTGTGTCGGGCGCTTCGCTGAAGCGGTTGTCAAACCAAGCCTGGAGAGAAGAAGAAGAAGAAAACAAATATATATATATATATATACACGTGTTTGTATCTATAGATGTCATCGTTTACAAATATGTATGCATACCAATAAACATGTATATATATATATTGATCTATTTACATATAATAGAAATGTGTGTTTATATTGTGTGTACATATGTGTTCAAAAACACCTAGCCCCACTTCCTTGTGCACGGCCACTGGACAGGACGTTTTATCTTTTGGGGCGGCACTTGCAGCCTGCCAGAAACACTGGAAGGTGCTTTGATTTCTCAGGAGTTTGCCTGGCACCCGCACAATCATGTTCGCACATGTTCGCACCAGCATCCACCAAACCATGTTGACACCGGCACGCAGAGAATCCTGTTGACACCAGCACCCCAAGAATCCTGTTACACCGGCACCCACTCAACCATGTTGACACCGACAACTACAAAATCATGCTGACGGCGCCCTGTCTCCTGTACTTGAAGGCAGAACCCAATAGCCTCGCAGTCTGGGGAAATGTATTGATTTTTTAGTCGTACACCAAAACAGAGATCACAGGTTTCCGTGGTTCAGGGGTGTAAAATTGCATCATGCAAACAGGGATAGTAAGCGTACACAATGATAACATTATGATTGTTTGGACGGTAAAGCCGGGGCTTTAGTAAAGCGTCGCTTCAGGTGGGACTGTCGAAGCGCAATACGTGAACATCCCCCGAATGATAGCACTATCAACCCATTTTGTTGGTTGATTGGTATTTGGTACTTCCCCAAATGAGTCTATGTCAACGAAGTCCCTTCCTCAAAATGAAAAACTTGAGCGAAAGCTTATGAAAGTTCACATTTTTGCTGATGATTTTTCTGTTTTTCATAAGCCCATTTTAAGACCTGTTTTGTTGCACAGGCTGGGCTGCAGCTTCTGAGCTACATGTCCGACAGGATGGTGAAGGAGGTTCCCTGATCCAGCAGATTACAGCAGTGTCTTTTGTGTTTCGACCTGGGGCAATGGGGCATGGCACTGCCAAGTCTTCAGCTGCGTGAGCCAGCAATTTCTGGCAGGACGTCATAAGTCTTACCCATGCTTTGACGGGAAGTGCTAAAGGCCGGAGCTGCTGAGAGGTTGGTTTCAATTTGTTTCTTCTAGAATCTTCTAGACAGATCTAGACAGGTTGAACCAATGAATGTTCTGCGTATTTCTGCGTTCTCATGAGATTCTCATGTTGACAAATGGTGACATGCTATGAGTTCTTTGATGTTTCTGTGGTAGGTTTTGCTGTAAGGTGCCTTCTACCTCGGGAAGTTCGACCGGTTACAATTGCTTGTGCTTGGGATCCTTGAAGCTCTGACGGTGAAGAAAAAACATGAAGAGTTTCAGATCCAAAAGAAAAGGAAACGGATGAAGAAACTGTGGTACATCGTGGATTCGCTCCAATTAGTCGCGGTTTTGTGGACTTTTGATTTGCTGCAGCTGTCTCAGTGCTGGAGCGTTCTTTGTGAAAGCTCTAGGTCCTGACACTCGAACACAGAGACAGAGACACCAGAGCATTCAGCACCGCACCTGTGTATTAACAGCTGGAAGACTATGAAGGGAAACAACGTTTTGTCTAGAAAATGCGGAGCAGCTCCGACTCGTGGAGACAAGATGCCCTGGTGCCATGGTGGTCGCTTGTTGACGGCGTCAAGGACTGCTTCATGATCTTCATGCTGCAGTCCTACAAGACACAATATCGTTTTTCTTGCCCCTGCCTTGTTGCAAGTCCCTTTGAGATCTTTGAAGTCCTTGTGTGGTTGACAAGGACAATGAGGACCACCAAGCTGGGAGAACCGTGGAGATTTGGAATCCAGGCCATGCAAGGGTGGAACTGGGGCATTGGCAGTGCGCTTCGCAGCAATTTATTGTTTGCCTTTATTCATTTATATAGCATTGATATGTATATGTACATTAGTTTATCTATTATGTATTGATTTGCTTATTTATTTGTTTATGTATTTATTCATTTATTGATTGATTTATTTATTGATTTGTGTTGCAGATTGCTACGCATTTTGCACTTTGCTTATTGGTTGTTTGCTGTTTACTTGGGCGGACTTGGCATGAGCTGAGTGCATTCAAAGGTAGCATTCCGATCCAACTTCTTTGGGGTAGCTGCCTTGTAGCGGCCATGAAGTCTTTTTCCCAAAAAGTTGTTTTTGAAATATATACTGAATACATTCGCATGTATTCATATGTTTTGATAGATTTATCATGATTTATCCAGATACATACATATACATATATGTATGTTACATCTATATATATGTTATTATATGTGTGTGTGTCGTCTCCATGTTTCTTTTTCTTTCAACTTTCAACGGTGGCGGCAGGCAATGAAGCCTTGGGTTGTGCAGAACTTGCGGCCCTGGATTTGTTGAGACGGGGAAATGCGTGCAGTGCCGGCAGCTTTAGCTTCCCGGATGCGGCCCCACGTGCACTACAAGGCACGTCAGCCAGTTTTGATTCCATTGGGGCAAAATCAACAAATGCTTAGAAGACTCGATTGTATTCTAATACTCAGAAGAAGTTCTCACAGAAGCCTTGTATTCTCACAGAAGTTCTTGCGGAATACGTTTTCCCTTCGCAGCCTTAGACCGTACAGAAGATCTTGGCGTGGTTCCTTCATGGTTCCTTCCGCGTTCGTCTGACTTCTCAACATCTTCCAACTGTTTAAGCAGGCTCATGAGAACTTCTTGCGCCTGACGCGAGCATTTGGAGCCCAGACAGATGCAGAAAAGGAGGGCATCGTCTATAACGCTTGTATAAGGCAAGGGACATCAGGGAAATCAAGATGGCTCAGGAATCATTTTGCAGAATCGTGAGAAATCATGCGAAGTATTTCAATACAATTTGATTTCAGAATTTGTGATTGAAAACCTCCTTTTTGCTTGCGCCAAGCCTGGCAGTGCGTGCGAGAAAGCTGGACAATGGCAGCATGCTTTGGCCTTGTTTCAGGAGATGGAAGGCCTCGGTTGGAAAGATTTTTTACAGATCAGTTTTGGAGTCGCAGGGAGTGCACAAATAGAATAGAGAGAGAGAGAGAGGGATAGATTGATTTTGCATGATTTGGCCTGGCACCACTCAAAATGGCTCCACGCCCACATCACTATGGAGGTGTAGAGGGCCTTTAGCATCCTTTGGCCTTGCAAAAACTCCTCGCTGAACATCCTTGATATTCTTGTACACAATGTCGGCTCTGCGCTCGTATGCACGTGACAACCAGCTTGCCTTTTGTAACCACCTAGCTTGTCATATTACCAGCACTTGTGTTTACTGATTTGGTTTTTGTCCGGCACTTTACAGGAAGGGTATCATAGGCCCTGTATGGCCATGTAAGTCTTTGGTACAAAACCCAATGGGCAGCGACGCGTTTGGGTTCCTACACTCAAACATATTCAAAACATGCTCAAAGCTATCCAAACAAGGCCTTTCCTTTTGCACAAGTCACTGGTCAAGCGTTTTCTCCACGAAAACTCTGAGCCTGGCCTGACCGTCTCTGGACACATCTGGACGCACTTTATAATCAAAATCTTCTGCAACTCCTGTGAGACACACTTAAGACAAATGCGTTAAACAAGTGTCCTTTCATGATTCTACACATGCTAGTACCTTACACATAACAAATATAGCTCAAGGCAATTTATTGGAAGACCCTCCCATGTGAGACTCTGAGATTGTTGTATGCACTCACTTGGAGGAACTCTTGCGAGTCTCTCTTGTGAGATTGTTTGGAAACACACGCTTGTAGGACACTTGGTTGATCTCAGTTGTGAGATTCTTGTGGGAAACTCTGCGATTTATATAGTGTGCTGAGATGACTTGACGTGACTTGCTTGTAGAAGAGGTCATTGAGCGCGGCAAGTTGGGAGCTTTGACACTCTTCATATCTTCCTTCTCTTGGATTGTACTCTTCCACGTTCGGACGTTTTTGGCGCAGTAGATTATACAGATTTAGAAAGCGCTATGCAGCCCTAGTTGTTTCTTTGGTATTTTGTCCTTGTAGAAACGCGTGGAAACTTTTCCTCAAACGTCCTAACACTTATCCAAGGCTTTGAGGTTAGGCTTGAACTGGCCTAAAGCTAGAATGTTGGTAACTGCCAGGGGCTATCCACTTGCTGTTGCACGAGATGGATCAACTTCATGCTAAGGTCTGCTGTATACTGCACTTTATACCTTAATCAAGTAACTCAGTTCGTGTGTTCAGTGCACCAGAACCACTGGAGCAAAGACTTTGAGAGCTGAGCTAGACTGAGTTTGGCTAGGCTGCGCTTCGCCAACTGCTAGAAACTTAAGACACTGAGAGGTACTCTGCCAAAAAAACAAACTTGTGGAAGACACTCTTCTAGGACACTCCTGTGAGGCCCTCTTCCAGAGCACCGCCGCGGGACTCGCTGTTGACTTTGGTAGGACAGAAGACCATAGGAGACAACTCTTCTTAGGCATTTCTGCACAGGCAGGTTGCAAGACACTCCCATCAGACATTTTGCGCAACACTTGCGTGGGACATTCTTGCAAGCACTCGTTCGAGACACTCTTGGAAGGCACTCTTCTTTCCCCGTTGTGGATTTTTTAAGCATACAAGACAGGGTGAAAATGTGCATGCACGTTGTAGCGAAGGCTTCAAGGGTACGTTTCATTTGTGTACCAGCATGGTAGCACCTAGGAATCACAAGACCTGATGACCCCAAGCTTCTTTCGAAGTTTCAGGGCCACAATGCATTCTTTTGCTTCTTTGATTTTATTTTTCTTGCTCCTTGGCCTTGAGACATGTTGTGATTTGGCTTGTGCCTGTGCTTCTTACTTGCCTGATGGCGTTTTCTCGGCTCCACTTGACTTGCTTTCACTTGCTGCCTTTGCTAGGACCTGTTCCTCATACAAAAAATGTGTTCTCCAGGTTGGCCTCAAAAAAATGTAATTGCTATGTCATGTTATATACAGGTGTTAATTTTGGCCTGCGACACTAGTGATCATTTGTTGTTTTTTTCGCTTCTCAATTTGCAGAAGGTGGTAGCCTTTGGAATTTCATGCAATGAATGGGGCACCTGCTTTCAATGATGTCAAGGCACGCAATGTGAAATGGGGTTCTTGTGTGAATTTGCTCCCTTTGCCTCCAAGAACTTAATAAACTTGCACCTAAAAATTCAGTTTTGGGAAGCGTTTGCAAATTAGGCTCACTACATTTACTACATATGTGGATTTGTTCATTTTGAAGTGGCTTGGGATGCGCACTGGCGTTGTGTAGCATTTCCTTTTGGATTGAATTCCCTCGTCTTGTAGCAACAGCTCTTGTGAGGCGGTGTTTGTGTTTTTGGAATGCCCGCAGTCTGGTAAAATGCACTGTCATACTGACATTTTTGTGAATTCAAGATAAGACTCAAACCTTCAGCAAAATGCAAGAAATCAAAGTGAGGTATTGTGGAGCTAGAACGGGCTACATGGTTTTTGTGATCTTGCGCATCGCCGGCAGTGGACAGGCAGCCGGATTCCAAGAACATCATACACTTATAACGCAACCATCAGCCTGCGGCTTAGTTGTGTGCGCCGAGAATTCCTGCTTTGATTGTTTCAATTCTCGAACGCCGTTTTTCATCGTCTTTCTATATGGATGTTTATAGATGCCTATGAATGCTCTCTCAATTGACAATGACATTTCCAATTTGGCCTTGGCGCAAGGGAGTGCAATGAAATTGGAAAAGAAATTTGACAGCGAACATGTCATATGATATATGAAATAGTGTGGGGACGTATGGAGTTTCAATGGGAACACAGGAGCCCTTGCAGCATGAATGCTGGAAGCCAGATTGACGGAGTGCTCTTGTTTTATGTGACTCTTCTTCGTCTTTCTTCCACAATTCTTGGCGACAAGAAATGATGTTGGGTCATGTTGGACCACTTTGGGCGTGTATATACATGTATTATATTTGCTGGCGTGCACCTGTGTATATCTATCACACAAGTACAAAATATGTGCTTTTGTCAAAGTCCCGGGAGCTGTGGGAGTGCACTTTTATATAAAACAAAGCTATGAGATTTGCAACCAAAGACCGGTATTTTGAAGATCTAGACGAAACAAGTACTGCAATGATCCGTTCCTCCTATTATTGATCCCCAAATTAAAGAATACAGAACGGCGTCCTATTTTATCAGAGAGTATTTACTCAGGGGGTTAGTGAAGGCGATAGATGTAATGTTGCAATAGTTTGCAAGATGTGCAGGTAATATAATGTTAAAGTATCAATAAGCTGTGACAGGCAGTTGATTTGAAGATACTGTATATGCATTTGGAAGCAATCATCGTATAAGGAGCAAAAACTAACAAGTCTACGGTGTTAACCGAAACTGAATATACATTGCATAATCATGACAACAAGATGTAACAAGTACCTATCAATTAGTAACCTTGAGAGTTCGCGTAATGACTTTATCTTTCATATTCATATCAGGGTAGATTACCCTAGATAGATATAGGATGATGAACGGTATCAAAATGGAAAGCTTTTAAAGCTAGTTGCCGAGGGTTGTAAGAAGTCCTATAATGGTAGTACAGTAAGTACTTGTTTAGAAAAAGTACTAGATTTACCAAACACAAGTGAAAATAGAATTGATATATATATATATATACATTTATTTGTTTATGGGTTTATTCATGTATTTATTTATTTGTATGCCAGACATGTGTAAATAAACGAATGATAAAAAGCGCCAGGTCATTAGTACACAATTTTTTTACATGTCTCAAATGCCTTCAAACAATCTTTTTGATTCTTTTTGAGTTATGCTTGGGTAGCGACGATATTTTTCTGTCATGTTCGGCTTTAGCTTTGCATCAACTGCGTGTTCAAGACTGGGCACTCTATGAAGTGTTGCACTTTTGTTTGTCAGTTCTATTTGCTATCCTTTTATGGCTGTAAAACCCGTTTCAAATGTTTTGTCAATGCTTTTAATAAGAAAAGGACAGAAAAGGCAGGTGTTTTCTTGATTTTTATTGGGATTATAATTTGATGAGTATTAGCCTGTGTATTGTAATGAAGTAGTAAGTACACCTACAGTGAATCCTGTTTGCCTATTTTTGTGCAATGAATATACCTACAGTCATTCCTGTTGGCTTATGTTTTGCAAAAGTGTATCTACCATCATCCTGGAAAACTCTTCCAACGAAGGGTAGAAATTACTTGATTTTGACTTTTCCAATTGTGATTTGACTTCAACAAGAAGTCATACATACTTAATACACTTAGAATCACTTAGATACTAATTCTAAAGAGGACTCTTTGCGGAGATCCCTTACCCCAAAGAGGATAGATATACATGTTCCTTCTGTTTTTTTCTGTCTATTTCAATTGCTGAATCGAAATATATAAAGTACACACAATGCCAGCAATATCAATGTCAATTGACTCTTGGCTGGAGACCATCCTCCCCAAGGGGTTTCAAAAATATTGGTGTTTTTGGTACTTGGTTGACCCTTCATTCACAGAGAGACCCAAAAACCACAAATGGGAAAAAAAACACAAGAGAGAGATTCTCAGGGACTCTTTTCGTGAGCCCCTCCTCTCAAAAATATTGGCATTTTCGTTCTTTTTGGTATTCCAAGCAACTTCAAGGCTGATCGTTCCAAAACATTGCCTTGGTCCGAAAGAGTTTCCACATTGAGGAGGGTTGAACCATATGCGGACCATGCACACAGGGACATGTGGCTCACGCACGTGTGAGGGGTGGGGTAACATGATCGAAGCAGAAATCTTAGGCACAAAAAAATTGCCTAAGCGAGTGCCGGCGCGGAGCACGGCCATTTGCACAGTTTCACAAGGAAAAGCCGGAACCAGGGCAGTCAGGCTAAAGGAAAAGAAAAAACACCAACAATGAGTCAATGAGTCAGTCAATGAGCACCCACGGCTAGGCCCGGGCTTCGAGCTGGGGGAGTCCGCTCGGAAACAAAATGCTCGTATTGGGACCATCCCTCATATCAAAGAGTCCAAGAAGATTGGTATTTTTGCGAGTTGCCACCCTCACTGATAAGAAATCTTGTGCCGGTGTAGTCTCCAGAGTACAGTGCTCCCCCAACAGATGCAGTTTCATGGGCGATATGATCAAAAGACTGCGCTCTGGCGAGGTCCCGTTCTGTTTTTAAACTGGGGGGCCGGAGAGAGAGAGAGAGAGAGAGAAGGCAATAAGGCATAGAATCGCAAGAAATGCTAATGACTAGAATTGAAAGTGATGGCCAAAGTGATATTTTGAACATACTTCCAACTTACCGACAAACAAACGTACAATGCTCATCGCAACCAAGAGCCATTCAACAAGTGCAGTCGAGCAACAAGTGCTCAGTCAAACAGAGAGCCAGCCAGTCCAGAGTCAAGCAGTCAGCCGTCAGCAAGTCCACGGTCAAGCTGTTGACACGAAGCTAATTGTTTTTCCATTAGGTCCGAAAAGTCTTGCATGGGTTTCAACTTTGTATTCTTGAAGCAGTTCTGTCTCTGCATTTCTTAGAGCACAAACTGTCTTGCACAAGATGCTTGTGTTATCTTGTTTATCTTGCTTTCAAGTTGGCACCACGTTTGGAGGGCAGGAAATGCTCAACTTTGCAACTGAAACAGTCGAGGAATTCCATGGAATTCCAGTACCGCCTTCAAATTTGCTATCTACCTATCCAAGTATCTAATTATTTGATCGTCTCTTTGTCTAACTTAATATGTACAGATCTCCATGTCCATGCAACTATCTTACTATCTGAGCATCCATTTACCTGTCTATCTATCTGTCTATCTTTCCTTCGGTTCGATTTGACTCTTTACATCTCTATTCTGTTTGATCGGACTCTATTCTATCGGACTCTATTCGATTTGACTATTCTATGCTATTCTATGCTGTTCCGGTATTCTATTCTATCTAATCTATCTCTTTTTCTCCTATCATACCTGTATTTCTCTCCATTTATCTATATCTAAGTCTGTCGATCTCAATCAGTCTCTGCCTGTTTGTCTATCTCCCTGTCTATTTGTTTGCCTCTCCCTATGTAAAGCACAAAAAGTCTAAGTTAGTAAGCCATCCAAAACCATCTAAAAGTCTAAGTTATTGGCTTGAAGCCACCCATGCAGGACTGTTTGTCTATCTCTATCCATCTAGCTGTCTACGCATCTCTGGCATATCTATGCTTTTTGTAAGACTAATCTTTGCAAGTATCTGTAGTCCACCGGTTTGCCTGTTTGTATGTCTATTGGCTTCTCTATCTGTCCATCTGCAGGGGCGTCTATCTACAGCCTGCAAACAAAGCTCTGGTGCCAGAGTTCTTTCAAGAAAGAAATCTTGGCAGCTCACTGGCCCCGTTCCACTACGTAGCGATTTTGACGCTTAAGTGCGAAGTGCTGCCCCTGCTGGGGCATGCAACTGCCACACGAAGTGATAATGTCCGCAGATCAAGATACCCACAACAAAAAATGGAACCACTTCCACGAATTTAGCGTCTCAAGTTTCTGACATTTCCAAGATGCATCAATATGATGAAATACGATTGTTGTAGAGAGAACGCTGCGCTTGCCAAGCGCGTTAACTTTTTTCGACTGCCGAACTTCCCAAACTGTTTGGCTCCTAAGCAGATTGCTTTGCGATTTTGACTTCAGAATCTGCTTGGCGCCACAGCACTGTTTGAACACCCTAGTTCCAAAACTGCTCCAAATGAAATTAGAATGTTTGTTTTTTGCTATTTTGAGTGCCAAGTGTGCATCATGAATCATTCTTAGTCTCTAGGAGGTGATGGAGAGAGAGATAGAGAGAGAATCATTCTTAACCCCATCTGAGGCAGCAACTGGAAATCATCCCATGTGGATTTTTCCAATGTGTTTCTTCTTTTCATTTCAAGCATCCTTATTTTGATCTGAACATCTTCATTTCCATATTCCTCCAGCCTTTAATCGTCATTGTGTTGGTCTGAAAATCTTCATTCCGATATTTTCCCTGTTGAGCATCTTCATTCGGTGGTTTCATGTGTGTTTTCCTCAAGCAATCATTTCAATACCCTCAACTGATCATGTAAGTAAGAGCTAGCAAACAATACGATTTCCCATCAATTATTTGATTACCTTTTGATACCTTTTGAACGTATGTAAAATAGTATCCACATGGATAAACAAGTAAATAGATATCATCAACCATTAATCAACCACTAATTTAACCATCAATTGAAAATTCAAGAATCCTCAATCAAGCATCAATCAATTTACTAAACATCAGATAGTCACTGCTTGAGCAGACCTGCACCTTATGACTTATGACATGACATTGTATGAACAGCCATTCCAAAACAAAATGCAATCAAAATGAAAACTATAATAGAAACCTGGTTGATAATCAAATGAACAAATGCTAAAACATGACAAGTAGAAACCAAAATAAAATCAAAAAACCACCCACAATAAATGAAAACAAAATGATTGTGCTCTTCGGAAAAATCAAAAAGAACAGCCCTCTTTAAAAGTCAGGTAGGGAGATATAAGGCTTCCAACTTGGAGGCTTTATAAGGCTTCCAACTTTAGCTTGGTCCATCCTGCATGAATTCCAGGATAGATTGATAAATGTTGATCGTTAAAGAATTGAGAGGGATTTGACTCTTGCAGTTCTTTCAGGTACCACGTGAAAGAAATTTGTGTGAATAACACCAGCTTAAAGTAAAGGAAAAATCTGAAGTCTTACGAGAGAGTTGAACCTGACAGCATGATTTTTGAAGGCTGCTGATGATAGTGATGAGAGCCCAAGGATAAAAATGACAACAATCAAAACCAGAAAATAATGGATTCAAACTGAAACAACAGCAACAAACACACAGATTAAAAAAACTAGATTAAAAAATAACCGTGAAAGTAGAAGGATGATGTCACAGAGTAAAAACATGAACATGAAAATGACAAGATGCAAGAATGAATCCTTGATATGCTCTCTGTTTGTGGCTGCAAGATTTTCTTTAAATCATCCACGATCATTTGGTATGAGGCCTACCTGCCATGTATGAGGACGATCAATATAGAGAAAGTGTCAATGGACTAGAAACAAACAGGACAGAACTCATGTGAAACTATCACTATCGGAACCCCGAGCGCTTTGCACATGCCAAGCAATGATTATTCCTTCAGACCATGTGCTGCTCATATGTCATTTACATGTGTCTACATTTTACAGTATTTATGTTCACTTCCCATATACTGTACATACTTGCTTCGTATTTTTGCTTATATGCTATTTACAGGTAGGCTCTTGCATTTTTTCAAAATAAGTTCAGAAAGGTTTGGGGGAGATTGGGTTTTGCGATGTTAGTGCACTTTGTTGTTTCGACGTGTTCGTTGAGATCTTCCCTTCAGCCTCGCCTGTTGGCTTTTGTTATGCATGTGTTTCGTCGTGTTTCTATACCTTGCAAGGGTAACAGTATTTGATGTTAGTTGCAGTCAAGTTGGTCCACTTAGTGTTTGGCCGAGTCCGAATCATGGCAGGCGCATGTGAAAAGGGGAACGAGTGGGAGCGAGCTTTGCGATTTGTTGCCGAGATGGAAGTTCATGATGCCCTGCCCCAAGATCTCAAGCTGCATGGTTTCGCTCCATCTTTCATACAAACTCTTGAGATGAGATGTGTCGAGGATGTTGATGTTCCAAATGTTCCAACGCGTTGTTCGATGTTTTGTTTCGAAGGTGGAGAGAGGCGCCATCACCTACAATGCTTGCATAGTGGCTCAGCTGCTCCACAAGAATGAACTCATCCTTCGCCAAGGGTGGTGGAACTAATTGCGGTACCTTGTAAGATTGTGTAAGGCATTCATGAAATATCTGGTATATCCTGGCATATGTCATACTTCCATCTTCAAAGAGCACATTATCCAAGAAGCTTGCACATGAAATTGTGAAACCATCAAGAAGCGGGGCCGAAGGGACTTCCATGTGCAAGCTATATAAGGGGAGTAAGGTGTTGGAATGGAAGGCACGTTTGCCGTCTGCAGCAGGGCTCACCCAATCAATCAACAGCCACGGTTTCTGGCACGAATGATTTCAAGGTTAAACACCTGATTTTGACACGTAGAAACCATCCTAACATGATCGTTTCCAAGTTCGGATATATATATATATATATATAAGTGTATGTGTGTATACATATTGTTTCCCTCCTTGCATTGGCCACTTGGTTCCCTCGTATTGTCATGGTCACTTGGGCTTTTGGCACCAGTACTTTCACTTCTAGCTCGACACCTCGTCTAAGGCAGCTTGTGATGAAGCTGGTCAATGGCAGCATGCTTTGCTCCTGCTGAGAGACATGTCTCACAGTCAAGCCTGGTGCCTCAAGAACAAGCATCGAATATGACTCGCCAGACCCACATTTGATTTTTCCGGCTGTGGATACAGTTGATTCAGCAGCTAGGCTAGATCGTTGGTATGTGGTATCTCTCAACTCACATTTGTCCGTAGAAGTTAGGGATCCTTTCATATGCTTAAATTTGATAGCTTGCCAACTGGAGTGTGCTTTCATTGAGAAATACTGCGGGCTATTGGAATGAGAGTCAGTTTGCACGATCATTCACTGCTCCCAGCCCCCATCCCCCGCCACCCCCTTGAATGGATCACCCCGCGAGGGTCAATTCCACCTAGGTCTGTTTGATGCCAGGATGTAGGGTGCATCAGCATGTTGGTCATCGTTAGCATGGTGATATTCTTTGATCAGCTTTGATCATCATGATTGCGTTCATCACGATCATCATCGTGATGGTTATTGTCATCGCTAGAGTCATCATCAATACCATTACAAGCTATCATCATCATCATCATCATCATCATCATCATCATCATCATCATCATGTTTCATCATCATCATCATGTATCATCATCATCATCATGTATCATCATCATTATTATCATCATCATCATCGTCATCGTCATCATCATCGTCATCCTCATCATCGTCATCCTCATCATCATCATCATCATCATCATCATCATCGTCATCGTCATCGTCATGGTCATCGTCATCCTCAGCGCCATCGTCATCATCATCATCATCATCATCATCATCATCATCATCATCATCATCATTATCATCATCATCATCATCACCATCATCATCATCATCATCATCATCATCATCATCGCTGTCATCACCATCAGCATCACCGTTGCCGTCATGCCACGTCAGCTTGCTAGAGCTGGAGTTGGCTTTCCTTTTACGAAAGCTGGAATATTTGGGGCTGTTCGAGGGAGCAAACCTCACTTTAAGATATGTTAAGATACCGTGTTTGAAGTATTATTGAGTGATCATTGCAGAGCACCAGTACTGCCAAACCTTTCTACCGTTCACACGCCAAATTCGTGCCACATGCAGCCTCCCAGCACTACCTTTCCTTCGCTTTCTTCCGCAAGTGATTTCTGAAAGTACTTCTATGACAACCGACGAACGGGAGGCCAGAACTCATAGTGTCATAGTGCGGCTCTTGTCAACCGAGGGGACTTGCCAAGAACCTCCCAACAAGATCAACAAGCAAGCCGCTGTGCACCAAAAAAGGTTCATAAGGTTGGGCCCCAAAAGAATAGCAAGCAAAGTAAATCAACAAACATGTTTCCATGTGTTTCCTTATATATGCTTCATGCTTGGGCTGCTTGGTCGCAGTGTGTTGAAAAGTCAAAACGGCTTTCTTGAAAAGTGGATCTATCAGAAACATTGGAAAAGTCCATGCAGGAAAGCAGTAGACAGCATCAAGACAGAGTTCCTCAAAACTACGTTCCTCAAAGGGCCACAAATTTACCATTTTTTGCATGTTTTTTTGCATCGTATTTAGTTCACCAGGCAGGAAATTGTTATTAATATTTCCTCCTCGTTGCCAAGTCATAGATTTCAAACCCGCGTCCTAGTGCCCCCTATCCCCTAAGAAAGTAAGCCACGTAAGATGTGAAATAAGCAGTAATATGCAGTAATGCAATTCCTAATGTATCAAATTTGAGCGCGAGAGGGAGAGAGAGGCAGAGGGAGACTATGCGATAGAGGAGGGGAGAAGAGAGAGAAAGACAAAGAGAGGGATAAAGGGAGGAAGAGAGGGATAAAGGGAGGAAGAGAGGGATAAAGGGAGGAAGAGAGTGAGCGAGAGCGCAAGAGAGACTGACAAAGAGAGAGAGAGAGGGAAACAGAGAGCGAAGGAGAGGAGAGCGAGAGGGGGAGGAGGGGAACAAACACATGAAGATTCCTGTAGTTGCAAGAGCTGCTCTTCCCCCACCGCCGGTACCAAGTTGCAGAGCTGCGCCATCACTTACCATGCCTGCGTCACTGCTTGTGAAAAGGGTCTACAATGGCGATTGGCGCTTGGTGCCGGGCCAAGAAGCAAAGCCGTTTTTCTGTGTGGTGCAATGATGTGTGGTCGCTCTTTGATGTTCGGACACGGACACAGGATTTATGTCCGAAATGCATGCGGAGAGGGTCGATTGGAACAGCAACACGTTCAATGTCAACGGCTTAGTGCTGCATTCCGAGACGAGGCAACGTTCCAAACGCACAGGTCAGAGCTGTGCGCCCCGCTCTTTCATGCACAACCAGCATCACAGAATGAGATGCACTTCGACGCACTTCGGGAACTTTCACAGAATGAGATGCCTCCAACATTTGAAAGTTCCTACCGTCTCCAGCACCTGAGGCAGCCATCAGCGCATGTGAAAGGACTGGCCAATGGCCAGCAGCGCACCAAAAGTTTTGAACCTAGTTTGAAAATGCTTGAAAGGAGCGTAAGATGTATACAGTAACCGTTTCTTTCATATGCCTTTCAAGCCATAGAATGCTTTTCAGTACGGAACCTTCTACCATCAAGAGAACGGCCTGGAAATGCCAAAAGCCAGCCAAAATGCAGTTTTTTCCCGAGCAATTCTATAGCGGCAGCAGCAGCAGCACCAGCAGCACCAAGAAGGAGAAGAAGAAGCTTGCCCGCAACACTAGGGCTACAGCACCACCACCGCCGCCAAAACATGTTTCTATCGATGGTAAACATAAATGTGTTTTTTCTCTTGCTTAGGAAGCTCATTTCACTATATCACTGTGTTGATTATGTTGATCCCAAATATGTTGGCTCATGGCAGACATTTGCTTTTCATGGTTTCCTGCAGGAATAAGTCCACTCGATCGGTTTGTCTATTCTGATTTTCTCTCTACCAACTAACATGCAGTCCAATTGCGCTTTTTTGATCTTGGAGGATCTATCCAACCCCATTCTATCATTTGTTGCATTTGTTCCATTCGAATTTTTGACGTTCTGTCCATCCATTCATCCAGCGAATCTGCTGGTTTGTTTTCATCCATTTATATAGTGTTTTTAATTGTGTTTTTCCTGCCCAAGCATATTCTATCATTTTGTATTGTCTTTCTGTCTTACCCCATGCGCTGTACACATTACGTGTCTATCGATCCATTTTATGACTCATGTCTATATTTTTGAATTGTTCGTAGTCTTTATGTTTCTTTTGTTTATCTCTTTGTTTCTATATAGGATTATTTAGTTCTGTTTTGTTGATCTTCCCACTTGCTCGTATCTACTTCTTGCCTATCTCTGGTTTTGTTTCGCTTTTCGCTATCGTATTTGTCAACCTAGCTTTTTACCTAGGCCCTTGAAGGCCCTTGTTTACGTATTACCTCGCGCAATGGCCTATTGATGCGCCTGTCAGCATCCAAAAGGATCAAAAGGTTCAAAGTTCATCAAAGCAGATGGTTCCAGGACGTTCCCAGGGGCAGAATCTTGTTGAAAATTCAGAGAGGGAAAGTTGGGAGCCGTGGGGTTCACCGTGGGGTTCACCGTGGGGTTCCAGGTTGCAAGTTCTAAAGTTTAAGGCTTATGAGTTCTAAAGGTTCACCCTGCGGCAGCCAAGAGTACAAGACTTGTGATGCACAACTTCAAGCTCGGTGGCACTGATCAGCGCTGCAGGTTTGGTCAGAACTTTTTTTCGCCCTTGACTCAGCAATGACACATTGCACAGCAATCCAAGACATTTCAAGCAATGTTTGCAGTTTGATGTGATTATAGTGTGATCGTGTTTCTCTTTGCTTTACTTTTTGTGCACTATCTTTGTATATTGAGAGGTGGTATCACACTGGCCGATGCAGCGAAGCCGAACGCTGGAAAACCATCCGTTGAAAAAATGAAGCAGGATCAGTCAGTGTTTCGAGACCGCACATTGTACCAAAGGCATCCAAAGGTAGCGTTTTCACTGATTGTTCAAGGGGCGATGAAACATTCAAGCAGATTTTCCAAGATTGTCAAGATTCAGTGCCGCAAGGCTTTTGGCTCACAGCCTTTGATTTGACAACGACAAAATGCAAGCTTTTTGGTTTGCTTTCTGCAAAGTGTGCGGGTGGATTCTTACTTTGCAACCAGTGAACTCCGGCGCAATTCTTCCAGGCAACCTCCAGCCTGGCACTGCTTTAGCAGAGAGTGAGAGTTCCAAAGTCTTTGTTTTGCAAAATGCCGTTCTAAATGCTCGGATTTCAATCAGAGATAGATTGCAACTTCAAATCACGAATCTGATTTCAAAACGATCTTTGCTTCCAGATCCTGCCGCCTTTCAGATCGAAATAGCTGACGGAAGCTGGCTCACAAGCAATGACTTTGAGGTTCTAGATGTCAATCTGTCCCGCGTTGAGCCACAAAGAGAGGCATCGCAACTAGGTTTGCGAGCGGGCGGCTGGAGGGTATCTTGCTTGCTACATGGCTACTCCATGCAGGCACAGTGGTCCGTTGAACTTCGTGATGACTCCAATAGCATGAAATTGGCGTTTCATATTTGGGAGGCTTCGCAGCCAAATGGACATGTAGTGCCCGTGAGAGATGTGAGGCAACTTTGCCTCCTCACTGGCAGTTTAAAGGGTGGCAAAGTTGCTGGCAAAGTCCAAGGAGTGCCTATTGTATCAGAAGATTTCTTTTTTGGTATGGAGCATCCACAAGGCATAAATTCGTTTAAAAATGACCTCTACGAGTGTTGCCTGCAGCTTGGAAAGGCCCTTGCTTTGCAGGCCTTGCGCGGCTCTTTAACATTGGGAGTTGTGGTGCCCGGACAGTCACGCCGCTCCTTCCTCCACTATTTGGAGCGAGAGCGAGCTCATCCATCGCGTCGAATGCTTCATTACAATACCTGGTACGACATAGGAACAGGGCAGCAATTTACAGCTGAAGAAGCAGAGACCCGACTGCAGCAAATCTCAAAGGAAATGGGACGTCGAGGTGTCACACTGGATGCGTTCCTCCTTGACGATGGTTGGGACGATCCTGATCAAGGGCCCTGGAAATCTCATGCTGGATTTTCCGATGATGCACTGGCACAATTGGAAAAGAAGGCAGAAGACTTGAAGACCACGCTGGGCGTTTGGTTTTCGCCATTTGGGGGATACCATGAATCCAGGCCAGGCGAGTGCAAGTTTCGATATGGCACGGTTTCGCAAAGCGTAGTGTTCAACGTATGTTTTTAGATGTTTTTAGGGGTGGTGACTGATGTGGCACTTGTCTGACAGCAGTCTTTTGTACATATTTTTCTTGTCTTAATGGTCTCGAAGGTGTACCTAGCATCTCTTAGTATTTCTTGGTATCACTTGCTGTCTCAGTCGCTCATGATTTTTTGCCATGTATTACCACGCATTATTTTACTATTCATTATTATGTACTACTATGTATTGCTGAATTACTATGTTGATCTATGTTGTACTATGTAGTACTATGTATTACTATGTATGACTTAGATAGCGTACTTCAGATGCCGTGATTTGTGAATTTGTGCAAACCCTATACACCAGGCTAGGTGGTTTCAGCTGGAGCGTGTATGTCGGTGATCAATCTAATAATATATTGGGCTATCGAAAAAGCAATGGCATGTCATGCCGTGCAATATTTGAATAGGAAGTATGAGATACTCTTGGTATTCCATGTAGCGATATGTAGAGCACTTCTTCATTTCATGCATCCAACGCAAGCATGTACTGTACACAGTACATGGTTGTAGGGAATGTTTGTCCTCTGAGAGGGGGCAGGCGGGCCCAACCAATGAGAAGCCCTGGCAAAAAAGAGGGGGCAGGCAAGTCTAGATAATGTTTGTGTGTGTTATGGTAGTAATGATTTTTGCATGGGCTGTTGGATGTACATGAGTCAATATGTTTGGAATCTAGCTGTACAATCAAAGCAGACAGTCAAAACCGCCATGTAGCCATGCTTCTATGTATGTACGGGTGCCTCAAGGATTGTATGTGTGTTGGTTTGGTACGTATAGCATTTGTGCGTGTGTGTGTTTATGCTGTGTGTGTGTTATGTATGCTCTCACTTTTCCTTGACTATTGTGAACACATCGGATTTGATCAGCGCTTGCAAATTCTTCAGAAAGGTCGGGCGTGTTTGTGAAAAGGGGTTCCCGATCACAACAACGACATACAACGACTCTCTCAGGCAGATGCATGATGCTGCATGTGTGTGTGTGTGTTGACACAACTTTGCAATGTACAGTAGGTGAAAAGATCAGCAGACAGATAGGGAATGATCGTGGATGATCACTGTAGAGATTAGATCGATAGATAGAAACATCGCTGGGTAGACAATGTTTCTGCAAGTACATGTCATTTCATCTTGAACAACATTTGAGATTCACAGCGACAGTTCCTGTCTTGTCGCTTTCACCCAACCCCGTGCCACTGGCATGTTTTGCCTTGAATGTTTGCATGTTATGCGATGGAATGCAGTAGTATTGGGTAAGATATACTGTACTTCTTTCACTAGTCCCAACCCCTCCTATGGCAGCCAACAGAGACAAGGGGCAATACCATTGTGAGGGAACGCTCCAAGTCCATCACTCTGTCGCTTTCAGATCGATAGATCGGCTCTGCTAACGCCTCGCGAGCCATGACGCAAGCAGATTCCACGAAGAAACATACTCAGTGTGCGCACTGTACTACATACTGTACTACACACTGAATTATACACTTGTATGTGTGCAGCATGCACTTGTGTGAAACTGTACAAGGAACACGGAAGGGACTCTGAGAAGGGGAGAACCACATGGCGGTTTGGGAGGAAGAAATACGCAGACCGGACTCATTGACGCCGGCCACTGGCATCCCAGGGCATTGGGCGACCTGTCAGTTGGCGATGTACAACTTCTTCCTGTCTTGCTCTTTGTGTCATCTCTGTATCAAGATCTTTGATCTTCATTCTTTATCTCTTTTTGCTTCTTGATATTGCGTTTGTGGAAGCGATTTTTGCGTACGCAGTTTATGTTTGCATGTGGGCACTTGTGTGGCATGCATTTTACAAGTGTTTTGAATGCCAATATGTATGCATATCCTATTCCACTTACCCCGAAATAAAGTGGATGCGATTGGGTTCCCTTACGTTGTGCGCGACAAATCAGGATTTTCAACGTGATGACGATTCGAGGAAAACCAGGCATTAAAACCTATACAGCTATACATTTAAAACGACAACCGTTTGTAGAGATGTCAGATGCGCGTGTTACTGAACGAGTCCCCAGCTATGCCGAGCTCAATTTTTGTAATTCTTGGTGGGGACTGGTGAAGTAGGTTTATCATGATGGTCTGTCTGTTGGACGTGAGGGCATTTGATCGAATGTTGCACCCAGGCAGCGGCGAATCATAGCAGCTCGGAACGCCGGAATTCCAGTACGCGAGGAGATGAGAGAGCGGATCCCTGCACGGATTCGTGCTGAAGACTGTTCGGAGGCTTTACCTTGCAGTGAAGGAGAGGGAAGATGCCAAAGTAACAACGATTGTAGAGATCACCTGGAGTGCTGGCACACTCAATGGCAGGTAAGCCCCCCTGGAGTTGACTTGTCTCAGCTGCAGGGTTCGGATGCAAAGGTTTGTTTTGATCCGGGAGTTCAATCTGCATACTTGGGTCTGGGTATCGAAGAATATTTTGCATATTTTGAGGCTACCTTGTTGAGATGGATTGCGCGTGGGGCAAGTCTTCTCAAACTTGACGGGATCGGCAACCCGTCTGGGATGGCAGAAACTTTGCAGGAAGATTTTGATTCCACGGTTACTCTGATAGGTGCCCTCCGCAAAGCGAGGAACGATATTTTCATCAACCTTTCAACCGGCACTTGGCCATCACCCTTCTGGCTCCTACACTCTGACACTGTGTGGCGCAGGGGCCATGACCACTACTTTGCAGGGCAAGGTCCAGCTCGTGAAAGGTGGATCAACTACCGTGATGCTATGGTGTACCAAAATGTTGTCAAAGAGTCACCTTTCTTTCCTTTGAATTCTCTCATGATCCATGGGATTATTTTCGCCAAAGATGCTTGGGACTTAAATGGCCGGAGAGCAAGCGATGAAGGTAGCGATGCCTTCAAACACGAAGTGCGATCAGCTTTTGGGTCAGGAGTTATGCTGCAAGAGCTCTATGTGACGCCAGCTTTGCTTCAAAGTCGCGATTGGGATGACTTGGCAGAAGCTGCTTTGTGGGCATCAAGCTGCGTAAATACCATGGCAGACGTTCAGTGGTTTGGAGGTGATCCAGCCAAAGGAGCGATTTATGGCTGGGCTGCATGGTCCAGAGAGAGGGCTATTTTGACACTTCGGAACCCTGCCAGCACAACGCAAGTGGTTCAGTTGGAACCCATTGATATTTTTGATTTGCCACATCATGCAGTGGCACATCTTCAATTAAACACGCCCTTCCCTGACCAGAGGCCACGACAGATTGTACTGAAGAAGGGACAAGCGACACACCTCCAGATGCCACCATACGCTGTCTACGTGTTTGACTCGGCGGCAACACCTCCAACTGCAGTTGAGCTTTTCTTGGACACCCTTCAGAACTTCCTGCAGAACCAAAGTGTTGGGGCTCCTGCCCTTTTTTGGACCGTTGTTGTGGTTGCAGTGGTGCGGGGCTTTTGGCCGTCGACTTCCACATCTTCCGCGACGAGCGCCCCTTCGGTACCGATTGAAGAACTCCGAAGACTTCGGCTACAAGCTTTGGACCGCAGGGATTGAGAAGAAAAAGAGGGCATTAAACAATTTGATTCATCTAGATTGGATTCAAAAGAGAAGAATCTAACAAAGCTTCGAACACAGAACTGAACGAACTTCTCTCTGTTGCTAAATTCTTCAACAGGGGGCATTGAAATGCACTAATTAAGCACAGTTGTAGACAAACTCCGAACAATCCTCTTTCTGATCGCAGCCAACATTTGTAAAAGCTTCAGGTGGTTGATCTTCATCAGCAATCCGTTTCCTCGCAATCATCCTTCCCCGACATACATATACATGCACATATATAGATAGTATACTTTTACAAGATTTATTTTCGACTGGACAGTCATCTTCTCAAGGATGTCCACCCAAGAAAAGTGGATTGCCGCAAAGTTTTCGCGTTCCTTTTCCCATGTTGGTCTCATGCTGCCGCGTTTGCCATGACAAACACTGTGCATGTCCAGGTGCCCATCCCGACGCATTCCCCAACCTTGTTCCGTTTTGTTCGTCATGCATAGGGTTTTTCAGACCCTTTCATGTCCTTTCATCATCTTTCATCTACTCCACCAGTTATGAATGCGAGCTTGCCCGGCATTGCTTTGGTTTTCGAATGCCGTAGGTGTTTGTGTTGTTTTGTCGTCTGTGTTTGTGGCTTTTGTCTGTGTTGCCCTTGGCTTGCTGATCTTGTCTTTGCATTTGGCTTTTTTGGTCTTTCTTGTATCTGTGTGTGTGAGTGTCTTCGTTTCCGTATCATGTTTGTTTGCCTGGCCTGCGTCTTTGTGCTCTCTGCGTTTGTCTTGTCTTTGTCGTATTTGCCTGGTTTTTGTCTTCTTGTATTTGTCTTTGTCGTGTCAGTCATTGTCAGCCCTCTTTTTTCCTAATTGCCTTTTTCTTCATCTCCGATTGTCATCGATTGTCTTTTTTTGTTGCCTTTTACAAAAGCCGAGGAGCTGAGCAGAGTTGCAATCTGCAAGCGAAGTGAATTGTTCAGACTATCCAGCCTGTATAAGGGGACAATAAGAGGGTCTGGGGGTAGGCTGGAGAATATGTCCCAGCATCAGTGAGCCTGCTGTGCCAAACTCTTTGCACCTAGCGGCAGCCCTTAGGTACGGTAAAACTGCTGCGCAAGACTTCGCCTAAATGTTTGGGCCATGTGCCTGCCCTTGGGCACAAAAGTAGTGTGCCTGATTGTACCATTTCGTACCTGGACGTGGCCGTTAGGCACAGCAAACCGATGAACCAAGCTGTGCCAAGCATTGCCAAGCTGTTTTTGTAGCTGCTAGCTGTTTTTACTTGGATGCCCTCAATCACGATAAGCATCATCGTGCTGAAACATTTGTACCCGGATGTGCCTGCCCTTAGACACATTAATAATACTCAAAATTGCCGTGCCAAAACGATTGTACCTGGATGTGCCTGCATCAAGACCGCTGAGAGAAAGACTCCTGGCGTGGATGCGCGTGTACAACAAGCCTTGATATGCGTCATAGAAACAAGTGCCTATCTTTATGATCTTTATGCGCAGGAACCTGCTGCGCCGGAACCTTCTATGGCTGCCTGGATGCCTGTCCTTAGACATATAAATTGCTTTGCCTACAGCTTAGTACATACATATGCACGATGAAAATGGCTTGGCGTTTATCATTTTATTCAGTGTGGCTGCCGTTGGGCATAGTAAGCTACGCCCTTGCCGCATTTGTCCGTGGGTGTGTTTGCATCAACTGGGCTGAAACGCAGGCCCGCACTGAGGCACATACGAGACTCATTTGCCTTACTTTTTTTTGTTTGGACATGCCTGCCCTCGAAGCAAACATTACAAATGCACGTTAAAATTGTCATGACATAAGCTTCTTGCTTCCATTTCCCTGCCCAAAAGACCCATTGAAACTTCTACACCTAAACGTTTGCAAAACTCTATCCGTGTACTTGGCACTTGGCACACTAAATTCCTGATGTGTGTGTGTGTGTGCGTGTGTGTGTGTGCGGCCTGCCAATAGAAACTTCAAAATTGCTGCACCTGAATGTTTGAAGCTGCTGGGCCCTAAACCCAATTTGCATGTGCCTGCCCATAGGCAGAGACACATTCAAAAAGCTACACCTAAACATATGTACCCGTGCCCTCCGGTACATTAAATCTGCTGTGCCTAAACATTTGTAACCTGCCTGCCCTACCGTGAGATACATTGAAGCTGCTGTGCCTAAACCTCACTCACCGCCTGTTGCACGTGCCCTTAGGCACATCAAAGGCGCTGCGCTACAACGCTTGTACCTGAATGTGCCTGCAGCAAAACTGTTGCGCCAAAGCATTTGTATGCGGATGTGCCTGCTCTTGACACAGTCAAATTGCAGCAGTTTATCGTATGATATGAAAACCTCAACACCTGCATGCAGGTGCCCTTCAGCAGACAAAGAATTTGCTGTGCAATGTGTGCACCTGGAATTATTTGCATGTGCGTGCGCTAAGGCGCATTAAAACTGCTGTGCCTGAATAGTTGTCCCCGGAAGCGCCCGCTCTCAGCCACATTTTAGCTGTGCCAAGCATTGCCAAGCTGTTTTTGTAGCTGCTAGCTGTTTTTACTTGGATGCCCTCAATCACGATAAGCATCATCGTGCTGAAACATTTGTACCCGGATGTGCCTGCCCTTAGACACATTAATAATACTCAAAATTGCCGTGCCAAAACGATTGTACCTGGATGTGCCTGCATCAAGACCGCTGAGAGAAAGACTCCTGGCGTGGATGCGCGTGTACAACAAGCCTTGATATGCGTCATAGAAACAAGTGCCTATCTTTATGATCTTTATGCGCAGGAACCTGCTGTGCCGGAACCTTCTATGGCTGCCTGGATGCCTGTCCTTAGACATATAAATTGCTTTGCCTACAGCTTAGTACATACATATGCACGATGAAAATGGCTTGGCGTTTATCATTTTATTCAGTGTGACTGCCGTTGGGCATAGTAAGCTACTCGCATACCTGCATGCGCATGCCCTTGCCGCATTTGTCCCTGGGTGTGTTTGCATCAACTGGGCTGAAACGCAGGCCCGCACTGAGGCACATACGAGACTCATTTGCCTTACTTTTTTTTGTTTGGACATGCCTGCCCTCAAAGCAAACATTACAAATGCACGTTAAAATTGTCATGACATAGGCTTCTTGCTTCCATTTCCCTGCCCAAAAGACCCATTGAAACTTCTACACCTAAACGTTTGCAAAACTCTATCCGTGTACTTGGCACTTGGCACACCAAATTCCTGATGTGTGTGTGTGTGTGCGGCCTGCCAATAGAAACTTCAAAATTGCTGCACCTGAATGTTTGAAGCTGCTGGGCCCTAAACCCAATTTGCATGTGCCTGCCCATAGGCAGAGACACATTCAAAAAGCTACACCTAAACATATGTACCCGTGCCCTCCGGTACATTAAATCTGCTGTGCCTAAACATTTGTAACCTGCCTGCCCTACCGTGAGATACATTGAAGCTGCTGTGCCTAAACCTCACTCACCGCCTGTTGCACGTGCCCTTAGGCACATCAAAGGCGCTGCGCTACAACGCTTGTACCTGAATGTGCCTGCAGCAAAACTGTTGCGCCAAAGCATTTGTATGCGGATGTGCCTGCTCTTGACACAGTCAAATTGCAGCAGTTTATCGTATTGTATGAAAACCTCAACACCTGCATGCAGGTGCCCTTCAGCAGACAAAGAATTTGCTGTGCAACGTGTGCACCTGGAATTATTTGCATGTGCGTGCGCTAAGGCGCATTAAAACTGCTGTGCCTGAATAGTTGTCCCTGGAAGCGCCTGCTCTCAGCCACATGAAAACTGCAGCGCCTAAACGTTCGTACTTGGACGTGCCTTGGCTGAGCACAGTAAAATTGTCCTTAACCTTCATGTTTGGATGTGCCGGCTTCTGGGCTCAACGACAATGCCACGCCCAACTTGTGTGCCTGGATGTGCCTGCTCTTTGGCATATGTACCGTGCCATGCCTCCAACCAATGCCTGACAATACCTGCCTGCATGTGCGTGCATTTTGGATCCCTGTGACAGATTCAAAATGCTGTGCTTTTAACGCACACGTTCCGATTTCTTGGGTGTGCCCGCGCTGGCGCACATCTCGCTGGAAACTGCTGCGCCAAATCATTTGTCCCTGATGTGTGTTGCCTTGAGACCAATTAAAACTGCCTTGCTGCCGAACTCGCCCCGCTGTCCACAAGAGGTTTGCTGGTTTACGTTCCTGTTTCACGTGATTATGGCTGACTACGGCGGCTTACAGAATACAGTATTCTGGCGGGTCGCCAGGGGGTTCTTTTGTGCCTAAAGAGATGCCATGGGCCATTTGGATCCATTTAGATACTATGCTGACCTGTGTTGAAGTGCGTTCAGCCATTCAACGGCTATGATTGGCCCCTGTTGGCCCAATACTGGGCCAACGTAGCCGGCGTGGCATATCCTTAGGCACACACAACTTAGTGTGCCTAAGCCCCATGGCATAGGTCAGACAGAGAAAAATGGTTGTGCCTAGCCCTGGCCACCAGGAAACCCAATTGTTTGTGCCCAAGCTATGTCAGGGGGAATTTGCTTGAAGCTATGATGGCTGTATCCCAAAGGAACATCATAGGAGCAAACACCCCTCCAGTTTTCGGATGTGAACGGCCGCCCTTTACAGACAGCTGCCATTTACTCACACCCATTTAATGGATCCAGATTCTCAATATTTCGCAACCTCCCGAATTGGATCGTTACATGTTTCTTTCAGATGACAATTTTGGTGCCGGCTCATGAAGTGGCGTTCCCTGTGTTTTTCTAGTTTACGCTGTCATACCCCATGATATCTTGTTGATTGGTAACAGCGTAAGAAAATAGAAACCAATCTCAATCAGACATGTCAGTATGACCATCAGCCAAAATTTAGCACATCGTGAACCACTATCTTAAAGACTTATGAATCTATGAAGCATTCTGAGTACTGTTTCTACCATTAAATACCCGTATTGTTTGTTGTTGTCGCTGTTGATCAACATGGCATTCATAGGGCGCATCCCGTTGTGCACCAAAGAATTTGTCTTATGTCTCGCCATGATTCACCATGTTTGACATTGGGAAAAGGAGCTGCAGTGTGAAAGCTTTCTCCTAATTTGTACATCTCTTATCATCTCTTATTTTGTAGCTTGTTCCGCTCTCAGTGTGTTTCAATCAGATGATGCGTCGAGTTTTGGCCAGCAGACGCTTTATGTAGTTTGAGCACCTCCAGACGCAAAGGCGCTAAGCAATTCTTGGCTCGGCTAATCAACAAATTAGTTGGATTCGCCCCTGGGCATGATGAATTGGTTATCCCAAATCTGGAGCCCACTTTTGCTATGCAAACGATGGGGCGAGGGACCGCAACACCGGCGCATGTGTTTGTTTTTGGTCATCTTGACGTAGGTCAGTTGACTTTTGAATAAGCAGCAACTCTGCTAGATTTACCGAGTTCGTTCCATTCTCAAGCACTGCTAGCTTCCAAGATTTTCCAAGCTTCAAAACTGAACTGACCATGAAGCATAGTAAGCAGAGCAAGTCTGAACGGACAAATCTCAGACACACAGGACCCCAGGTGTGGGTATGATCCGAAGTGAGTTGCATGCCTTTGCATTTCAACATGATCGAGGCGGCTCGACTTGAAGATCCACAAAAACAAAGGAGTCATACCATTCCAGGATCAAGCGCAACTGAGCGCTGCTCAATTCAGTTTTCTATTTCTCCTTTGCAGTTGAATGAACCCATGCTGAAGCCTGACAAAATGTATGTATGCAAAGATGAGTGATTCTATCAGCTATGAAAGATACATACTGTATGTTTATGTATGTTTGTCTCGTTGTTGCTGATGCAGTGAGCTGGATCAACTTGCATGACACCTTCCAGGTCTTATGTTGCAGGCGTGTCAGCTCAGCAGAATGTGGATCTCACATCACAGGCAATTGCGACCTCCGGAAGTCTCAACCATACGGACATATTGCTTCGAATTTTCAAGAAAGGCTGAACAACGCACAAGGACCCAGAGAGTGAGCCTTTGTTCACCATCCTCATTGTGTGAATGCATGACTGGGACGATTACAGTAGTTTAGTTAAGTTGATTTGCCTACCAATCTTTAAGCAGCAATGACCGATACAGCGACCATCCATCTTATAGTCATTTAGCTGTATATCTACAGAGTTGCATGGGATGCACCAACAACAATCCTCATCCCTATTGTTGGATGCAACGGCCGCGGGGCATCGCCAGAATGGAGAATCGCCAATCGTCCTGACTGCCTTGAGGAGGGGATGGGTGCTTCTTAAGCCAATCAGTGGAGTTCCCCTAAATCATCTGTTTCCAATTTCACATTGAATGCTTGGTTGGTCGGTCTTGGGGGGGGCGTCTCTGACGGATCTTGCACGATAATGCCATGTTTTCAGTCAAAATGTGTTAGTACCACTGAAAAAGCATAGTTGTTCACTTATACCCAAGATAGGATTGACAGTTAAGCATCCAGGCAGATGGACATGCTTTTTTGATAGTCAGCTAGTCGGACCTTTTTTTTACTCTACCCCTAATGTTCGGACATGGATCAGTGCACATGTATGCCAAATATGTGCATGAACAAACGAACAAAGATCATTCTGTTCGAATATGTTATATATAGAGTGTCCTGGAATCTTCGATCAGGGTACGGACTTCAGGATACACTGTGAACCCTGGCCGGTATGTACGTTTGAATTTTTGCACAAACGAGGCATGGCACAACTGCGTTTCTATACTATAGTTTGATATAGTTTGATACACACAAAATACCCATCCCTTCTCTACAGTTGGACAATTCTCGTAGCTCATTTGTTGTGTGTTCACCCTGAAATTGCGGCGCTCGCCAGGCAATTGACGGCAAAGAGAATTACCAAGAATGATTTGAAGGCCAAACTTGACTTGAAAATATCAACCTAAGAATAGACAGTGTCAATTCAAGAAATAAATACACTTATATATATATATATATACATATATTTGTATAGATAAGTCATGCTGGATGCCCAATTTGTTCAGCTGTTTTCAATTTGAGCGTTCGAAAACGCGAACATATTCTAAAGTCATTCCGGAGGCTCGAATTCGATCAAAAACAGGGTCCTCGTGTTTTTCTTGGTTCATTGAACCTTCTGTCGGCTCCTGCCAAACAAATGAAAACAGATATCATCAAACGATGTTGATGGGAAGTGTGCCCTCGCTGTTTGCAGGCTGTATGTTCTCAAATGCAAATGCTCATGCAGGTTTGAGCTTCATTTCAAAGCAGTTTAGAAACGCTGGAATCTATACAAAGACATTTCGAGAATGAGTATATTCAACCACCATTGATGCATGTTGCCAGGGAAGGCACCTAAAAGACCAAGAAACTGTACAGGCAAAATCAACAAGAGGGACCGAGATTTTGCAACCTTCTTCTTCTTCATCATCGTTGTGTTGTTTCATCGTTATGTGCAATTGTTACCATCAAGGAGGTCATATTTGTTTTGATTGTCACCCTCATCGTCATTGCTTTTCATCATGATCATTTGTTTTGTATCCTTATTATTTTCGGATCATCGTTCGACCCGCTCTGTTCATTCTTGGTGTTGCTTATCGTCTCCTGCCTCCTCGCCTGTTTCCCAAATGTTTCGTTCATGGTAATGCTGATGTGAGCAAATGTTGTTGAAACGTTGATTGAAATGATACATTAATTTCATTGTTGTTGCTCTTGTTTTCCTTGATTTTCTTTCCGATAGTCTTTCTGTTTTTGTTACCTTTGTTGATGTATTGAAATGCACGTCTTTTCTTCCCTGTTCGGAGTGAACTGCATGTTTGTTGTTTGTTGGTGTCAGGTGGTAGTTGTTGCAAGTATTTATAATCTGAGCCCCGGATTAATAAAACCCTACAAAATAATATTAAA
>VSDK01004963.1:155145-165145 GCA_009767595.1 Symbiodinium kawagutii | reverse complement strand
TTCCATCTGTTGGTAGGCTTGAGCTGCTCCTTCATCTTGTTCCCGATAATGTTGAAGCAGAGATAACATGTAGTCCCTTTCCGCATTCCGTTCTTCTTCATACATCCGGACTCCAGTCTCCACTTCATTCTTGTAGCTGGCAAATTCTGCATGATGATGTGCTATCTCTCTCATGTGATTCCGTTCGGTTTCCATAGTGTGGACTTCCAAGTTGCTGATCTTTGTTTCCATCTCTTGGTTGGCGATCAATGCTTTCCTCAGTGATTCATCCACATCTTGAATGGCGAGCATACGCTCTCGGTCTTCAATAGCGATGGTCCTCTGTCCGACATTGCGAAGATGGAAGTCTCCGCGGGTCTTGTCATGTTCACGCCTCACTCTTCTCCCAGGCGTGGTTGCCCTTGACGGAGGGGAACCCACATTCGTTGTTGACCTCCGGGTGGGAGTACGCACTCTTGCAGAGGCTGCCCCAGAGGGGACGCTCGGCATTTCACTTGGTATTTCCCAACCGGCAGTCTGACTTGTCAACACGGTTCCATCTCCAGGGCTCTCATTGCTCGCTGACGCAACTTCCATAGATCCAGTCGCAGCTACTGCAACGACTCTGTCGCTTTGCAGTGATATCCCAGATAGGTCTCCTCCTGACTCTGCCATGGCGATCGACGTGAGCCGTTACGGCTGATAACCTGTTATTCGAAAGGTGCCTGCGAAGCAGACCCTTGTATCGTAGACTACAACCGCCAGGAAGGTTCCAACCGTCAATCACAACGAAGCGACCGCGAGGACCATTTTGCGCGTTCTCTGCAACGAGTAAGTCTTGAGCCGAAGTGCATTAATATACATGTTGGTCACACTGCAGTCCTATTCACAGTTTACAAATGGCACATGATGGCACATTAAAGACTGATAATGGCTAACAAGAAACAAACAACTGAATCCTTGCAAAATCTGCCTACCACTGGAATCGATTCGTCTTCCCCCACATAGGAGGGTGTTTGCCTAGGTGATACCACAATGTGGCATTGGCAAAAATCTGCTCAGGGCCACTGTTACAGGCCATCTAAGCTTCATACAGGCTAAGCATTAAGTAAGGTGCCACTTGGAATCACTTGGAAGCATAATTTGATGACGAAACGGGATGGTGAACTATCTCTTCGTAATTCGGCCGCAAATATCGAGGATCGCATCCCCCCACAAATGCGGCTGATGCACTCGTGCAAATGGATTTGTGCATCTGCAAGACACTGGTATGTGTAGGAGATGCATACCTGCATCTTCGAAACGGGCCTAAATTTCAGCCTGACCTCAAATAGCAGCCTGAACAGGTGTTGGTTGATAATTTCAGCCTGCGGGCTGATTTGCTTAATCGGGCGATTCTTCTGGCTCCCAGGGTTTAACGATTTGTTGAAAAGCAAATGCTTAATTTTGGTAAAAGTGATTCGGGCGATTCTTCGCGGTATTCGGGCGATTCTTCGCAGTATTCGGGCGATTTTACCCGACCGGTGCTTTTGTCATATTCTGAAGAATGACCATTATACAAATTGAAAATGGCTGAAACCCATTCGGGCGATAATTTCATCCTCGGGCGATTCATCTTGGAACGGGCTGTTTTTCAGCCTGAACAGCTTCGGGCTAAAATTTCGGCTTCACGAAGATCTAGGTATACAAACATATACGCACAACTTTGCCATGATGATATATCATGATATGGCAGTCATCAGCTAGAACAGACTAGTTGGGAATGAGTTGGGGCTGCCGTATTTTGAGAAACCCCCATTCAAGCACCTTATCATGAAGTATTGATAGTTGATCAATGTTGATCATTGAGTGATGCTTGTGGGCACCACCCTTGACCCATCCATAAGGAAGCACCTTCCCAAGGACCGGTTCCGGCCTGCGCACAGAAGGGGCCCTTACCGAGTCCCAGATGCCCCGCGAAGGGTTTCTCTTCGGTACGGTCTGAGCGCCGCGCCCGCCCCGAGGAGCTCACAGGGTCAGCGAAGCGCCGCGGGAACCACTCTTCGTCGTGGTTGACACATGGGGGGTTCTCACAATAAGAAAACTCTTGAAGCGATCGGTTTATTGATGTGAATGAGGCATATTCGATGATTTGTGGGTACCCCTATGACTTGAGAAACACCCAAGTACACCGAAAGTGCTGCATAAGCATCTTCTGTATAAGAATTTAAGGGGCTCTTTGATTGAACTGTGGCATCCATTTTCGACAACAAGAACAACAACAATATAAAACTAAGAAAGTGCTAAGAATTGAGCGACCCTCAGACCAGGAACGTGGAACATCTAGAGCAATTTGAATTAAGAAGTTGAGGGACCCTGGACCACAGATTTGGGATTCTTATCCAGGAGTTGGGCTGTAGTGGTGGTTCATTGGTTTGTGAAATAGTAGCTGACCAACAATCAACATGCTTAATTAATCAATATCAACCACCTTTTAACCATTTTCTTTTTCTGAGGGAAAATCACCAACAATAGTAGGGAATATCACATGTTTAGTGCTACACCAGGCATACCAGGGACCCAAAGCCACAACTTGCAGGTTGGTGATTTTCATCCATAGTTATCACCAAAGGATATGTTCCAGGATGTGTGCTCGGATTATGCTTGAAGTCGATTCATCCATCAGTCCCACTAAGAAACCGATTTTTCCTATGTTTACTGACCCGGTTCGTGGCTAAGTTTGATTCAGCTATCCATGGATCCATGGTGTCAGTGCCCTGCTGCAAACTACCATCCTAGACACAAACCTCAGGTTCATGACAATACTAATCCACAGTTCACCATGGGTTCAAGGGGTCCCATTTTCAACTTCAGGACACACCCCCACACACATACACCCCCTGAGATTGGATCGAATGATAGATGAGGATGTAGTGTTTCGTTCTTGGGGGCTCGTTCACGGGATCCCATTCTGATGTCTTACTTGAATGGCAACAAACCATCCTGTGCTATGTCTTACAGTAAAAGGTCTTAGAGCAGTTGAAGGTGCCCATGATATAATCAGCTTTAAAACACAAACACACAATTTTCCACCAGGCTCACACCGAGATGGTTTCAGGGAAGCATATTGGCCACTCTTAACAACCAAAGATACTGCCCATTATTCTAGTCGCCAACTTGGCTCAGATGCAAATACCCCACAGCCGCCAACATGAAACAGCTTTCTGTCTTTAGTTCCTACAGGGGTCGCATTGGATACCCATCTTCAGTCCTACCACTGGCAATGCAGGATCGACAAGCACAATGTCTGAAAGGCTTCGCAGCCAATCCAATCATGACCGGATCTGTCTCAATGTTCTTCTCTGAGAGCATTACAATGCGAATCCGGCAAATCCAAAATGAAGGGAGGTTTTGGACTCCCTTTACTTTGGATTATATGATATAAGCTATAAATATGTATATATATATATCCTATATATTCCATATAGACATATATCCCATATAGACATATATCCCGTCTATATATATATATACTTAAATATACAGACATATATCTCATATAAATAAATATTAAATAAATATATATAATCTAATCTCTAATACTTCTATATCTATCATCTACAACCATGCCTAAAAGAAACATGTTTCACCGTTGTCAACCATGGATTTTTGTGAAATTGGCACGGCATCGACGAGGTACTCTCATACTCCTCGGGGTTGACTTCGCTCCCCTGGCGATGGATGCGGTTTTCAGGGCGAAATGGCGAGGCTCAGTGATGCAGCAACGCCTCCAAAATGGCCGGTTCTGACAGGACACCATATGGGTGTTTCTCCAGCTATAGGGGTACCCAAAACTGGTTGGTGTGTTTTTAAACTGATTACTCATCGATGATTTGGGGGATCCCCTATTTTGAGAACACCCATATTGATGCTTGAGGAAGGGTTGGAAATTGTTTGGGGAATTTATTTTTTTTAGTTTGGGGAATTTTTCTTTTTTTCCTTTCCTGGAGCCCTTCCCCTGGTATTTGCAGCAGTTTCGAGCCAGAACCTGTCATTTTGCGTGGTATTTGCTGCATTTTGGGAAGTCAGCCTCGTGTTTTGCGTGGTATGTGCTGCATGTGGAGAAATAAGCATCTTGCTTTGCATGGTATTTGCTGCGTTTGGGGAAATAAGTCCTTACTTTGCAAAGTATTGGTGCATTTTGGGAAAGCAGACTCCTACTTTGCATGGTATTTGCTGAATTTTGGGAAAGCAGACTCCTACTTTGCATGGTATTTGCTGAATTTTGGGAAAGCAGACTCCTACTTCCAAGATTATTTGATAGATGTCGGTGCTTCACACTTCCATAAAGGAGGGGGTGGTTCATGTTGTTTATGTTGGGCAAAACCCCCCCATTGGCAAAGCCTGCTGCAATTGCGTTTGTTGTTGTTGTTGGTCATTGTTGGTGGTAGGTGGTTACTGTTGGTGATTGTTGTGATCGTGGATGGTTGCTGTTGGTGATTGTTGTGATTGTTGCTGCTGGTGATTGTTGTGATCAAGCAGGGGGGTTTGGGGGAGGGCGCAGCCCCCCCATGCGTAACAAGAGATGAGAATAAATCACATATAATCTAAAGGTAGGAAAAATGATGCAAGATGATCTGATAGAAATGATCCCCATGCATAACAAGAGATGAAATTAATCACATAGAACATATGATTAAGAAAAATGGTAGATGATGATCTGATATATAAGATGGATGATAGCGGGGAGGGCTGTTTTAGGGTTTGAATTTTAGGGTTAAGGCTTTAAAGGTTTTCAGGGTTTGAGGGTTTGGGGCTTTCAGCGTTTCGGTGTTTTAAGGTTTAGGTGTTTTAGGGTCTTAGGGTTTTAAGGTTTAGGAGTTTTAAGGTTTGCCTTTGCCTCTGCAAGGCAGAAAAAAAAGAAACAAAAAAACAAGGAAACAGAAAAGCAGAAAAGCAGAGAAGCAGAGGAGCAAAGAAGCAGAAAAGCAGAGAGGCAGAAAAGCAGAAAAGTAGAAAAGCAGAAAAGCAGGAAATCAGAGAAGCAGAAAAGCAGGAAAGCAGAAAAGCAGAAAAGCAGGAAAGCGGAGAAGCAGAAAAGCAGGAAAGCAGAAAAGCAGAAAAGCAGGAAAGCAACAGGGATAGGACAAAAAAAAGAAAAATTCCCCAAACTAAAAAAAAAAAATCCCTAAAAAAATGGCCCTCCCTTGAGGAATGCTTGGTGAACAAGTTCTGAATCATCCATTTCTGGGCTAGACTATTTCGGAATTAATCCATTCTTGGGTTAGAATCAAGGGAAAACAGCGAGTTTTGGGGGTACACCAGTCCATGGATAAGCTGTCCGTGGGATTCATTCATGTGATTCCAAGCCACAAAAATGGTGGCCTGGCGCACTCCCAACGTCACACCCTTAAGGTTCAGATAAAACCACTGACCACATTCAGATCATAGGATGAATCCTGTTCTATCTGGTTCTGATCATCATTTACCAGAATGATCATTACCTTTTTTTTTGGATTATTCCATCCATCAATCGTTGGTTGATTGATACAAAGAACTCGGCTCCTAGCCTGGCCGATCTACCGGCAACACAATGGTCTATGTCAAAATCGAACCTCGGTCCACTCGTTCATAATCGAAAAAAATGGGAGATGCAGTAGAAATCCTTTGCCATCATCTAACCATCACTTAACCATCATTGAACCATCATCAAGCCATCATTGAACCATTGAACCATCATCTGACCATCATTGAACCATCACTGAACCATCATTGAGCCATCATCGAACCATCATTTAACCATCATCTAACCATCATTTCACCATCCTTTAACCACCACTTCACCATCATCGAACCATCATTTCACCATCCGTTAACCACCACTTAACCATCATCGAACCATCATTTCACCATCCTTTAACCACCACTTAAACACCATCTAACGATCACTTAGCCAACATCTAACCATCGTTTACCCCATGTAACCATCATTGAACCATCATCTAACCATCATTTCAAAATCCTTCAACTGCCTTCAACTACTACTCAGCCACCATTTACCCATCATTGAACCACCATTTACCCATCATTGAACCATCATCTAACCATCTTTTAACATCTTTTAACCATTATCTAACCATCATTTCACAGTAGCCAGCCATTGCTAACCCTCCTAAGCATCATTGTTCACTGCTGTTGCGCTTCGACCAGTCACCCACGCCTCGTCGTCCCACAACGCTGTGGGTTTGGACTCCATGGTGGGGATGGTCGCCTCGCAGAACTCGCTGCAGCTTCAGCAAAACGGTGGGGGACGCGACGCGGGGACCAATGCTCTTGGAACTAATGGTCAACGGATGGTCAACTCATGATCAACTTGTATCTGGCATAGCTTCTGACATTTTATCTGGCATAGCTTTTGGCATTCTATTTGGCATAGTTTTTGGCATTGTATCTGGCATGGCTTTTGACATTGTATCTGGCATAGCTTTTGGCATTTTATTTGGCATAGATTTTGGCATTTTATCTGGCATAGCTTTTGGCATTGTATCTGGCATAGTTTTTGGCGTTGTATCTGGCATCGCTTTTGGCATTCTTTCTGGCATAGCTCTTGGCATGTTATTTGGCATAGTTTTTGGCATTCTATCTGGCATCGCTTCTGACATTGTATCTGGCATGGTTTTTGGCATTGTATCTGGCATCGCTTCTGACATTGTATCCGGCATCGCTTTCGGCATTGTATCTGGCATAGCTTCTGACATTCTATCTGGCATAGTTTTTGGCATTCTATCTGGCATAGTTTTTGGCATTTTATCTGGCGGGAGAAGGCGGGAGACCGAAGGAGAAGGAGGGAAAAGGAGGGAGAAGGCGGGAGGCAACTGACATAAAATCTAACAGCCCTCACCTGGCAGGTGGGGAATCATCTTGAAACCACAAACAAAATTGAATTGACTCACTCAGTATGGCCCTGATTAGTTGGTTATCCATTCGTTAACCATGAACCAATCATTTACCAACCATTCCGTATGGCCATTAGCCCCTTGGATCCATTAACCAACGATCAGCCAACCATCAACCGTTGGATCACCAGTGCCCCCCATGCGCGGCGCCCTCGCCTGCGACACCTGTCTACTGCTCTGAACGCTGCTGGTGGCCTGACCACCAACACATGTGACCTGGACACCGAGCGACAGGCCGCCTTCAAGGGAAGAAGCGAACTGGGTTCATCATGCTCTTCTTGGTGGTTTCAAGTCCCATGAAAATATTACAATAATCAACCAACCAGTGGACAAACCAGTTGTCAATAGTCAATCGGCAAATAATCATGTTTTTCTCGGCGGGCTTCATCACAGTTCACGTTGTGAACAGTAGGAAAAAAATTTGAATGATAAAAAACATGCCATGTCATTCTGTTTTTGGGAGCACTTGGCAGCAAAACCTGTGAATTCGCGGCATTTTTGGGGGGATGGGTGGCTCAGCAAGATAATCATCACCACCATCCTTGTTAACATCGCCAACATCGCATTATCATCGTCAAAGAAATCGTCATATCAGCGCGGCAATAGATACTCTTGAGACGGATGTAAATGGTTTTTCCCCGGCAGTCATTATTGCCAACATCGTATGATGTGGGCATGTACATCACAAAGTGACCCGATCAATCCGTCTAAGAACTATTGCCTTCAAACCCAACAAATGAGGGATACTGTCTTGGGGGATGTCGATGTAGTCAAGAAACGTACTGTAAGTATCCAGTCCCCAACGCTGCCCAGGGCAAACAACTTAGAACCTGGGACACCATGCTGACCAAAGGTGAATCAAGGTTTATTATGGTTTTTTATGGTTGAGAAAATCGCTGTGGGTCCAAACCCTGTACCCCTGCTTTCCCTGTCATTAACCATTGTTTTCCTGGTCATTTTTGGCTGAAATATTCCCCGGTACCTCACTGCGCGGCTATGCGCTCACAAGACAAAAGCCCAATCCACAGGTGGGAAGGCGAATGCCTAAGGCGAAACTAACACAAGGTAAACGACATAGCTCTCGAGGACCACTGTAGCGACGTTTGTAATTTCTTTGGCAAAGGCAGTAAGCGGAGCAATTGCCTTATGAACGCAAAAGAGTAACAGGACTGGGGCAGACGTCCCAACCATCCAGGATATCCATTGTCCGTTCGACCGCATCTGTCATCGGAAGCTGGGGTTGGATTATGATTGCGGGGCCCTGTCATGTTAAAAACTCCCCTTCCATTTTGGGACCGTTCGCCTTCAGTTTTTCAAGCGAAAATTTCGCGTCAGATTGCCCTTGCCTGTCGAAACTGCGCTTCCATTCTGTAGCGACGTTTGGTTCAGCGCAACCACTGAAACTGACGATAAAGATACTGGTGGGCACGATGTCTATCAGATACCATCAGGCATATTTTTTTCTTCAAGCATTGCTTCGAAGTTGAAAAGTGTGTCAAAGTCGGGGATCTGGATGATTCATGGCATGTTTTTGGCTCCCTTGCTGTAAAAAAAGGTCGCAGACACATTCGGCCGTCCCCTCACTGTTGGGAAGTTTTGGTCTGCACGGCAGACCTGCTGACGGTTGTCCCTGGAGACGCACTTGTTCAATTCAAATTTCGGAAACGAAGATTCACCAGAAAATTATTTTGTAAGCGTTGAAATGTGTCTTGTAAGGATGCAGCTTGTTGGTAATCTGCGCTGCGCGGTTGTGAGGAAGGCACAAAAGAGCTGCATCAGACATATAATTTTTTATTGCAGCCGTTTCCGTCCAAGGGAATTGGAAAATATTGTTGACTGGCAAAAAAACCTAACTGTCAACTCCAGCCAGCTGATGCCCCAATCTTGCATGGAGCGGTAGTCTGGGGAGATATCCCGTGCGTGGCGAACATGCCCAGCAGAAAATACATCGAGCGATGTTAGAGTCGCATTGCATCGCCTGAAACAAATGGGTAGCAGGTTCTATCGGTTGCATGGATTGATAGTTTTCAAATATTTTCAGGATTAAAGGTTTGCAATCAATTTTTGGCATCATCACCAAGAAGGTCACGTGGCATCAATGGATTTTCCGATCGCAAAAGAACAATTGTTGAAGATTCTGATTGTTTGGCCAACCCCATCTGCGCTGCATTCAGATCATTCAAATTTCAAATAATGAAAATGTTTCGATATGGCCTTACGCCCACGCGTATTTAACTGCGCAATGCTATTGGCGGCTTCAAAGACATCTATCGATGCACGCAATGCGGCGGTAGCTGCTTTGTCAGCAAAATAGCTACCTGTGATGAAAAACAGATCACCGAGTCTTGGGCAGATTCAAAAATTCACCTTGATGACGGAAAATCTTGCCCCATCCCGAAGTTGTACTGCGCCAGCATCTTTGCTGATCGCATGGGCAGCTATCACCATCGCTTCCAGCTGGTTGGTCTCGCCTTGCATTCAGAAAGGTCGTTGGTGGCCAAATGTCGGATTCGGAGCAACCTCTTCCTCAGGCAAGTCCCGTGGGCGGTGTGCATAGAAGCTGGATTCGGGGATGACGTCGAAATCGTCATTGCGAGCGCGAGCAGCCGGCTGAGTTTGAATGGGAATCGCCAAAACATGGTGAAGATTCCCTCCGGGTCCCAGGGAATGCGCAAGGAGATTGCAATTCATGACTTGTTATGCTAGTAGAGCTTCTCATCGGAGCTTGAGCCAAAATGGCTATCCCCCCTTGTTGGTTGGTTAATATTGACCCATAGCCATATAGGGATAATAACGAACTAAAGTCCCAAATTGCTTCCCTTTGGAATGGCTGCATGGACCTTCGCGGATCCCAGGGTACCGACTTGCGACAGTGCTGCTCACCAGCACAGGGTAGGAACCGGGTGGTTCTGGGGCCACGCCCTGTATGTGAAAATGAAACGAACCAATTTGGGATGAGTGACCGTAGATTACAAGTGGGAACAATGCCGACAGCCTTTGTTAGTTTGCTTTCAATAGTAAACATCTGTTGGTGTGGGCCCAATCTTGTAGCGGTTTAGCTGCTAACCCTGTACCCGTCCTGCTGA
>VSDK01004963.1:142662-145162 GCA_009767595.1 Symbiodinium kawagutii | reverse complement strand
ATCCACTTGTGGTTGTTGCTTACAGGAGTCGGGCTGCCCCAGTTGAATATGCCACGAAGGAAACGAATTGGCTTTGTCTGGGTGTCGGTTGCCCATCTATGTAAGAGAGGTACAGTAGGATTTACACATACTAGTACTAGTACCCATTAACCTACTCCAAACCATGCCTCATGCCCTACCAAAAAGGAACCTTACGCGTACCAAACAATATAATTGACTCGGTTGTATCTAGCTTCCGGAACGCACTGTTTTGTTTGCATGGATGTGTCAGGAACAAAATCAGTATACCTACCAAGGTACAACCATGGTACCGCATGGTACCTATAAACAACAACAATTGAAACATCTGCCTTTTCCAACCGGCCATAACTGGAACATTTCCCGGGCTACCGCCCTCCCTCATGAGCAATCTGTGGAAGCCCAACTCTGAACTGCTGACAATTTCCTAGTTGGGAACTGCCCACGACCCCTGGCAATGGAAAATCCGACGACATCCAAAAACAACATGAATTGGGGACGCACAGTCACGTTCCCAGTGAACCAACAGTTGCTGTTTGGATGACCTTCTTTTCCCCATACTTATAGCCACCCTTTTGCTTATATCTCCACTATCTCTTGCCAATCTCGGGTGATCAGCAAGCTCTACAAGTGGCTTTTGGCCACTCCACAAACCAACCAACCAAACAAAACTAACCAACCAAGCACCAACCATGCAACCAACATCGACCAACCAACCTGGCTTCCGCCGCTTCAGCCCTGGGGCTGACTCAACTCCACGTCTTCTTTTTGAGCCTCATCGGTCGCCCGAAGGGGCGCCTGATGAGGCGCCAAAGCAGCAGTTTTTCACCATGGCAACGTGGGAGGCCATGGGTCCATGGGTTGGCTAACTATGGGCATGATTCGTGCTTAGTGACTATCAGTGATTATCCGATATGTGATTTGTAGTGCTTGGCATCTGATTCTTGATGATCATGATGATTGAGAGCAAGGATTTTTTTGGTAGCAATGATACAGAACTACGCAGTCAATCATAGATCATTGTTGATCATCAACGAAACTTCTGAGCCATGTTCATGATACTATCGTGAATGGCATCAATATATCTTCCGGCAACAAACATATCTCATGGTCATTTTCAGTAGGCTGAATCTGAATCTCTCTAGAAATCCCCATGACGCTGTTTGGGCTCCAGTCATTCGGGTGTGTTTTCAAAGTGATCAGTTTTGAGGATTGAGTCAATTTTCTGGGTTCCAGGCTGCGAAGAAGAACAAACCTTGGTGACTCAGTGCTGAGTTTGGCAAATTTGGACAGCAATAGTGGATCGATGAGTGAATGTTGCTAGAATCTATGATTCTATGACCGCCTTTCCTGCAGGAATTTAAGAAGTGCCCCTCCGATTGGTCTGCACTGGATGTTGCGTTCCAGCAGCGTTGTGGAAGGATCAATGTTTGTTTCGGCGGTGGTATGGGATTGTGTACAGATCATGAATGTCTACATAAATCATACATCATACTAACCACCAAGATTAACCACTATTAACCACTACTAACCACTACGAACCACAAGTTTCCTAGTAGCATAGCTCCTTAGCTCCCCCGTCAAAAGCATCTCAGGAGACCCCTGGCTCCTCAGCTCACCAGCAATGATGATGGCTCTGGGAGCTCAAACCACTGCTCACCAAAGCAACGCTGCAGTCCAAAGCGTTCCACCTGAGCTTCCAACGTGTGATGCTGATTCTCTAGTGATCTACCAGTGGATCTGCCATTGGTTATTTGTGGTTGATAGTGGTTAATAATGATTACAATGGCTGATGTAGTGATGATATGTGATTATAATGGTTAAGAATGGTTAACTACCAACTGTAGAGATCTACCAACTATATACCTGTGATCAACACTTCCTGACACTGTCAACTACTAGTTGGCGATCAACCAGTGCCAAACGTTTCCTGATCACCACTCGGATCTCTTGCAAATCAGCAGGTTCAATCCTGGCTCCTTCCAATGGGTAGCTCCCGGCCTTGATGAGATTGAAAGTGGATTTCCGCTACACTTCACCCATGCTTGATAGTGGTTCACAGCAGTTCACAGTAGTGGACGAAAGATAAATACGATTCACGACAGTAGCTCTCAAGGCTCTCAACATTTTGACTCCCTTATTAATCTATTGATTACCTTTCCGGGCACCTGGGGGATCCACCTGCCACCGAGCTTCCAACCAAGACTTGAGGTAGTTTCGACCTCCCGGAGCAGCCGAAAAAACATCGACAACTGCCCCGGGAGCGCCAGGAGCAAACATCCGGGTGTTTATCATTGCAGAATCGATGTACATATGGCGAGCTGGGTCAAGCACTTAACCAACCAATATTGGGGATAAGTTCACCAACAATCGTAGGGAAAACAATGGTGAATGATAGGGGAACCATGGGTACAGGATTTTGACCCATAGCCGTATTAACATTAGTGATTTTGTTTACTATATCATATGGCTCATGTTGAAA
>VSDK01004963.1:109052-124113 GCA_009767595.1 Symbiodinium kawagutii | reverse complement strand
CGTCATCGTCGTCATCGTCATCGTCATCGTCATCGTCATCGTCATCGTCATCGTCATCGTGATCAGCAGCATCACCTTCACTATCACCACCGTCATCGTCATCGTCATCATCGTTGTCATTTGTTGTCATCGTGGTAAATTATCGTCATGATGTTTCATTTATACTATCGTCAGCACTGTTCAGTAGCGTTGGGTTTTGTTCCCTTGTTTCGTTCATGAATTGCCTCTCCTGTGCTTGACTTTTGTGAAAGCTGTTCTCCCTCCTACTTGTATGTCATCACACCTCAGAGTATTTGCTACACTTCATGGATGTTCTTGGTACTTCGCCATACCTTTGTGCTTCATCCAAACTTATCATATGTCAATACTCCATCATACCTCATCATTTACCTCATCATACCTCCTTCCTTTTCACCATAACAAACCATCCCTCATCACACCTCGTCAAACCTTGTAATCTCTCATCAAGCTGCATTTGCAGTTTCTTCGATGTCCATCCAATGCATGCCTCTTGATGTGTCATGATGCCTTATCATGCCTCGGCAAACTGTTTGTACATTTTTTGGGCAAGCTCTTTCGTCGCTCCTACCCCTGCATATCTTTTTAAGCATACTGCTTTCAGTACCTACTCCTGCCTCATCATAACTCATCAGCCTCATTACACCTCCTCACACCTCAGTCATTCTCTGTTCTTTCTGGATAGGAAGTCTTTTTTGGAGGGTGGATATATAAGGTTTCCTCGAGTCAGGAGCTGCACATTTCTGAAGGAATACTCAGTGGCTCCAAGGGGCTTTCATTGTCAGTTTCTTGGCCGTGCTGGGTGGCTGACTTGCGTTTTTGCTGCTTGGGCACTTTCTTGTGTGTGTGTGTGTTATTGCTATTCCTCCTCCTCCTCCTTCTCTTCGTTTTCTTTGCAATCAGACTCTTCATCTGATTATCATCCATGCTATAGACTTTCCATCATAGTTGTCACAATTGTCATCGTGTCACATCTTCACGAAGCTGGCTAGGCAGAACCAATCCCAGCAATGCCTCGTCTTTGCTGTAACCTCAGGTGATTTGTGGCAGCACTGGACATTCAATATGAAATGCACTTAGCCCATCTTAGCCCTGTGAAAAGTGGATAATTTGAGCACTTGAATTGCTCCTGCTGCTTCCATGGCCCTGGCTTCTTCATGCCTAGTGCGGCACAGGTGTGGAGACCACATTCCTATGTTCCACCTGCCTACTACGTTCCTCGCTACACTTTGAACAGTCAAAAAGTTTGCATGGCTTGTCCGGGAAGCCCATGGAAACTGCCTAAGTCCTCCTCGATGAACTATACGAGGGTCCAGAACGGTCCACAAGTGTCACATAATGTCTCTGCAAGCCGAATGACATGCTGTCCAACAAAGTGACACAAAACATCAGTGAATGTTTGACTATGACAAGAATCGATGGATGCTGATGGTAAATTACGCTAGATGAATGTGAATGAAAGGTCAGAAATCTTGCTGCATGATTAGTCCCCATGAATCAACACCGACTTCTAGATGGATCCTCGATTTTGTAGAACCCTTCCATCCCTTCCAGCCTTGTCCCGTACTTGGTTGTTTCAGCTAAAAATTGCTTGAGGCGAATGTGGTCTGTATTGACGCCACGCACCTCCGTCACCCCACCAGGATCAAACTGCACACCGGCCATCAACAGCCATCAATAGACATCAGCCGTCAACAAGCTTTCGTGTAGCCCTGCACGGCTTTGCACCTTAGAGAGGCCAACAAGGTCGTGGAAGTCCGGATCCGCCTTGCTGTCCTCAAAAGGTCCTGGGCTGAGACTGGTCCCTGACCCTTGCCACAGTGGACCGTGGGAGACTTTCACTTTGAAGATTTGAGGACCTACAGTGGAGCCGATGTGTGACCGAGATCTTTCCCACCGCAAATGCTTTGTGCCAAGTTACCATCACCATCAGCAGAGTAGTACTTGATACACCTGTCACCCAAAAGAGGTGGAATAAAATCATGCCTCCGTGGATCCTAAACTACTCAGACCTGCTCAACAGGCCATCTGAACAGTCACGTTCCAAGCACCTTTGGACCTACAACAGTCCCAAGTGCAACCCGAACGCAGTTGCACCTCCTCAAGATACTTATCTGTCGCTCTGTTGCCTGTGGGCGCAGTGGGAGTAGTTCAAGTCCATAGATGCTGTGGTTGAAATATGGATCTGTCAATGAGATTCCAGTGCAAAGTCGTGGTCACAATCCAATGACAGCATAGACGTGGGACCAACAATGGGTACTTTCAAGTTAGCCCAGCTTTAAGCTATATGCGAGGTGCTTTGGAACGTGGCAGTGTGCACATGTCGCACACTTTCTGATGCAACTGCTCCTTGCTCTCTACCCCTCTCTCTCTCTGTCTGTTTTTGCTATGTTTAGTTTAGACACCCAATGTCATCAACAGCTGCATCAAACAAAGTCAATCATGCAAAATGGATGGTGTCCTATATTTAGCATCACATAGACATCTATAGACTCTGCTAGGGACCCTCTTCTGCTCAGTTTCTTATCAGTCCTTGAGAGATGCTGGCGCACAGAAATCATCAAGATCATCAAAGCCCAAGCTTGCGCTGGAGACGCTTTCCCGACCTCACACCGCGTTCCAATTCAGAAAAGGAACAGAAGTTTGATTCAATCTGCAATTTGAATTCATTTGATTCATTGTAATTCAAATCTACATTGTTTTGAAGCACATGTCCGTGCTCCGTTTGCTGAGAAGTTTGGGGTCTCAGCACTTTACAAACGTGTGTCATCAGTAGCTGAGTTTTCAGCGCAGGGTTGGATGTGGCCGGCTCACCTGAGAATTTGGCCACTGAACTTCCGCAAATTTCGAGAAATTCCGCCAAGGTCGAGGCCCTCTGCAGAGCGTCCCTTAGCTTCAGATGCACAAGATGAAGGGAAGAGATGAAGGGAAGAGATGAAGGGAAGAGATGAAGGGAAGAGATGAAGGGAAGAGATGAAGGGAAGAGATGAAGGGAAGATGGAGGCAAAACGAGGACAAGAACATCAAGAACCAAATTCTTCCTCTCAGGACTCGCCATGATATTCACTTTCTCCAAGAGTGCTAGACTGCAAAGATGTCAAAGGCACTGTCAAGAATCTAAACAAAGCCTTACAAGTTTATCAAAGTGCTGGGGCGTACTGTGCAGGGTCTCTCCTTGAACAGGCTTTGTACCGACGTCATCTGATGTCCTTTTGTTGACTGTGGATTTATCCCGGCTTTGTACCTGGACCACAATGAGTTTCCGACTCCTCTGGAACATCGAACAGGTCGTCCTTGCTGCAACGGCTACACCAATGACTGCCACATCTCCCATGGTTCACTACTTTGGCCGTCAAACTTGGGCTCTAAGATTTCCCAACTGCAAACCCCGCGACTCGGTCCAGCTCCAGATTGTCGCTCTCCAAAGATCGTAGCGACGATCGTGGCTGGCTATCATCCTCCGACATCCCTAATTCGAGACACTCAAAACTATTAAAATGCCGAGTTCATCTAAAAACCTCGTACAACTAGCATTGGTGATCCCCAAACACACGTATGTGCATGTATGATACTATCTTGGTTTTTGGTCACTATTTAACATATGTGCTGTGGCGGCAAGCATGCTGAAACTGTTCTTGATAAATCTGACGTTTTGCACAGGTTCAAGCTCGTTGTCATAGGAAGAATATGAGGATCAATACCTAAGGTTGGCAACCGAAAGAAATGAGTTTTATTGATGCAATTGACTTTCTAATTGACTTCTAATTGACTTCTAATTGACTTTCTAATTGACTTCCTTTGGTTTCTTGAGCTGCTCCTTGGTTGTTCAGGACTACTGCAGGCCCAAAAATGGCTGCGAGTGCCCAGGCGCTTGATGATGCTTGATGCATGGCAAGTGTTGCCTTTGAGGACAAAAAATGAGCAGAACAAACTTCGTCACATCATTAAACCATACAAGTAAACCACTCTTTTAAGCTTAGGATTTACAGTAATTCTGCCTTTTCTGAATACATGAGTTGTGAAATCTCTGTTTGATCCGGCTACACATGCCTACGCCTCATCTCCAAAGTGGTTCCAGCTATGGAGGCCTTTTGGACATCTGGTTTGGCACACGAAGTTATCGATGCCAGGTCTGTTCAGTTCTACGACCATCACTACACCGTCTCCAAGAGGTTTGAAGCCTGCACCAAACGCACGGTTGAACCCGGCTCCTAAGCTGGAGAAAGTCTCACCAAGCCACGGTTTCATGTTGTAAAAGGACTCCCGTACCCTTCCCAAATTCTGGATGCTGTTGTGAGATAGGTGCTCTGCCGGTGCGCTCCTCATTCATCTGGATCTGGAGAATGTCTCCGGTACCTCAAAGTTGCGCGCAGAAGGCGGCACTTTGAGAATGGGCCGAATTGGTTTGGGTGTTTTGATTGATGCATTCGATTCGATTTCTTACGATGCAACCACTTGTGTTGCAAGTCTTCATAGATGGCCTAGAGCGGAGACATTCTAGTCACTATTGAGCAACCTCAAAATCACTTGTGCAATCCCTAAATCAAAGGTTGCAAACAATCAGTTGGCACGGATCAAAGTTCAACTCGTTTTTCGGATGACCTCTAAGCTGGGGACATCCAGTAGGCAAGACCCGCCATGAGAAGATTCCCAGTGCCCAAGATGACAAAGACACCCAGCACCTCCACACATCGGCAGGCAGTAACACTTGTAGTGCAGATGCTGCAGCTATGGCTCATCTCTGCAAACTAAAATTCAGTTCCCAAATGGCATCGTGGATTGCAAGTCGCCCTGACACTCGAAGCAAGGCCAAACTGTGTCCCAAATTGTGGGCCTTGCCCACCGTCACAAACACCGGTATGATGTCATTCTTGAAGGTAGTCTTCTTTGCAGAGTCGACCATGGCCTACCAGGCAATAGAATCTGCCATGAACTTCAACAGTGCGATGCAGTAAACTACCTCACACTGTGTCCACAAATGACACAACCTTGTCTGAAGAGTAGGAATGCTTTCGAAGCCATCTAATCATTCAATCAGCGACTTAGTGAGAACAATTTGCAGGCAACATAAAACGAGATTGCCTTATGGACTTGGCTTCCACAATGCTTCTAATCCTGCCTTTAAAAGTCACGCTATGCGTTCTTGAGAAGGATATCATGCAATGCATACAGACTTCCCACACAAGTACGTACTTGTATACAAGTGTACCTCAAACATGCTGCATCACACAATGTAGTTCATCTTTGACCACCACTACTGCGATGACGACAACCAGCATCAATAACAAGCAAGACAACAAGAGCAAAAGGAGCAAGCGGAAACCCAATCACAATCACAATCAGCACATTTTCCCTTTCCCCTCTTTTCATCTCCCATTCTCTCTCGCCTTAAAGATCTCTGGCGCAAAGAAAAGGACACACAATCGATCCCAAATGAAGGTGCCCAGCAATGTCAGTCCAACCAGTGCCATCACTTTCCATCGAAACTCATCCTTGGTCAACGGGTGAACTTAGCCAAGTGTGACTTTAGCAACCGCTGTCGTATGCTTCCCTGAGGTCAGCTCATTGGGAAAGGGCGAAAGGTGAATCAACTCATTGAGTTGCGGCTGAAACTCCCACCTCAAAAAGAGTCCAAAGTGAGTTCAAAGTGCTGGAAAATATTGGAAAAATGTCAACCTCCACACGAAAAATGAAGAGTTTGACACGCTGTGAATAGGACGGCAAATAATTTCCCGTAACCGCTGGCTGCAAAGCAATTTGGGTGTCAAACACCAGTGCTGTGGCACAGTGCTCAGAGTCTAGAGTTGTTTGTTTCATTTTCTCTCCATTCCTGTTGATTAAGATCGATTTCAATTGATACATATATATTATATGCCACTGACTGCAAGAAATCTTCTGAACACATGATCTGTCTGAGTGAAAGCACGCTGCAGCCGCTACACTTCCAGCCACTGTGAGCACCGACAGAAACAAGGCCTTGGTAATTTGAACGAAAAGATTGACGTGCACAACATTGCACAACTCTCAGTTGATAAAATGTGATATGTCCGTTGGCTTACAGCTCGAATTGGACACGGCACTTGTAACTCATAACATGTGAGATCAAATCGTCCCAACTTTTGACAGACTTTTCTTTCCAGTGGCAGCAAGGCGGGGGTCAGTCATGGTGAAACACTGAGATCCACGAACAGGGCACATCGCCCACTATCCTCATCGAACTGGTGAGGACACGTCGGATGCCCAAAAAATGCAGAATCCTGCAAATCAGTACAGAAGTATTGAAGTATCTGTGTGCAAACCAGCTTTGGGTTGCGAAGGCTCTGGGATGCCTCTGAGACTTCAAAGCATTCAGTTCCCAAAGCAGGAATACCAAGAACCGCGAACAGATGCATCTTCGATCTTTGCCGGCGCCAAGAAGCTCCTGCATTTCAGTAGTCTTTTCCATGGTCACGTTCTATCATTTCTTTGGATAGATTCATTCAGATTACATTCTATCATTTCCATGTATCCTCATGCGACATTGAAATGGATCTTTGCACGTGACATGATGTCAGCATACACGGGATTCGAAAACGACGACGGTCTCGTAAGGCGGCAGTTCGAAGTCATCAAGAAGTCTTCAAGAGCATGAAATGCTGCGCCTGCCACAAGAAACTTACATGTTTCGGTCTCAATCATTTTGTGTGACCTAGTCAAACAGTTCCACATGTTGTGAGGTCTCTAGAATGCCTTGCCCCTGCCACACATCCCTAGAGCCCTGGAAGGTCAAATGTGAGCTTTCCATTGCACCTGCCACGCAAAACGCACATAGAATCACATAGCTCCAAAAATGAGGGATCTCCAGGCACACACTCAAGACCGCAGCTCCAGAAGAGGGCTCTCTGGGAACAACTTTCTTACGAGGCTTTCTCCGTTGGGACAAAAAGGGACGGGGGACTCATGTTGTGTGCAAAAGGAAATGTGCTGCAGCCAGACCCTGAACGAGCCCAGGCCTTTACTCCTGACAGAATCCCTTAGTGCGGCCACACTCTAGGCAAATGATTCTCATATCCAAATATTTTGTGTACAAAGGAATTTATGTGTAAATATGTAAAGATATATATATATATGTGTGTATCTCAATACATGTGTATATTCACAAACATATATATAACATTATATAACATATATACACAGAAAAAAATCAGACAATCATAGATACACATACAATCATATACACACGATATATCAATGATATCAATGCGTTCAGTTGACGGTGTCCCCGGATCCTCGCAGATCTGATTCGCGACACTGGCGGCCCATCACCATTTGCTACCAAGTCCTTAGGAGACGTGGTCGAAGGATGAAGAATGTAAGAGGTGGGAAGAGGTGAGAAGAAGTGAGACTCTTTTATGAGTCTTTTGTGTGAAATGAAAGGATCGTTTCAATGATGTCAAATATCCCATCTGCTTCTTGCTATGTCCAGAATGTACTAGCCGCAATAGAACCCTCAGATCCTCAGTCAACTTTGCAATGTCTTACAAAATCCTGACCAATAAAGAGAGAGAAATGACAGGAGAGCAACTTGCAAGAAGAGCAACTGACTGTAAGTCTTAAGTTGCTGAGGCTCAGATTCTAAATCCACTGGCTGAGGTTGGAAACCTGACTGACGTGTACCACGACCGGTGGATCATGGTGGGTCAAGGGAAAGACAGTCTGCATGGCCCAATCTCTCAGGGGCTTGCCCTCAATGTCTGGGGTGCCAGGGACGCTTTCTGAAATCAGTGCATATTCGATTTCAAACAGCAAGGCTGTGAGAAGACGAAGTTTTCCCCTTGTGCCCTTATTTTCTTGATCCATGTTGAGACCCCGATCAAAAGCAAAGACTTCACAAAAGCAAAGAATTCGTCTCAGCCACTGCTACTTGATTCGACCAAGGCCTGAAAGGGAGAGCGGCAGGCGCCAAGGAATGTGGAAAAATGGAAACATTTCTGCAACATGTATGCACCATCACCATCTTGCACCGTTCGCATGCTTGAAACCACCAAAACCTCATGCAGGAGTTTCACAATGAATCCAAAGAGTCCATTGGCTACACAACTTGCATGCCATAATTTCAACATCAACCAGAAAATCAATGAAAATCAACTCTTCGATAGCTCAGGATAAACGCTTTGTCTATTTCCCTGTGTGCGCACTGTGGACACGCGATGCAGTGCCCTGCCTGCAACCTTGCATCCCACGTGTCCAGGTCATCTGAACTTCCATGAATTGGGCTGCCAACGCTTGATCTTGCCATCATTGGGCTGGTTGGATAACCGCAGGCTTGCAGCAGATCTGTGAAACGAGCCTCTGACTGCCCCAAAGACCTGCTGGAAGGCTTCTTTGGATTCTGCAAGCGAGGTCCTTTAGGTCCTTGCAAGTGATCAAAGCATCAAAGAATATCTAAGCAATGAATGAAAATACCAAGACAAGGGATTCATGCATGACGGATCATGGCCAACGTGTGCCAGCAGCCACGCTAGAGGTGAAAGTTCAAATGAATTGGGCTTTTGGCTCGCGATGTATGGACTACTTACTGGGACTACTTATGTTGTCAGCAAGACCTGCAGATGGTTGTGTATGATGAGACATGAGAGATACTTGATCATACTGTACATCATGGGGAGTAGGAGAGGGAGAGAGTGTGTCCGCGATTTACTTGAGATCCTCGGTGTAGATGATTGCATCCTCTCATACATTTGCTGCGTCGGACTATGCTGCATCTCGTGCTGTGTAATTGGTGTTGTACAGCAGCGTGACAGAGCTAGTGAACAGGAAAAGATGGCATTGAGACTGCGCATGAAACACAAGAGGAAGCCGAAGCCGATCCTTTAATCGCATACTGTTTGGATCTGTTTGCTTTGCCTATGCATTGACCCTGCCTGGCCTGCAATGCCGCTTGCCACAGCCTCATGGGAATCTGTCTGGGACGCAACTTCCCGCGAGCACGGCAGACTTGCACCCTGGTATGGCCGATGTCGCCACCAGTACAGCAGACCGGCCGCCAAGGTGGCATTCGCTAGAATTGCCAAAATCAGCCAGAAGCCTCGCAGTGCAGCTACCAAATGCTGAGGATATCATGCAATGCTACAGCTGCAAGGTACAAGGTATGAGTGTCTCCAGCTCCCAAGTGTTTCACCTTGGGTTCGGACACCTTGCCTGGAACAGAGAAGCCTGCAGACAGCAGGTCTGCTGACTCATCGACGCTCCTGGAAACGCCAGCTGTAACTGGAACCAATGACAATGACGTCTCTAACACTGGATTATCATCAAGTAAATTCAAGCAGTCCCCAAAAGCCCATAAAAATCAGCTACAATCACGGTCGTGAAGGTTGGTCTTTCTTTCAGATTGCTTGTGAGGTGCTATGAAGTAAAGAGGTAGCTTATGTATTTGACAACACGGTCCTGAAAAGACTAGCTCCGGAACTTGCATCTGTTAAATTCGAAGAAGATGTAGAGGAAAACGTGGAGGTGCTGCAAGTCGTGGTGATGGAAGTTGAAATGGACGACATGCTTGTGGAACTCATTGTGCTGGACGTCGTTGACAATGTACCCGAAGAGGTGGAGGTGGTAAGTGTTGTTGTGCTTGAAGTCGAAGTGGACATCGTGCTCGTGGAACTCAGTGTGCTGGAAGTGGTTGACAATGTAGCAGAAGATGTGGAGGTGGTGTGGCTTGTTGTGCTTGAAGTTGAACTGGACATCGTGCTTGTGGAACTCCTTGTGCTTGAGGTAGTTGAAGATGAACCGGAAGATGTGGAGGTCGTGTGGGTTCTTGTTCTTGAAGTTGAACTGGACATCGTGTTTGTGGAACTCCTTGTGCTGGACGTCGTTGACAATGTACCCGAAGAGGTGGAGGTGGTAAGTGTTGTTGTGCTTGAAGTCGAAGTGGACATCGTGCTTGTGGAACTCAGTGTGCTGGAAGTGGTTGACAATGTAGCAGAAGATGTGGAGGTGGTGTGGGTTTTTGTGCTTGAAGTTGAACTGGACATCGTGCTTGTGGAACTCCTTGTGCTTGAGGTAGTTGAAGATGAACCGGAAGATGTGGAGGTCGTGTGGGTTCTTGTGCTTGAAGTTGAACTGGACATCGTGTTTGTGGAACTCAGTGTGCTGGAAGTGGTTGACAATGTAGCAGAAGATGTGGAGGTGGTGTGGGTTGTTGTGCTTGAAGTTGAACTGGACATCGTGCTTGTGGAACTCCTTGTGCTTGAGGTAGTTGAAGATGAACCGGAAGATGTGGAGGTCGTGTGGGTTCTTGTTCTTGAAGTTGAACTGGACATCGTGTTTGTGGAACTCATTGTGCTGGACGTCGTTGACAATGTACCCGAAGAGGTGGAGGTGGTAAGTGTTGTTGTGCTTGAAGTCGAAGTGGACACCGTGCTTGTGGAACTGCTTGTGCTGGAAGTGATTGAAGTGGTTGAGAATGTATTGGAAGATGTGGAGGTGCTGAGTGTTGTTGTGATGGAAGTCGAAGTGGACAGCGTGCTTGTGGAACTCAGTGTGCTGGAAGTGGTTGAAGATGTACCGGAAGATGTGGAGGTGGTGTGGGTTTTTGTGCTTGAAGTTGAAGTGGACAGCGTGCTTGTGGAACCTGTAGTGGATGAAGAGCTTGAAGACATACTTGAAGATGTAACCGTGCTCAGTGTTCTTGTAGTTGAAGTGGACGTGGTCTGAGTTTGACTGCTTGATGTTGATGTGCTCAACGTGATGGTGCTTGAAATTGAGGTTGCTGTACTTGTTGTTTGCGTCGAAGTTGTGGATGGCCCTTTCTGCAAAGTTTCTTCATCCAAGCATTCCGAGACAGAGCGAATGTTCCGAACGTCCATACGAGCTCCAACCGCATAGCCACCGGTCTCATCGTACGATGCCAAGATGAACGACATGTAGTAGCTGCCTCGATGGCTGCCACATGCCAAACTGGAGTTTCCGAGCTTCGCTAAGCTTAGAAATTGAAACAGTTACCTCCCTGCAACATCCAACCAATTACATCACATCATCTTAGGTCCCACAACGTCCTCCCGCAACCCACCTGCTGTGGAAACGTTGAGCTGACCATAGGTCCAATCCAGTGCTCCCGATGTAGTTCCCCGTTTCCAGTCGCTGGCCACCAGGTCTGCAAATGGACCAAAAACTCCAACAAAGACCTGGTGCCGTTTGAAGACCAACATCCCTTTTCTTTCGGTTAAAGATCCTCTTAGTCACTAGCGAGGTGGAGTTGGGACAGCATTTTGATGGCCCCATTCTTGTGGCAACCTAGCCATCTACAATATTATTCGCCAGCCACAAGAACCACTGACTAGAAAAAGGCTAAGAGTAATCTAAAAAAGCTTGCCACAAAATGACCGTCACGTATGTTTGGGGACGCTTCAAGAGCATGTTCCAAGAGCGGGTCAGTTTGCAGCACGTGTAGGGTCAAAAAATCCTTGGGATGCTGTCATCAAAAAGCACTAGAATATTGACATTTACAGAGGTCCCATGAAGACCTAGACTAACGGCATTTGATATCCTCACTGCGTGAGCTCCAGCATGCTCCGAATCATGTTGACTATCAGAGTTGTTCATTGCCTACAAGAGTTTCTCGGCTAACAACTACACTTAGAATCCTCAGCCGGTGTAGCACCACTCCAGGATACATTCGGATATGAAGTTCCCAGCAAAATCTCTGTTTTGATGCCCTCCCCCATTCGAAACCTCGCACAACCCCTCGCGCCAAAGCCCTTGAAAATTGCAAACAGCAATAGTCGATTTGAAATCCATTACTTCAACATCTAAAACCCTATGCATTGCTATGTACATTTTAAAAAATCAAAAAAGGAGGTTCTTCGCGAACATCAGTACCACCTCGGCCCACATCGAACATCGAACCATATCCCGCAGTTTCTGACTTGACAAGCTCAGTTTGTGGCTGGATATGGCTGGACGCTGATTGTTGTGCATCAGGGACGTGGCTCAAGGCTGGCCATTGCACAGTTGCTTCCTTTGGGGGTTCACGACTTTTCATTCCATCTTTAAGGAAGCAGATCTCTGCACCAGCATTCCTTGGCTGTACACATTCTGCTCTCCTGAACTTTTTTGGTCACCCGAACTGGTTCTGGACTTTCACTTTTTCACTAAGACAAGATCCTTCAAAGGCTGTGTCTCACGCAGCATAAGATCTGCGGGTACAACAAGGTCCAACTGACAAATGAAATGCATGAAAACTGCCATCATGTGTGTGCGTGTGTCTGCGTGCGTGTGTGTGTGCGCAGGCCAATCCGAAATACAAAGCACACAGGAGAACATCAAATGCGGTGCAAGTGCAAAACAGTTGGATTAATCCTGTTGGTGTGTGTGTGTGTGAGTGTGCGTATGTAGGAAGCATGCAGCCTGAAAATCGAGTGCGCGTGTGAGTGAAAGGAGCTAAGCACCCAATGTAGCATCAAATTTGCGTACAATTCAAATCAAATAGTAGTGGAACTTGTCGCTTAGTTTGTCTGTAAAATGGCAGGCTATTTGGTTGGTTGGTTGGCTAGCTTGCCGGCTACTTCACATAGTACATTTACGCGCAAACACCCCAGTTCGCCCGCAGGGCGAACGGGGGGGTTGCGCGTAATAGTTTATGGTTTATAGTTTTAGGGTTTATGGTTTCAAGGTTTTATCGTTTTTCTCAAAGGTTTTTAGGTTTTTGGCTTTACGGTTTAGCTTTTTAGGGTTTATGGTTTAGGGTTTTAGGGTTTATGGTTTTAGGGCTGTATGTCTCCAGAATGCAAGCAAAACACAGGTCACGCCGTCAAGATACGCTTCATGTCACACATGTGCATTTTGTCCCGTAAAAACCAATGATTTTTGACGTTCCAAGACGCTGACGACAGAGGCGCGGGCAAACTGGGGTGTTTGCCCGTACATTCGTACATTTACTTTTTTTCTAGTGAGATCGTAAGCGTGCTGCTTTGTTCTTCACCCAGTTTGTTTGTTTGTATGCCCACTAGATAGAAAAGCTAATCTTTATATAGCTTAATATTTTTCCACTGAACCGCAAACCGTGATGCAGCTCTAGCGGAGCGCTTTTTCCCTTGAGCCAAAACACAGGTCGTGCTTGAAGTTTGGTGCTATGCGCTTGCAGCTGCAAAGCTAGGATACAAAGTCTTTTCAAAAACGGGAATCGCACTCCCCCGCCCTCTTTTCGAGGGCTCAGTCTTCCCATCTCCTCCAGTGACGCTGCCACCCGGTATTCCAGCGACTCCACCAGTCACTGCCATACCAGTTCCACCCATCATCCCCTTCGGGATCCGCAGCTTCTTCCGTAAAACCAACCACCTCCCGCTGCCGTAGTAGAACCAGCAGCGTCTTCTGCAGCAGTGTGACCAGCAGCGTCCTCTGTAGCAGGGGGACCAGCAGCGTCCTCTGTAGCTGTGGGACCAGCCGTGTCCTCTGCAGCCGTGGGACCGGTACCGACTTCCGTCCCGGTTGAGGTTGGTGCTGTGGTCTCGCTCACCTCAGGTGGTTCCTCTGATGGAGGAAGTGGCGGCTCTGCTGTTGCAGGAACCTCCTCTCCGGTCGTAGGGGCCTCACTGGTCACAGGCACCACCCCGGAGGCCTCAGACCCTCCCTCAGAGCCCACATTTGTCCCAGCGTAGCCGTAGGCCGCCCGGACTTGGTCATTCTTGGTGTTCATGGCCACGATGCGTGCTTTCCTTTGGTCACGCACCGCTTTTTCGTAGAAGTGGCCAACTCCATAGCTGTTGGCGGGACCATCTCAGCGGCAGGTCCAACCACAACGTCTTCCTCACCAGTTGTAGGATCCCCAGCCGTGGTGTCCACACCTCCTACCACAGGAGTAGGTTCAGGTGTCACTTCCTCACCCTCGACTTCGCGGCAGTCCCAACCACAACGTCTTCCTCACCAGTTGTAGGCCCCCCAGCCGTGGTGCCCACACCTCCTACCACAGGAGTAGGTTCAGGTGTCACTTCCTCACCCTCGACTTCAGCAGGTTCTTCGGCTGGTACTTCTCCTGGTAGAGGTTCTTCCTCAGGTGGCCCGGTCGGGGCCGCACTTCCATCCTCTTCAGGTGTTGTCTCCGGAGGCCGTTGGCCTTCCCCAGGACCTTCTCCTTCACCTTCACCTGGTCCAGGTGCCTCTTCTTCGTGGCCCCCAGATTCTTCTTCTTCTGTGACCTCAACTGGCTGGTCACTTCGCAAGTCGAGAGGAGGATCACCAGGGTACGTGATTCCACCCCTTGTGTTGCGCCTTCGGCCACGCACGGTCCACGTGCTTTCCACGGCCTGCATGACCGGCAGCTGTCGCAACACTGCCAGCTTCCTCCTGTACTCCTGAGCCTCTTCCGACAGGTCTGTCGGTGCTGGTTCCTCCCTTCTCAACTTCTGGTACTTTTCTTGTACCGCTTGTTTCAACGCAGCTGTGTCTTGGCTGCGCTTTTGACTTTTCTTTTCTTCTTCTTCCTCTTGGTTCTTTTTGGCCTCTTCAGCCTTCTTCGCCTCCCTGGCCTCATCGGCCCGGGCTTGCCTCTGCCTTCTGTACTCGGCCTCCTCTTCTTCACTTCGTAGAGGCCCCAGGACCACCACCGGTCCCTTTTCTTTCTCTTTTTTCTCACGGGCTGCCTCAGCCCTAGCTTCTCTCCTCAGCTGTTCTTCCTTTCTTTTCGCCTCGGCGGTCCTCTCTTCCATGCGCCGGGCTTTTTCTTCTTGTTTGCGGGCCGCCTCTGCGGCCTTCTTTTCTTCTTGGCTTTTCCTTTGGTCCTCTCGGACCTTTCTCCTTTTTTCTTCTCGGTAGAGTTCCTCTGTGGTCACAGCTGACGGGCGCTCCGGCCGGCCCTCCACTATGACCACAGTGCGGCCATCTCCCCTTTTGGGAACTTTTCTCACCTCTGAGGTGAACTTCTTTTTTCCTTCTTCCTTTGTTGGCCCCTCTGGTTCGGGCTCAGGAAGGTCCTCTGGGCCGCGGCCTCCTTTGCCGCCGCCATCGCCGCTGCCTCCACCGCCATCCGCACCGCCGCCCGCACCGCCGCCGCTAGCAGCCGCAGCCGCGG
>VSDK01004963.1:87156-102031 GCA_009767595.1 Symbiodinium kawagutii | reverse complement strand
TGCCATCGATCCCTCAGCTGCGGTTTCCGGCCGAGTTGCAGAAGCATCCCCTGCCCCTTGCCGGTGAACTCTGACACTACGGACTCCCGGACCAGGAACTTCTCCTTGCCCTCGTCCATCACCCCGACCTTTGCCCCGCTCTTCAGCAGCAGGTTGGCCAGCGTGAACCACTACTTCACCTTGGCCCCCATGTTCCACAGAACCATCAGCCAGCCCTTGTTGTCCTCCTGCAGCTGGGGACTGCAACTCATCCTGCATTCGCTGCAGCATGTCTTCAGCAGACTCAGAGCAAGAACGGGACATCGACCGTCGACGGCTCATCATGGATGCCATGGCGTTGGGCTCATAACCCACTGAACCGCAAACCGTGATGCAGCTCTAGCGGAGCGCTTTTTCCCTTGAGCCAAAACACAGGTCGTGCTTGAAGTTTGGTGCTATGCGCTTGCAGCTGCAAAGCTAGGATACAAAGTCTTTTCAAAAACGGGAATCGCATTTTCATAACACTTTCTTTGTTGGTCTGTTTGTTGGTTAAGTAGCTATATACTTGGATACATTCTTTGTTCGTGAGCCAACCAGTTGGCTAGTCAGTTGGTTTGTTGGCTGCTTGGTGAGCCGTGCGTTGGCTAGTTGGATAGTCATGCAGTTACAGTATGTTACAGTTACAACAGTTTGTTTGTTGCTGATTTTCCAGTGTGTTACTCACTTTCTTAGTTTGTCACCATTGTCAAATTAGCATGTTCAACCACTTGCGGCCACTCCACTGGCTGTAAGTGACCGGCTGCTTGTTTGTATTCCTGGACGCTTCAGTACTGCACCCGAAATGAATCGGTGCAAAAACTTGCAACAACATGATTGCTCAGGATTGCTGAGGCAGTACCAGCACCAAGTGCAAAATGACAGCGTCTATGTGGGCCTCAAAGGCATCGTCGCTGCCTTCAGTCTTGTACTCCCAAAGAATGCAATCCCCTGCCGCAAGCGTCTGCAGATCGGTTTGCACCATAGGTCCCACGCAGGTCTTGTAGGCTGTGCACGACGGGCATGCAGATTCACCGCACTCAATGTTCGGAGATAACACGCGAGCACTGAACCACATGTTTGTGACCCCGTCGTTCGACAGAATCCCTGCCGAGCGGAAATAATCGCACTCGTACGTGGTCATTGGCGAACAATCCTCAACTATCCCACAGGATGCCAACAGCTCCACACACAGACCTTCGACATTCGACATATAGGTCAGGTGATTGCCAGTCTGCTGTTGAAATTCGATGTTGAAGTTTGCAGCCCCTGCAACGATCACCAAGGAAGCCAAGATCAAACACATAGCATGGCATCGACGCCCCAAGACACAAAGAATAAGACATGGAAGCTGCTGAAGCTGCTACCAGTAAGAATCTGATAGAATGTTTCGTTCTGATTGCGACTACACCCTGTCCTTTGCAATTTGCAAGCATTGGGAACGAAATGTTCCGCTTCAAGAACCTACAGACTTAGAATGCACTTGGGACTTGCTCTCCTGTACATATTTCGTTAATGGCCGGAAGGGTCTGGTATGCCGTATTCGTGTCACACATGTTTCTTTGAGTACAGCATGGCTACACGTGGCGACGCGCCGCATCCACTCTGCAAGTCAACAAAAGTGCGAATGCCCTCCATTTCCACAGTAAGAACAGGAAATAGCAGGTTTGCCCCATCTTCTTGACGATTTCAAATCATTGACCTTTCCAATCTGCATCCATGAATGGGAGTACCCTCCCAAACTGTCCCTAAGAAGTGCCATAGGGAGACTACCAATTGTTAGGGGTACACTGCGGGTACGCTTGGGATGCCCCATTCGTGTAGATGCCACTACAAAAAACAATCGGATCGTGAGGCTGAGATAGGCACGCGATTCTCCATGACACCTTTCATCCATGGCTGACCCTGACGTGGGGGCCGCCATGCACAGGGTGCCAAATCAGAGATTGGGTCATTGCTCGAGCAAAACTACACATCTTCCCATTTCGCTCCAACAGTACTGATGCTGATTCACGTGGCTGTGGCCTTGTAGTTGACGAAAAGGATCGCAACAGTTTGAGCCTCAGAGCACGAATCCCACCTGACAAAATTTTCAATTTGCAGACAGAAATCAATCACACAATGACAAGTTGATGGCAGTTTGTCATTTTGAGTCAAAAGGTTATGTTCAAAAATGTCACAAACATGGAAAAACACCCTGGATGTAGTGCCAAGCAGTTCAGTTCCGCTGGGACTAACCATGAAGCAGTGTGCTCAGCACCATACAGTTTCCACCAAGAACACAACAGTGTTCATCAAGTTCGGCCTCACATCTGCACTGCATGACTGTCGGCTTGTGGCAATTCGAGTGCGTGTGTTGTTGTGGGCCCTGTCAACCTGTTTCTACCACCAAAATTCCCAGTCTGAGAGTCCCAGCAGGAAAGGCTGAGTCCAAACAGATAGCGCATACTGAGTCCAGTCCATCTCCTCTTCCTGAACTCAGCAAGTTTAGCCGCAGCGATCTCGAGTGCACAGCGATCTTGAGGGACCCAGCCTCCTCAATCAACCCGCGGCGTCGAAGCCTTTCTCTCTTCCAAAACTCTGAGACGTCCTCACAGGCAGATCTGTGCATGGCACAGGCCTCATTTTGGATCCGAAAGCTTTAGAATTTACGTAGCTTCTTTGTCACCTTCGTACGAATTGCGAGCATGTTTGTATCATTTATGCCCCCCCCACCAGGGCCAGAAGGCCAGCCCAAAAGTGTAGAAAATCCGCCAAGAGTCAGACGATTCAATATGATTCACCCATTCTATCCCATTTACGAGATATAATGGTTTGTTAGTGCCAGGTCTACCAAAGGCATCCAAAGATTCTTGATCATATTTGATCTATTTGATATGTTTGATCTGTTTGAATCTATGTGTTTGATCATTTTGATGTTTTATGCCCTGAAAAGTCTCAACTCACCGATCTCCTGCAATGATGGTCCGGACCAACCTGCCCGAAACGTGCAAACTCCAGAACATCCCTTGCTTCCCAGTCGCAGCCACAGATCGAAAAGCACAATACTTACTTCCCTCAATGACTTACTTACTTACTCACTCACTTACTCACTTACTTCTATACTTACATACTTTCTTACTTGCTTATTTACTTACTCATCTACTTACTTATTGACTTACTGGCTTACTCACTCACTCAATCACTCGCTTGCTTGCTTGCATGCTTGCTTGCTTACTTGCGCTACGTGAAGATTATATTTGGTCAACAAATACTAGAATAGAAAGTACCATAAAACTACGTAGGACTACAACATACCACGACCCCAAACATGCGTGAACAACAACCAACCAACAAGCCATCTCGTTTCATACTCTCAGCGATCAGAATGCAAGTTCGGATAAGTTTGGTACATTTACGTTTTAGCTGATCTATTGTAGTTAATACAGTTTATATCTTGTGGAGTCTGTTCCCAGTGGCATGGGACGTTGCTTCCCTCTGCCTGCTTGTCGTTCCGGAGAGCCTTCTTCCATGGCTGCACGAGCCATACGAACAGCTGCCACCTTGATAATCAAGCAACCAGTCTTGGCTTGAATGATCTTGCTGCTCTATTTCTGTAAAGTCTATTGGGAATTTGTCGTTCCTTTGTCTTTGTGTTTACCTCAATGATTTGGCACTCCAAACGTGTCGTTCTCTGGCCCCTTTGTGTCCGACCATGCAGAAAAGATGGATGGCGGCCTGGCAAACGTTACCCAAGGTCATGTGGCCGTCCTGGATGCCTTGTATGAACCTGTTAAGATTGAGTTGACTTCGGTTGACTTCAGTTGATACTTCGGTTGATACTTCAGTTGATACTTCAGTTGATACTTCAGTTGATACTTCAGTTGATATCAGTTTACTTCATACGGAATTTCCAACATCTTTCCAGCTGCACCTGACCCAGCATGGATATAAATACCGCTGGGTGGAAAAGTGAACGCAAAGGACGCACCGGGTGCATCCGGTCACCTTGCCAGAATGATGATTGAATCATATATCAAATCATTGCTCCGCACAGTTCATCACAGTTCAATCTTTTGGATCGACGGGTATCTTAGATGATTTCGGCCCTTTGCTTTTCATAGATTGCCGAGCCAAAACCAAAAGATCCAAAAGATGTCAGGCAATCTGTTCAAGACAGCTGTGCCAGGCTGTGCCACGGTCATCCTTTGTTTCAGTCCCTCCCAAATCTCAGACCTGTCAGCTGAGGACCCTGCAGGGTGTGGCGTAGGTGAATGCCAAAGATGCTGTCGTCAACAGCCAGGAGGATGCCATCATCTGCCTGGCACATCGGTGGACATCAATTGCAATGTACTGCAAAGCAAATCCGAGGGTTTCATTGACTGCAAGGAAATTGGAACTCAGATTAATGTTAATCAGATTAATCATCAATTGAATTAGCAATCCAAGGAGAAACAAGGTCCTAAAAGATCGACATTTTCTCTGTCGTATGAAGTGTGTTTGATCCCTTTTTCGCTAAGTCGAAAGCCCACTGCCAATGCCTTTCGGATGAACGAGACCCTTCTAGAGATAGAGCTGACAGCACATAGGCATTGATGATGCAATTCAGCCTCCGCTTGTCCAATCGTTGCAAATCCAACAGTTGAACAACTGAAGCAGTGCCATGTCAAAACTTTAGGAAGTCTTTAGGATGTACCAGTCAACATTAAGAAACGAGGAGAAATTCACAGAGTTTCTGCTGGTACACAATGGTACAGTGCACATGCTCTGAAGGGCATCCAGCCACCACCGAGGCTGTGGCATCATGATCTGCTGCTGTTGTAGAGCCTTGGGCCACTTGTGATGCCGATGTGCCGCAATGCTTATGAAATTTCATGACATTCTTGCAATTCTTGTGATATTTTGTGATGTGATTCAGTGATATCTTGTGATTTATCGTGCGGTTCGGTGATCTCTTACACAATGAACTCTCAGAGGCGCGCTGACAAGAGAGTGCATCGCCCTTGTCGAATCAAGTCGACGCAATTCTTCACAGAAGGAGCCTGCAGAAGTCGAGGACTTGACAGATGTCGAAGGAGTTGAAGAAAGGCGTTGAAGGAGTTGAAGGAAGTGAAGAAGCTGACAAATGTTGAAGGACCAAGGAGTTGAAGGACTGCAAAGGACCACAGTCATTGGATCGGAATTTCTCACAGCACAATCAAGCAGAAAGGCACAAAAGCATCTCTGGCATTCTCTAACTGTGCGAATGTGACTGTAGAGAACATATTAGAAGTGCTGGGTTGCCATGACATCCAGTCCTTCGTTGTAAAGGGAGCCGCAATAGAGGCATCGCCTGGCCTGTGCTGCACACTTTTGGCCGGGAAAGGGAATGAATTTCCGCAAGACCACAGAGATTGAGATTTAACGGCCGCCTGACCATTGGAAGACCACCCTGGTCGAGGTTTTCCAGCATCTGCGAGCGACTCAAAAGGACAACGAGAGAAATCACAAGGGTCATCTCTCATCATCTCTCCAGAGTTCCTTAAGCCTTTACCGGTAGGCTTTGCCAAACCGTGACCCGTGAAGTCCAAATTTTCGCTCCCTGAAGGACAACTATTTAATGTCACCCACCGTTTGGTTGTACCAGTCATGGTTGCTAAAAGAATTGAATAATGCTTTGGGGGGCTCTGAATTTGCTGAATCGCCACCGTGACTGAATGGCAAAATATAGATGCCATATATAGATGCCTAATCGAATATCATGATACAAATCGTCCAAGGACATTCGAGAAGTGAAACCAATTCATGATCTGTTTCTCAGTGTTCAGAGGCTAAGGACTGAAACAGGTGTTCGGTTCCAAGCTCTCTGTGGGCACATGCAAGGGTTTCGCTTGAACGAAGACGCTTGGAAACCGTGACATCTGCTTGCATCCAGCACTCACAAATTCTATCAAATTCTGAGGTAGTAGAAAAGACACTCAAAACTCAGTCCCAAGTCCAAGGGCAGTTCTACCATTTAAAGAACCGGATATCCTGAGGATCATCTGCGTTATGTAAAGATCTTCTGCATTCTGCCATTGCTCCCGCACCGCTGCTGGGTCTTTTGGAGCTGACTTCTCTGGATCCTTCTCCTGGTCAGTGCAAAAGCGTCAATCAAGTCAGGACTACAAGCTTTTTCGGCAGGCATCTTAGACGGAGCAAAATTTGTCTCTCCCTTCCTCTAACTGAATTGCCACCAATTTTGTGGGATGAGGCTTGTGGGTCTCAGTGCTTTGGCGATACAGGCTTGTCGACATGGAAGAAAACAAAATAGACACTCACGGCCAAATATGTGGATAGTTTTTTCTGCCAGACTTGGCAAAATGTGAAACCGGTAACTATCATGGCCGAGCTGGTTTCATGTTTGACGTCAATCAATGTTTTGCTTCATGGAGACTCTGCGCTCGTCACCGTCACCCCTCCTCATGCTACCTACCCCGTTTGAATCCTGCACAGAATGGGAGAATGCCTCTAAGAGTAGTGCGACTTCACACTTGCTTCTTCGTTAGAACTGTGGTTGAAGGTGGCGTTGTGCCTTAAGTGCTTCATGTATCTTCCTGTGTCGTTGTCGTCATCATCGTCATCATCATCAACTCCCTTTTCCGCTGGTCTCAGCTTGGCATCCGGACATCGTAAACGTTGCCATGAGTCATGTCGTACTCCTGGCACAGCAGTCTGACGCAATTCATAAGATTTCACAATTCTCAGTTGCGAAGACAAAATGCATGTGCGAAGTGCTAGGCGGTTTTGTGTTGTCCACGTTGCTTCAGAACTTACTCGACATTCGACATTGGAACAAAACAAAGTCAATCTTACATGTTTGCCAAGAGATCCAAAAGGATCAGCAAAATCAGATGTAAAGGGTTCAATAACGATGACGCAGCCTGACCCAATCAGCTGTTAGGGCTCCAGGATTAGATTCAGTGATACATGGGGCATGGGCCATCCATTTAAAGTAATCAATGGTCTTGGAATGTCTTGGAGACCATGGAGAGACACGACACCTGAGCATTTGTGACGATTCCGGGGACTGCTTGAGCTTCGTGACTCCATGTGACTCCTTCATTTGCTTCTTGAGCTCCTCTGTGTAGCGTCCCATAGACGCTTTCATGGCGCCGGCCTTGACAGGTAGCCCTTTTTCCAATGAACAAGTAGCTTTGACAAGTAGATTTTTATTCAGCATCTCCTGATTAGGTCTCTTGAAAAGGTCAAGGGGCTGCATGGGCTATGGCTCAATGCACAAGGAAAACTCCTCACACTCTTTGCCTTACACAAACTTCTCACAGGGCAGTCCATTTCATCTGCGCCTGCGACATGAAGCCAGTCTCACCACGTTTCGCTCGAGCCTCCAGTGCAAGTGCAGAGCCATGCCACAAAGTTTGGTCCTCGAGGTATTCAAGACCTACTGCCCCTCGCAAAACAGCACCTTCCCCTCCCTTACCGTACATCACCAAACCTCACCAAACCTCACCTCATCTCACCAAACCTCACCTCCTCTTAGGGTGGGGGGGTCACCTGAGCACGCAAAATCAGGGTCACCTGAGCACGCAATCGAAAGGGGTCACCTGCACACGCAAAGAGAGGGTCACCCACACACGCATTGCTTCCATCCTCTCACATCACAAGGGAAAGGACAGGGGGGGGAAAGGGGAAAGGGACAGACGGTTGTATCTACCACAGCACTAAGGGAAAGGACATGGGGGGAAAGGGAACAGGGGACAGGGAACCGGGGAACGGAAATCACTAAACTCTGGAGTTTAGTGTTTTGTGGGGAACAGGGGACACACCAGGGTTTATCAAACACACCACTGAGGGAAAGGACATTGGGGGGAAAACGGGGCAGGGAACCAGCAGGGTCAAGGGTTTCTCAACAAAACCACTACAAGGGAAAGATGAATATCTACCACAGCACCAAGGGAAAGGACATGGGGGGAAAGGGAGCAGGGGACCGGGAACCGGGGCCAGGGGACACGGAGGTGGCATCGCTTATCAAACAAAACAATGAGGGAAAAGACATGGGGGGGAACAGGGGACACACCAGGGTTTATCAAAACTTTACTAGCCGGTCTCTTGAGCATGACCAGCTGTCCGGTGCCACGACATGACATGTGAACATGAAATCTTTCTATCACTCCAGGACATGTGAATCAATTGAATGCGTATCCGACCCTCAAATTGAATGCGCATGCGACCCAACAATTGAATGCGTATCCGACCCCGTGACCTCATCTCACCTCATCTCACCTCCTTGCCTCCCACACTCAACAAATGCCTCGATCTCTTCTTCCAGCCACTGGCGTTGGAGACCCTGAAGCTCACGCTGCTTCTGCCACAGGAAGTCTTTTCGTGCCTGGAGCATTGCAACAACTGCGACTGCATCACAAAAATGACCGTGTCTCTGTAAAGTTGATCTGAAGCAGGTAAACCCGGATGCTCAGGAAGAGCCAATAGTGGTCGAATCAGTAACACTAGCTCCAACAGAGTAGGGAAGCATCCTGCTGATAGAAGAATCCTGACTCCTGACAGTAGCCTTTCGCAGTATCTGAGCCTGGCCTTGGTCAAACATGGGCTATCATGGGCTCCACAAAAGGCATCCCAAGCCCGCGGATTGCGCCTTTGCAGCCTTCCGATTCTTCTTGGCCAGCTCTGCGTCTCGCTTGTTGAGCGCCACTTCTGCCTGGCACCAAATCGGTATCCGTTTCGAGTCATGCTGTGTTTTGATCCAGAGACACAGCATGTTAAAGTATGTCAAAGTAGTCGTTTTTTGTTGTCGTGAGTTCCGATTAAGGCTGATTAAGGTATCCTCGACTTCAAACAGTTCGCTATCATTTCCATGGAAGATGTCGTGATGGCCTTAAAGGTGGTGTCATGGCTTAGCAGAAACAGGTCGCTATGTGATTTGTTGTCGATTTGGAAACCCGGTCATCGAATACTTGATTCTCTGGCTGGGGGTTGGAGGTTGGTTGTGATGCCATTCATCTGCCTTTTCATCCTGAATGCTATGCTGCAAGTCTTTGTGTTCAGCCCTTACATATGCCACCCATGCTAAGGAGTGCTACTGGCAACTTCATTTATTTTCAGAGACATCTTTACAGAAAAACAGACTGCACGTCTTTGATGCAACGGTCGGTTGCACGAACATCCAGGAAACTGGAACCCACCTTTGCAGTTCACGGGAAATGGTACACACAGATACAGATGGGCCATAGTAACATCCTTGATTATCTTTCGTACAAAAAAAGGAATCACCAAAGGAAAAAAGAGTCTGGGAGAAGTCACACAAGCGGACTAATGAAGATGCATGAAGCAACCGTGTAAAATTGAAAACACTCAACTTGATTCCTCCTTCGGTTCGATGCCTTCTTTGATTCGTCAGTACTCTCAGAGTTCTCTGTGTTTTCGGTCTCGTTAATCTCATTGTTTTCAGCTGTGTTCACCTAGGTGACCCCATGTCGCACACATCTGGGTAGGGATAGGAAGCACATTGACAAATCTTGAGAAATGCCAATGAAACGCCAGGAGCATAGCATGCAATGAGAACTGAGGATGGGTGGCCATTTGGAAAATTGGGCACAGAATTCCCTATCATTGTTCTGTGCCAGCGATAGATTGCTTCAGGCAGAGTTCTTGGGCCTTCTGGAGTTGTTTTCTCAGGAACAGCCATGTCAGGCATAGTATCACTTTAGTCACTTTCCATGATCTCATGTTTTCCTTGCCACGTCTGAGATCTCCACGTTGCCATAGCCTGCCAGGAGTGCCAAACCAGCATCGGCCTCCGTGGAACGTCTAAGCATTGCAAAGTCTGTTGTGAGAAAGCAATGGAAGCTGCTTCGGAAGCTTCGAAGATCTTAGAGATGTATAGAAATGTTCCAAAACAGTACTGAAACAGCTTCAAAGTGTTCCAAACATTTCAAAACAGTGTTTTATACATTGCAAACTGCTTGAAGCATCGCACTCACGTTTTAAAAACAGCACGTTTTAAAAACAGTCTTTCTTTGTTGCTCCTCTTGCAGCAACGTAAATGCGTTGCACTAAAGCATTTATGAGGCATACATTTTGTGAAAAGCTGGAAACGGGAACCGCCTGCTTCAATGCGCCAACATCATTGCCGCCATCGCCACACATAAGAACGTGACTGGCAAAGCGCGAAAAAGGGTACGAAACAGCTGTTGAATCGATATATTTTCAAACATCACAGGAGCCTGTAGGAAATTGTTGCATAACGTGCAACCATTTATACACATGTACATATTTGCATTTACAGTTGTGTTCGAAAATATGCATGCTCTAAGTCTTGATGACACCTAGTGCAAATGGCCACCGATTTCTCTTCAGCTCTGTGTGCCTCTGCTGCTTCTGAAGCTCTTCGATGATTTTGGCCTGTGCGAAGCACTTCATCTTCGTGGATTAACACAAAGGTTCGCCATAGATGTACACAAATTGACCACATGTTCTAAAAACTCGGGCAAGGGTCAACAAAAGTACTGGGAAGCCAGCTAAGGAGAAATGCATCAGCAGGCATGTTGCGTCTTGTTTGTTGCCTACAACGCCTGAGGAACATGTTTAGTCTGGTACAAGTAGACAAGTATAGGTACCATATGATGCAACTACATAGATTGGATTTGGATAGTTTATATAAGTAAATAAGTGCGATATCGACACAATATGATGCAACTATACATCTTCATTAAAATGGCACCTCAACGATCCTCAACGGATGCAGAGCCAAGCCGCCAACAATCTTAGCTTGGCATTTGCCAAAACTGCTAACCATCATACTTCATGAATCAACCAGTACCAGCCACATGAACTAGTGTTAAACAAATCTAATCCATCAATAGTTTGGTCCAACTCATTGTCGCTCTGGATGGTTTTTCTTTTCCTCTACAGGTCCAAAGATTAAAATGAAAAGTCTCATTGTCCCACTTGGAGATGTATTCACGCATACACTTCCATAACTTTGAATCTTGACTTGTGACCCAGCATCTCTCCAGCAGGCGGCTCAGTAGCCCGGTCCCAAGTCCCATCCTGCCTTCCCTTGAGGTGTCATTCGAGCAAAGACGCGAATTTCATCGACCACTTTCCAAAGTTCTGGCCTTAAACAACGACAAGAGTCGACAGAGAAGTCAATCATTGACCGTATACTGTAAGCTGATGGCGAAGGTTTCCGACAATTGTGTACTGAAAAAACGTTCAGCTGGCAGTGGTTCTGAGTTGTTCAAACTGCAATAGGGGTTCAAGCGATCTTATGGTCGAGCATTCCAGCAAGATATTTACTCAGAGATCTTCAGACCTAGCATTGTATGACTATAAAAGAAAATAGAGAGAGAGAGAGAATGAGCCTACTGTAATTCTTGTAATTACATTAATCATTATCCATGTTACACATATGCCCAAAGCAAATTCAAAGCTTTTGCGACAGTGTGCTGAGCTTCATGCTCTCGCGCTACCGCGTCATCCAAGACGTCTCCTGCATGACAAGAGGCACGACACATGTGTCATGAAACTGCCCGGGAGATCAATGTAAAGAATGAGCACTCGTACAAAGGCTAAAACATGACACCAAGGATAGTATCTGACAACATGGGGTTGTGCATCCGAGTGGGCATCCATCCAACCTCAGGCAGGGACTGATGTCTACACTCCGATGTTTGAACCCCCAATTTTGTGAAAATTTGCATAGACAGACAGACAAACAGACAGACAGACTGACTGACTGACAGACAGACTGACTGACTGACTGATAGACAGACTGACTGACTGGACGGACAGACGGACAATGACGGGCAGTGACGGACAATGACGGACAATGACGGACAATGACGGACAATGACGGACAGACAGACTGGACAGACAGACTGGACAGACAGATGGTCAATGACGGACAAGCAACAGACAGCATGTCTGTGTGGGTGAGAGAGATAGAGTGTGAGAGAGAGAGAGATAGGAGTTGGTGTCTGTGCGCGTGTGCATGTCTGTGAGTGAGTGTGTACTGGAAGAGAATTAGGAGAGGAAGAGAATTAAGAGAGAGGGAAGTAACAAAGAAAGAAAGGTCGAAAGAGAGAAGGAGAGAGAAAAAGAGGGCAAAAATAAAATCTAATTGCAGCTCAACATTTTCTAGGTGAAGTCGGGTACAAATCAGTTTAGCTTGGAAGGCAGAAGACGTTCAGGTTTGAAATGGGGGCTGACCAGTCTGCTCGCACAAGAGAACAACTTGCAAGTGCGACCAGCCAAAAGAAGTATCTGCATTCAAGGACGGCCGGAAGAATAGATCAGCTTGCACGAAAAGGTCGGATGAAAGAGGCACCCTGTAGCCACATACTATCTTGCCAAAAGGTACATCCATTCCCCCCTGGCTCACTTGGGCAATACTAAAGTGGGAAACGGACAACCTGCACAGTCTCATCTCTGATATAGACTAACCCACTCGGCAAAATGAAGGTCATACTATCATGTTGGTCAATTCTGTCACCAGCTTTGCTATTGTTATTACTGTCACGTGGGTGGAATTCGTAGCAGTCCTGTGGTCATCAAGGCATACTTCTTCGCGAGATTCGTCCAACTTTCAGTGGTTGGCAAGCGCTCGCCCGCTCGGTCACCTTGTGAATAGATGGGAGTCGGCTATCAAGGGCGGTGCCCTTTTGAAAAAGAAACCATCAGTTTTGGCCATACACCGTTCATGGAGAAGCAGTCGTCTTTTGCAGTTTCTGTTGTTTTGCCCGTGAGGACTCAGGTGTTTGGATGTGTTCGGTTGGACCAAATGTTGTGACTTACAGTATTGGATTCAAAAGACTTGTTGGTTCGCACCAACTTGCCGGGGCACCAGTGACCACCACCCACTCTTCGCCTTTCTCTGCCTGCGGATCGACATGCAAGCTCTTGACACTTGGATTTAGGTGGCGACCTACCCGTATTCTCAAATCCAGAATGAGGTTTGAAGCAGAAAAGGTATTCAAAAGACCTGAAATCTTACCAAAATAATCTTGCTGCTAAAAACTTACTGCACTCTTCACATTGGTTCACAGTGAAATGGAAGATTTTCGAAGGAGGAGGGTGCCGGAGGAGGGTGCCCCCCCGATGGTTTCCAATGGGTGCCTTGCTCAGAAGGAGTCCAGGCAATTGACCATCTGCAATCCCACATGTGCGGGCTATGTGCAGAGCCTTGCGGTGCGAACATGCTGAATTGCATGGCTCATGAGCAACAATATTTCTAGACACTACCAGCATCAAAGTGGCGACACTTCGCATCATTCATATTCCGAAGGGTTGATCATACTCATTCATTCAATCTATTCATCCATGCAGTCATAGCACCGCACTGCCAATGAGCAAGATGTCGCTGTTTTCCAAGCGAGGAGCTTAATTTCCAACCTTGAACCCATTTTCAACGTTCCAATACAACCAGTTCCTAATGTTTGCCAAGGAGCTGTGAGCGGAGAGTCACCTGTCACCATCATCGCCTAGTCAAGTAATGGACACCAGCCACTGAGCTACAGAACAACATACGGCTAGCAGGATCTAGTTGGATCTAGTGGGCAGTTTCCACCACGATGCTGAAAACTCTGAGCGCCTTGTGCCCAGACTCATTCAAGGCTCCGATGACCAGAGCAGAATCTTTTCGAACTAAGCACTCAAAGGCAATGAAGCCGCCGAAAATCAGATCTTTCTCAGCCTGGAAAAGCTTTCAGTGAAAGTGTGCGTGCTGGAACTCAGTACCCCGGTACAGTAGCACGCTAGATTGTCGGACAGAAAAATGATTCAAATTCTTCTCCTTGTCCTACATTCTTGCACTCTGCAGGAATTCCGCAATGTCCATTGCTTAGGTTTGTGTATATCTGCCAGGTTCCATCCAACCAAGGCTGACTGTCAAAGGCCTCTTCTCTTGCCATCTTTTCTTCGTTGCTTGTAGTCGTGGGAAGTCGCCGATAGGCTAGAGATAGAACCTGCCATCCATGCACGATCCAGCACACTTGCCATCATCTAGAAACTACCTTTATCGCGGATTCACCATGATGCACCAACAGTTCGGATCTGCATTCTTTTGAGAATATCAATCTTCTGAACGCTCGAAGACAGTTCTGACAGTGTTGAGATCCAAGTGATGTCACTTTGGAACAGTGTTGAGATATGTTGAGACATGTTAAGATCCCAAAAAATGTGACTCCAAGCCACAAACCAGCCAGGCTGGCCCGCAGACCCCGCTCAGCCAGGTCAGTATGGGATTTGTCATACCACCTTCCCGGAAAAACAAAGAAGTGATGCTGAAATTGCCAAAACTACATCATACACTTTGAATCAGTGGTTGAAATGATTGATTTGATTTATGTTTTGAGATTTCGATCCGAACCTTTCTTTTGGGTGAGATTCTTTCCACATGGAAAGTGTGTATGTTTTAAGTTATAAGATAGTCCAGCAGGCCAACTGCCAGCAGGCCAACTGCCAAATCCCATTGAGTCCAGAAGCTTCAAAGTAGGTGTTTCCTTTCAAAGTATCCGTGCTTAGCATCTGGAACGTGGTTTAATATACAAGACTGAGATTTTGCTCGTAAAAAGGGTGGCAAAACTGCTCCGAACCCTGGCGCAGTATCTTTGGCGAGGAGTTTCTTGACCGCCTGGCTGCAGCAATCATTGCGAAACGCTTTGTCAAAATGCATTGAGATGCACCTTTGCTTCCAGTACTTCAGGATACTTCAGGTGTTTTCTGCTCGCATTGATTCATCTGACATTTCATTATAAGCTCCATTCTGACCCTCTGACCTCCGGAGAACCTTTCACCAGCACGTACGTCCCATCCCCTGACATGGCTCCGCAGGCAAAAACTTTGGCTTAGGCTTTGGCTGTCAACTAATGGAAGGACTGCTGAA
>VSDK01004963.1:16606-87092 GCA_009767595.1 Symbiodinium kawagutii | reverse complement strand
TGAACCCACGACGTTTGTTGGTGCCTTCCAAGTTCTTCGCTGAACCAGCTTCTGACGCTACCTGCACAGGAGCTTCTGACGCTAGCTGCTTCAAGCGAAGCGCAGCTGCTGCCGCAGCTTCTGCCTGCCTCTGCCACTACTGCCATCCTCTGCAAATGAGATGCAAAGTGAAATCGCCTTGGGGACACAAATCCAGCTGTGAAATATCATGGCAATGAGCATCCTGCAGCATCCTTTTTCAAAAGTGCTCATGGCAATGATGGTGTGACATACTTTTGGCTATGCTATGACAATCTGTTACGCAATCGAACTCACACTCACACTTCTTAGTAAAAACTACGTGATCACATTAAGATACTTGCAAGTGGATTCCAGTCTTTCCGACTAAAAATCCTGGCCGGTCTATACTATTAAAGCGCCTTATTCATGCAGAATTGAAGACGGACCCGATCAGCCAAGACACTGTTTGATTCGAACGGATTTGATGCCTCGACTGTCACAACTCCAGAGCTTCCAATGGATTCCAACCCACTATATAAAGTGACCCCACTTTGCCACTGATTTCAACATGGAGCTCAACATGTGTAAGCTACGGTTCGCTTCCGCTTCTCTCTCTTTCTCTCTCTCACCATCACCGATGCCTTGCTTCTTTCCTTTGGGTGCGTCCTGCAATCAACTTCTCGCAGGAAAGATCGACAAGCACAGGTTCCACTGGATGCAGGAGAGCAATTGCTTGGCCAAAGTGCAAGATTTGACAGTGCGATGGGTGGCAAATGTGCACTTTGAAATCGTTCAGTACAAATTAGAATCGGAAATCCATTTGCATCTCTGTTTTCTTTCCCTTCATTCTTAACCTTGCCTTCATCTTCTGTGCATAAATGCCACCCTTACGTAGTGCACTATCACATCATTCAGTAGTACTTGAACTTTCATGCAACCATCAAGATGCATCTCTCCTGTGTCGATTGAGGTGATGCAGTTTCTGCCTGCAAGCTGGACACCAATACTGCTGTTTTCATAAGCATTCACTTGTTGCAAGGATGTTGCGAGGTATTTTGCAAGGTATTGTTTATACTTCGTTGCAGGGACTATAGATTGTGGTAGGCACTGCAGGCACCGTAGGCACCACACCTGAGAATCGAAGGACCAACCAATTCCCTGCAGAGCTGCAACTTCGATGGGGTCTCCGGTGAGTTTGCCATCTATCAGCACCTGAAGCTCTCAGCTTGAGCATGTGTCTACTTCATCCCGCTGGCAGTCTCAAAGCTTGTGCCAAATTGTGAAGCCTAGCATGCCAGTACCGCTTTCAACTTTAAAGCAAAAGACCTCCAAGACCTATAGATAGTAACTTGTCAATTGTTTGAGACTGATCACTGACAATGAATCACAAAATGTTTGTACTCGCAAATTGTTTTGGGGCCCCTGCCAAGGAGTGGCAGGCTGCCAGTACCAAAGCTGCAGCAGTCTCTGCATCGGCCACTTGAACCTTGCAATGAATCCATCGGTAGATAGGCGCCCGGGTCTTCACAGAATCTTCAATCCATTTACATCGTTGTCTCCGCAATGCAAATACGTTCACAGAAAGAGTATCTTTGCCAGATTCCACCAACAATCTGGATCCGTTTTTTCTAGTTCAATTTTCACCCATTGGGAGAATAGCAAAATTGGTTCAAAGACAGCTGAAAATTGGAGAAAAAAATATTCAAAAGAATCGCATTGCATTGCATTAGACAAAAGACTCCCTTCCATGTTGGCAACACACAAATTCTGAAGGGCTATGGAACCAGATTGACAGCATGGCATTGTGGGGTGGCCTTTGGCAAATGTCCGTCAGCTCCAGGCTCGCTACTTCTGTTCACCACACCTTGTTTGAAGGGACAAAAGAAAATGAATGGAAAAGGTTGCAATCCTGTTCATGTGTTCATGTTCTTGTCAACTTTCCCATTAGGCGTTGTAATTCTTCATCTCTCACGTCTTGTCTTGCAAAGTGCCGCTTCAATGAGATGCTCTCAGATTGCAGCCCACTGGCACCAGGGTATCGGTGGTCAGGGTGCCAGTCTTGTCAAAGAGGCAATGCGTAAGCTGGGCCAAGGGATCCAGGTACACGAAACACATGGCACACAAATGCACACAGCCTGTTGGATTCATGCTTCAATCAAGCTCAATCCATCCAGTTGAAGGAATGGTGTACGGTAACCACTGCATGGACAAATATGACAAGCAATAAGCAGAGTGACATAGACATCGAAAGTTCAGCAGTGCCACTGCTCTCATGCCACTAACCGAGTTCGTCTCTCTCCAGATCCGTCACCAGCCTTGCCCGCCAGCGGCACACGGTAGGGCTCTGTGCAAAAGACCCCAGCTCTGGAAAGAGCCATCAAGGCCTTGGTGCATCGGGCCATCTTTTCACCTTGCATTCTGGGCATCGGCATTTTCTACTGATTGCCTTTTTGGCATTGCAGATTCATAATGCATTTCATGATGCATTTCATATGCTCTTCATTGAACCCCTGGCTGTATATTGAAGATGAGCAATCCGGTACCTCTTTCCTCCAAGCTCAAAGCCTTGCCAGGACACATACACTATTTTGCAAAAGTTCATTGTTTTTCCCACCAATGCTGCCAACAACCACAAACCTCTGTGATGCTTGCGTATGCTATTGCCCATGAAGGTAACAAACACCCTACCTTTAAACTACAGGCAATCGCCTTCGACACTACACGATGCAAGCAAAAGTATACACTTGTTGGCAGGAGATCACTCGCGAAGTCTAGCTCCTACTATCATCGCGATTGAGTATGATTCAACAAAGAAGGTTCCAAGGGCGTGTAAATGAGATCCACTAGACCAAACGTTCAAAATGTCCGGCAGGTTGTCATCTGTCGCAAACATTTGAAGGGCTGACCTCACCTCCGGTTTCCCGAGCAATTGCCACCACTGTGTCTTTGGACAGACAGGCTTGGTCAAAATTGCATCTGGCACCCAGCAGCCGAGAAACTGTGTTGACAGCCATGGCAGTCTGGATGGGCAACTGCTTGGGGACCACAGCAGTCAGGATCAAGACGCACCTTGGGAAAATGAAAGTTGCCGAAATGAGTCTGGCAATTTTGACCTTCGTTGGGGCAAACTGAAGTTGACAAGATTGACCGAACTCTGATGGCCACGAATGCTCATGATTCTGGGTGTGCCAATTGGTCTTGCTCACACTTTCATGAGCCTTTTGGAAGCGTTTCTCAAATCCAAGCAATCTGCTACACAATCCCATCATGTTCTCTCACAAGGCTCACATGTTCAGTGCTCGATGAGTCGAGAGGGCACCCTACGAGGCTCCGAGGAGCAGGCTTCACCAGCAGCTCGTGTGGAGTTTTGTCGCCTTTCTCCAGGCCAACCTTCAGGACGTAACCTGTCAGATCATGTCAGATCGAGACCAGGAGGAGACTCGGTGGAGACTAGGACATCATAAGCCCAAGATGGGCCCAGCACGCCGATTTTTATCTCTGGAAGGAATTTCAGGCAAAATATGCAGCATTCACCAGTCTGCAGGATAATGTTTTGGAGATGTAGTGATTTATACATGTTCCACATAGGCGTGATAGGCGGTTTAAGATGAGCCCAAGCAAGCCATCCATATGTCATAATTTCCATGGACGGAATAATTTCAACATGTAAAACAGTCTTTGCAATTTTTCAAATTGCAGTTTGGTGTTCTCAAACAACGTTTTTTTAGCACATGCCCTTGATTTTGTGAGTTGGGCATCTCTGCAAAGTCCGGTGGCTGGGGTTTTCTTCAAACGTTGCTTCGCCTAGTAACTTGCCAACGGCCATCCAACATCGTTCCATCCAAACTATAGGAGGTTTGCCAGTTTGCCAGTTTGCCAGGCAGGAAGAATTTGAAAAACGTCCAAGTAGACCCAGCGTCCTCTGAGCAAAAGTCATTCATGTTTGACACTACTTTTGATAGTTGAAGAAGCGGCAAAGGAGGATTTGGACCAAGCTTTATACCCCTGGTTTTTGCTTGTCAATGCTTCTCTTTGAGCAAAGTGTGGTACCAATGGAAGCAGAATGGAAGCAGAATAGGACCCAAATTGCTCCGTCCTGGCCTGGCTAGAACGGATTGGCACAACTTGGGCCCAACATGGGGCTAAATCACATGAGCCTAACATGGGTCTCGTGATCACAAAGGCTTACGCAAAAATGAGTTGACGAAGCGGATTCGACGTCAGGGTTCCTTACGATTGCACAACTGCAGGTCACAAGCTGTCATGGTTGAAACGATCAAATTGCTAAATGGTTCCTTGTTAACATACAAATTCTTGATGCACCATGCAACATCAGCACTTACTAAGTTCTGGAGTTGCGGATTATTCATGCAGGCCGTCTTGGTTGCAAAGCAACCTGAATAAAGAGGCCTGTTGGTGTCTGGACTCTTTTTATGGCTGTTTTGGCGGGTTCAGAGTTAAAGCCCCAGTGTCTGGGACTTTATCAACACTGAAATGAGATGAAATACGCTGATGCCTGCATGCAGTCCATTTTCAAGAAGAATTCTGTTGCACAACAGAGAAGATCTTTGGATCTGAGGTCAAACAAACGGAGCACCCTCACCAACTCAACTAACTTCAGTTGGTTCTGGATTCTGATTTGGGCCTGCTGCTATGAGCGCACAACACAGGAGGATCACGATGGCCACGATGACCTCATGATCCAGAGCCGTAATTTGAAGTACTAGGCTGTGACGATGGGTTCAATTCTGGTATAGCCAGGCAGGGAAAAGGAAAGACAAAGAGAAAGAATGAAAACAAAAGATATTGAAAACATAGAACTGCCATGAACATCCCGTCATTGACTGATGTGAGGAATGACAAGTGTCTCTGCCCAAACTGTGTGTAGACCACTCTCACGCGCACCTCTCGAGTATCTCCAGAGACCTGCAGAGCTGTGGCTTGCTGCACTTTTTTCTCCCTGAAGTCTGTGTCCCTGTCTGTGTCTCCATGTGTCTCCTCACTGGAATCTCCACTTCTTCACCTCACTGGAATCATTATCATTAATATTGCCTTGTCCTGGGAGAACTCGATCATCTGCAGGAGTTGACCCTGGGATGATGCGAAGCCCGTGCGCACCTCATGACATGACCGTGCCACAGCCATGGGCCGCCCCCACTTCTCGTCTCAGGTGAGGACCACATATGCTAAGCAGCCCTGGTTGGGAGTAGGTGGCACCTGAGTAGGAACAACAGCTTTGTTTCAAACCTCGTCTCTTCCAAATCGCCGAAAACAAAATGAATCAACACAAACAAATGAACAAAGAAATGAATAAATGAAACATAAGTTATGTATATGACCTATTTATATGATTTTCATTGATTTTCCCAGTTTCGAGCTTGCATTTAAAGTCAATCCACAGTCCGTCAAACGATTGAAGACCCTAGACCCTGAAGCTATCCCATCAGTCTGCGACCACGCCTCGCTAGCAGTTCTTGCTATCTCGACCTGTTAGAGTGCCATGTTGATCGAGCAATGGCCAAACATGAAAGAAATGCCTTGAAAACAAACAATTGTGCTTATACTATCGTGCTCAATAATCATGCTGTCCTACAGTAGGAATGTGCGAGAGAGAAATGTTGTGTGTCTGTACATGTAAGCTGAAATCTTAGGGGTACATCAGTTGGGACTTCCAGCATCAAATTTTCAGCATCTTCAAGCAGTCTGCCTCCTTATTGGTGCCCTCCGTGGCTCGGACAATGCGTGTGCCTGCACATTGGCTACGCTTTTGACCACAAAAAAGCCGCGCATCTCCCAACCTGAGAAGAGGCAATGCACACGATCTCGGCCCTGAAGATCCAATCTTCGATCCTTGCGAAACAGACTCCAAAAAGAATATAAAAGAATGAAGATTTGGCAAACTACGACACATTTCAAGATGATCCAAGATTTGGCAGGGAAGCACATGATTCTCCCAGTGACAGCACTCCACAAACTCACATGAACTTCTCTCAGAGTTCGATGACTCCTCCATGGCGAGGGCATCCTTCATTTGCGGAGCAGACTCGCCCGTGAGACTGGCCTCGCTGGCCACGGCCTCAAGAACAGGTTGCCGCAGCAAACAAAACAAAAAACAGACATGAAATTGTTATTACATGACTCGATACATGTCTATTGCATGTAAGTGAAACAGCTAAAAGCAGACATGACCAGACTATACCAGACTTGGGTAAGGTGCCACCATGTGCCACCATTTTCAATCAAAACAAGACAGTCCCAGATATAACATGTGCAAGTGACTGACAAGATTGTCAACAAGATATGACAAAATTGTCAATTTGGTGATCACGGAAGGATTGCTTGCCTCACCACGGATCATTACACAATCGCAGGGTACGATGTCTGGGGCTACCTGGCAAAGCGTTGTTGGCGGTGCACCGAAAATGTTTGGTTCACATCATGGCAGAGTGTGCAGAACCTGTAAAACCTGCATTGAGTCGACTGCGCTTGGGGTGGTAGTTTGGCAAGAGGATGGGACCTGTGACCTTACCCGCACCATCTCCCGCGCCTTTTGGTCAGGGGAGGCTTCGGTGTTGCTCTTGACCTCGCTGTGACGGAAGTCGAAATCTCGAAGCTGTTGGGTTTGGAAGCTGCTCGGTGTCCGTAGAGATGTACCAATAATAACTCCCTTTCTCAGTTGCTGTCCGTAGGCCCCATCTAAAACAGCCAGTGGGGTTTTGACACGTATCAGCTCAAATGGATTCATGGCAGAATGGCCCCAACTGAGCTTGGACAGCGCTCTCCCACCAGATTTGCATAGGAAAATTACACCAGCATAGACTGCAGATAGCGGGCGCATTGTGCAAAAGGATTTCCAGGGACGGTACAGATCCGGAGCCACCAGGTAGACAAAGCAGAGACAAAGGGAAATAAGCCAAGGTAAATATGAAGGGAGACAAAAGCCAACAGGTAAGACATAAAAGGAAACAAACATGAGCAGCGGCAGAGCAGCTGCAAACAAAGCGCCGATCCACAGCCACAAGGCAGACAAAAGGACACACGGGGGAGACAAAGGGAGACAAGCATGAGCAGCGGCAAAGCAGCGGCAAACAAAGTACCGATCCAGAGCCACAAGGAAGGCAAAGGGGAAACAAAGGGGAGATAAAGGAAAACAAAGGCGAGACAAAGGGAGACAAGCATAAGCAGCGGCAGAGCAGCGGCAAAAAAAAAGCCCCGATTTCAAGCCCTACTATAGAGAAGTAAGAACCCCTTATAGCTTCTCAGCTATCTGGGGAAAAAACATTTTACACAGTATGTTGCAACGATTACATCTCACAGATCCAAAGGATTCTCCTGCGAGGCACAGTGACCAGCTCGATCAGATCTCCAGGAACAAGATCCGAAGTGCCTAAAATCGCCATGGATTCAGTTGGGGCATTTGCTGAAGCACTGAAGCCCCTTTATTTCAAATAAGTTCTTGTAGTACATTTTAACATGTTCAAACAATGTTTTACTTTGACCACCTCGGAGTTCTGCCTCCGCACCAGTGACTTTGCGTTTAGACAATCAGAGCTCAGAGGAGCACTCTTCTCGATCCACTGACGACCTCTGTAGACCTGTCAGCTGCTTTCCTAGTGGTATTCTGGAATTGGAAGCATCGAGTTCCATGAGTCGATAGATGTCCATAGAGGTTTTTTCAGAACACATCACCACATTACATCACATTACATCACGATGCTAAGACTGACTCTGACTCCGGTCCAAACATGCCAGTGTGACCATGATCTGAAAGGACTTCGTGCCCATGTTGTTCAACATTTTCATGGTTTTCAGGCGCTGGAAGACACTGGTGGACTCCATTGTCAGAATCACCCTGGCAGATGGTCGGCTGCCCGCATATCTGCGCAACATGAGTTTCCATTGCTCAAGGCCCGTGCAGCAATTGCATCAAGGTGTAGTTCACAAAGTCATCCGCCGCATAGACAAGGGCGACAAAGATCTGCAGCTTGGGAAAGGAATCTTGCAAGCGAGTGCAACCAGCAGCCTTAAATGAATAAAAGTCCAAGAAGTTAGAAGTAACGTGTCGAGTAGTTGTATCCCCACAATCAGCGGCAAGATCTAAGGAATTCCCCAAACACCACTGAAGTCATGACACCTGCTGTCATGATGCTTGTAGAAAGTCACTAAGTGCAATGTTTGAAGGCCCTCATGGGCTTGTGCAGCAGTCCTAAAATAGGCATTTGATCTGTGCCTTTGAAAAAGCAACAAAGCTGTCGGGTGACCTGGAAAATGACTAAGGGAGACAGCAACTGTTCCTGCCAGGGCATTCGGCAACTTGCAACAGAAGCAACACCGTAAGATACTCGAGAGAAGCGCTTCCTAAAAGCCAACACACTGTGCTTACACATAGCTAACACTGTCTCACAACAAGGGCAAGTGCAGTCCCGAATCAGTGCATTTTCCAGTTTGGCACCAGTGGACATCAAACGCGGTTGCCTTGTAGCATTGTAGAAACGACGGTAATTCCACCTGCAAAGCTTCTTTTGGCAACGACTATGATGCCGTCCAAGAAACGCAAAGGGGAAAGTCTCAGGCTGTAAACATCTGTGGACTGTTGCCCTGATGGAAACAACAGGATCTGAAGTAAAGTGCTTTAAAAGCATCCTGGGATTCTGCAAAACAGCTACAACTTCCTGCAGATCCACGAGGAGAACAGCAATAGCAGTCTCTAATTTCTAACTCATCAGCAGCTCAACAAAGAGCTCAGTGCAGTCCTACCGCAGAAGTAAGAATCAACAATGACTTCAACGGTCAGTCAGTACGTCGTCGTGAACTCAATAGAAAAACAGGGTACTCGCAGCAAGTGAAGAATCTAGTTTTTGTTTAATAAGATCAAGCACGCCTCCTGCCTCCTGTGTGTTACAAGGTTTTGTGCGAGTCCGAAAAGAAAGGCGCAAAATGCTGGTTTTTACCATATTGGTGCTCCCTGACGGCATGCAATCAGGTACGGAGTGATGCCGTGGTGCGCCCGCCGCACGTTTGTAAGAACCCGGAATTTTGAAGGCGTTCCAAAAATTTGCTTTACTTCTTTTTGGCCAGGCACTTTGTCCGAAAGGACTCGGAGCGATCGGCCGAGGATGGTCTCAATTGACGAAGACTTTCAACAATAAGCTTGTTCTTGAAAATGGGCTGAAAGCCAGAGATTTTGCCTCCGGCGTTCAACTTTTGTGGCCTGAACAAACAAAAGCACACTTGTGATTTGGACACCCAAAAGGCCAGGCAATCAGAAAATGGCACACCCAAACAACCCTCAAGTCTCAAGGCTACTATGAAAGCTGACAAGACTAGTCGCACACGTACCTTCCCTCCCAAACGGATGCCACACCCCAACTGCAAAGAGTAGGGTCATGTGCCAAAAACCTGGGATTGTGTCGAACACGAGGGGAACACCCTATTCGTTTCTGAACATCATGTAGAGAAATGTTAGATCCGTTCAGTTCTGCAGAGTCTGAGATCATGTTCCATTTTAGCTTTGCTCTGAGACTAAGATTTTCTAAGATTCTGCTGGATTTTCTTTGGGGGGAGGCAGTGCTGGGGCAGGGCATTAGTGTCTCTCTGATGCTTCACCTCCAAGAGGTTCTCGCCAAATTTCTCCCTCAAATGCTCTGCATCGTCGCTGCTCAAGCCCTTCGCCTTGCAAAGTGCTCCAGCAGCACGTGTTTGCCATGGATCACTTGTACTTTGTCAAACGTGTCACAAGCATAGCACTTGCTGAAGCCATCTGTGACATCTCTTCAGCTCGGCCTCAAGATACTTCTCCAGTGGCTCGTTGACTGGGCACTGCAGAAGCTGGACCTCACCAACCTGCAGAGTCAGATCCTGGCATATTCTGAAGTGTTCCAACGCAGGCTGTGCCTCTTCATCTGCATCTGTGCCGTCCCCTGACAGTGGCAAAGTTGGAACAGAGATTGGACGGGGCTCAGAATGAAACCTACAGATAGGAAACAAGTGCAGTGGGACCACAATAGATGGATACATACACAATCATACACATCTTGCTTCCCTGTTTGTGGATGTATACACGCGTTTAGTTTTCTGTGATCATTGACGTGGGTCTGAATCCCATAGTGTCTCTTCATCTCCCCAAAATGCTTGATGTGTAAAGCCAACGGATGGCATCTGCACTCCAACTCTGCGCCTGGTTCCAGGTATTCGTAATGCTGACGTTGGAAAATGAAGCCCAAGCGGCAAGTCGTATCACAGTACCTTTGTGGAAAGAATCAAGGAGAAGAGAAAAGAGAATTCATGGAGAAGAGAATAGTCAAGGAAGAGATAAAAGTAATCTTATGATTCATAGAGACTAGATTCGAAGGGAGAAGATGAGAGAACATGAGAGAAGAGTCTGCCTTGGCACTGAGGAGATGACGTCAGCGGCACAAGTGCTGGCAAACCTCTGTGCCTCAGTGCTTGCACGTGCTCACCGCAGCAAAGCGTTGGAAAAACTGAGGCTTGGGCGGCAAAGGCATCACCTTTCCAGTTGCAAACTCCACAAATGGCTACCGAATGCAGTCCGGGACATGGCATCATGCTTGTCGTGCTTATCGTGCTTCTTGTTTCCGGAGCATCTTGTCATTCTTGCAACAGGTTAGGTTCTTCGCTAGTACAAGGCTCATGTTTACTTTTGAGAAGCAGGACGGAGTTTGCTTTTTCCTCCTCCCTGTTTCCTGGCCTGAACATAGTAGCCTTCCCGGACTTGTCGAGCGTCCCGAAAATGCACTAGAGCACGGAAGCCGACCTCTTCAGCTAAGCAACATATCCTAATCATCCTACATGCGGGTGGCATTGTCTGTTTTCCAAAGGGATCGTGTGCGTGTCTGGACGTGTACATTTGCGACCTGCCTTCCACCGGCACAAAAGGAAGAAAAATGCATGGAGCGAGATCCTCAGAGGGCTCAAAAAATGATGGCACAAAGGGCCCGCTCTCCGGCCATCAGTAGAAGAAATCCTGCATCACCGTCGAAAAATTATCAAAAGCGGTTGAAAATGATGTTGAAACCAATGGCCATGATAAAAATAGGATTTGATCTGATCCACCGACCAAGACAGGATAACACGAGCGAAGATGCATTCGCTTCAGCCCAGCATCGTCCCGAACAAGGACGCACTCGCCCATGGATTCGGAGCCTTGGAAGGTCGTTGGTGGCAGAGGCCTCTCTGCGGCGTTCTGAGGCATTCACCCACTCAGAGGGAAGCTCAACGGGCATTTTGTCCTGCAATGCGTCGCTTCATGGATGGATGGATGGATGGATGGATGGATGGATGGATGGATGGATGGATGGATGGATGGATGGATGGATAGATGCTCTTTCCCATTACACCAGATTGGATTAGACTCTAAGAGATGAGATCGGATTGGGTTCGACTCTATTCGATCAAATCAGATGAGATATCATGCAACATCTTCACATGCCGCGTCAAACTGGGTGGCTTCAAGTTATGTAGCTTTTGCCAGGGCCAGTGAATAGCCATGATAAACCAATGAAATCCTATAAGAAACTACTTAAAACCCTACAAATGCTAGAACAAATCCACATCATGTTTCTATTGGTCAATGGATGATAGATATTCTTTTGACAACCTAATCTGATCTAATCGAATATAGCACTGTAGGTTATAGACTTACAGAGAATTGACTATGGATCATGGACAAGAGGTATCAAATGATTCAGAGAAAAATGAGATAATCGATTGAATGAGGGAAGATTAAATAAGATTACACGAAATAAGCTTGATCGTCTTCGATTACATGAGAAGAGATTGATTAGATTGGATAAGGTTAGACAAGATCAGATTTGATCGCATTAGATAAGGACAGATTCGATTGGATAAGGTCAGGTCAGCTTAGGCTAGATTAGATTAGATTAGATCAGACTAGACTAGACTAGATCAGATTTGATGGATAGAGTGGGTAGATGCAGTACATATACACAGACGATAGATACAGTTGATAGGTAAATAGACAGATAGATTGGTAGGTAGTTAATGAGATAGATGGACAGATAGACAGACAGACACACAGATGGATAGATAGATAGACAGATACATAGATACGTACATAGATACATGGATAGATACATAGATACATAGACACATAGATACATAGATACGTACATAGATACATAGATACGTAGATACATAGATACATAGATACGTAGATACATAGATACGTAGATACGTAGATACATAGATATATAGATACGTAGATACATAGATACGTAGATACGTAGATACATAGATATATAGATACATAGATATGTAGATACGTAGATGCATAGATGCATAGCTAGAAAGTTCTATAGTTAGATAGATACATAGACAGAGAGACAGACAGACAGACAGACAGACAGACAGACAGACAGACAGACAGACAGACAAACAAACAAACAAACAAACAAACAAACAAACAAACAAACAGATCGATAGATAGATAGAACTGAAAGTGTCGGAGTCTCTTTCGTATATCCCTGTGTCTCCTCTTCCTTGGTACCATTGAGAAAATCCTCTCTGTTCTTTTTCCGGATCTTCTCTAAGGCCACCTGCGGTGCAACAACTCCGGTCCATCTTCCGCAGCGTCAATATTTGGCTCACGGCATGATAGTAGTCTAGTCTTTGTCTCCCGTGAATGGATAGAAACATTCCAGCATGTCCATGTCCTGGAAATCGGATGATGGCTTCTGGGTTCTGACTCTAGAAAAACAAAAAATGATCTTTTTTGACCCAGTGCTTCTATGGCATCCACGTGCGCAAACTATGTGCACTGTCCATTAGCCTGGCAAAAATGAAACCCTTCCGGTTGATTCGCAAATAGTTGGGAACAACTTCAACATGATTGAAAATCTCTAGTTTTTGTCCTTTTTTCATGGTGATGGCAGCCGAAATGGTTGAGAATACTACCTAAGAAAGGCATATATTGTACATCGTGATGCTGAAATTTCAGCTCTGATGCGCTCTGATCCGGGTAATCCGTCCAACAATTTTAGCAACACTTCTCATCTGGACAACTTTTCTGTCTGGATCGCAACGGCATGTCTAATGCAAAGATGAAAACTATACTCTTGTATGTGTCACAATTGCTCTCTTGCAAAGGCAGCTGGCTGGCATAAGTTTTCCACTTGGCAACTTGTCATTGTTCTACAGGCAACAAGGAAATTTATACAAGTGTGGACACTTCAAAATAGGCCTGCCTTGTTGAACTGAATGCAAAGATCCAGTTAATGCGAAAATGATAAGTGGCACAGGTAAATCCAGTCAGTTTCTCAAAGTTGGATCCCAACATTTGCCTGGTGAGCTTCGCCAGAGGTGGAGATGCAAAATTGCAGGGCAATACCATGAAGTGCCTAGGCAAAAGTTTCAGGATCAGCACTGGTGCCGTCACATCATATCAGAATCTCAAGATTCGTTCCTGTTGAGGGATCGAGTTACAGTAAGCTTTCTTGAAAAATAGTGCAACATAGTGCTGTCACCCCCCTGTTTGAGACTATGTCCGCAGGTGAATTGCACTGAAATTCCCTCGGATCAACCAATTCTAAAGACCGACTATAAGATGGGTAGGCCAATGACTGGAATACTGACACAGAGTCGGAGATATCCAGGAAAGACAAGTTGGACCCAGGTGGACAGGCTCTGTCCCAATCTCTTTTTCTGGAGTCTCCGGCGACAAAAAAGGCCAAGATGGCAAATCTTTGCGGAGCAGCAGGTACATGGACCTCAGAAACATCCAGTGATCACTGAGTCATCACACGGGCAAAAAAAATGCAAACTTTTCCTCAATAATTATTGATATCGTGTACAGTCTTCTCAATTGCCGCGCGCCACCATGAAACCCCTGGAATCCCTTCGTTTCTGAAGATCACGAGGCAAGAGGACAAGAAGTAGCGCTGGTTTCAGCTAAACAGCACCCATATTCTGATGAAAAAGTAACTAATCCGTAAATCCTTATCACAAAGAGGAATCATAATCCCCACATGTTCACAATGGAAGCAAACGAACCAAAGATATTCAAAAACTGCCTCTTGAGCACCCTCACAGTTACTCTCGCGATTGAGGCCGAATGTCTCAGCTCATACGGCTTGCCCATAGCGACTCAGAGATCCATGAAGTGAAGATCTCTTTCTTCAACAAAAGACTCCAGGTCTTGCATCCTTTTAGGCTGCAGTCCAACAGGTCAAGGTATTACTTGTCTTGATCAATGTCGTAAAATGCAGTTTTGTGTGTGTGTGGGTGTCCCGCAGCTGAGTATGCTTTCACTGCGTATCGTGGAGGTCGAACATGGACACCCCCCAATCTGCTTGTCTATCGTGCTCTACGTTAAAGTCTTTCAGGATCAGCATTTGAATTGCAAAAAGGGTACAACCCGACTGACTTTTTGAGCATTCTCAAACTAAAACACACTGATATCTACTGCTGACTATTTGACCAAGTGCAGCGCCATGATCCTTCAGCTGCGCATTGTAAACAGAGCTTCTGGGTGATGGGTTTAATGCTGCTGCATGCTGCCACGGATCCAGTGCGCAACTCGAGGCAACTTTTTCCGAATCTCCAAACGATCTCCAAAGCAGCCATGAGCAGCCTAGTATCCAGGAACTGCAGGAACTTCAGCTCTGACCCACTGAGGATTCAGAGCCATCTACATTTGCAGGTTGATTTTTTGAGTCTGAACTCACCCTTCCACGCATGGACCCAAAGCACAGCCTGCAATGAGGTCACACAGTACTTTCTAAACATGACTTATCAAACATCAAAGTCTTAACATGGGTCATTTGTGAAGAGGTGGATTCCACTCGAGCAAAAAAGCAAAAACAGACCGGGACTGGGTATCCGGGAGGTATCCGGTGATCAGGCTTCGCTATGCTTCGCTCAAGGGCTGTTCAATTTCACGAGCCTCACCAGAGGCAACTGGAGAGGCACGTGCAATTCAGAGACACATCAGCATACATTGATACACTCCCAAGGTATCCCAACGTCATATAACATGATGACGAGCCAAACCAGTGAACCTCTGAAAAGCTGCGCTGCAGCAGCTAGATGAGTTTCGGATCCCGGTGAAGTGGGGTTTTGGTGGAGGAAGATTCAAAGAGGTGCATTATGGTGCATTCATTGAAGCCCTCACTCAAGTCTCAGCCACTTGAAAAAAACGACCCAAACATTCCCCCTGCTCGCTGAAACCGAGACATCCGATTCTACGAAGACAAGGGTTTTGAGAGAGATATTCTATTAAGGGAGTGGCTGAGATAGATGTATACACCCGTGCTACAAATGAATCAGGTTGGGATATATTATCAGAGTGCTCACTGCAAGATTCTCACGCCATCTCCAACTGCACTCTCTCAATTTCTTGGTTGCGTGCTGCCATCTGCCGCTTGCGTCTCACATACAGCGCTGCCCCAACGGCGGCAACCAGGAGGACAATGCAAACAATCAGACCTGCAGGCGTCAAACATCTGCGAAGTTCTGGCTTTCTCAGGGTGCGCTACAGTGCACTTACACGCTGCTGTGTTCTGAATGATCACCCATCTTCTTGCATATGGCATGTTCGTACTCATGCATATGCTTGTTTCTTCATGCATACATTCAAATTCATGCATATATTCTTATGCATATTCAATAAAAACTTGAAACACAGTTTCAATGCAACACGGGCAACGCTGTACTTTTTCCGGCATTGGCATCTCCAACTCACTTTGGTTGGGCGTTGTGTCAGACCCTGATCCCTTTGCAGGGCCCTTGATTCCTGGCCCAGCGGCTCCCTCTTTCATCAACTGAAGAGCTTTCACCTGCAACTTGGCACTGCAACTTGAAACTGCAACTTGGTATGTGCTCTGCAAGAAATCTAGTGAAATTAAGCCACTAGGGTCGGTGATCATCTGAAGCAGGAACGAGAGTGCAATAATGACAATCTTGGGATGACTACGATTCTGATTGGAGTGCCTGATGCCTCTGTTTCGGCATTGCTTGGGCCTCTGACAGAACAGCAGCTGTAAATGAAGGCACACGACCAGGCTGTGCAAAGCAAGTTTGCAGAGCACGTAAGCTTAGAGATCTTTTTTTACCGGGTATTGCCGCGGAGAAACAGAGTGGCAAAAGCAGCTTTGCTGCTTGCCAAACGCTTATGTTGGAGCACAAACACTGATTCTGCATGCCTGCACGTAGAAATGTTCAAAGCTGGCACACTTTGAAAGGTGGTCCGACCTCCCACTTCCATGAATTAAATGAATTGAAAATGAATTGAAATGAATGAAATCAAGTGTCTCTACGGTGTCTCGGTGTCCTCACTAAGATATCGCATCGCGCTCTGGAATTTCTGGCCACGGCAATGGCCAACCATCTGGGATGCACCTGAGATGATACACTGTGTTCCCTGCCAGGCTACCAGCGGCATGTGCACTGTCCCGAAAAAACTGTGCGAAGGACTGGGAAAAACACTCTGATTAAATCTCGTTGAGGTTAATCTGTTTGCATTTATCATCATCGGTTATCATCAATTCCACTTGCATCTTCGATTTTATCTTGCTGGCAAGATGCGTCGGAGGCTCACAGTTGCAATGCTGGTAGTGCCTGGGGACGCCATGGAGGAAAAACCATCTGTGCATTGATTCACGTGATGCGATTCAGTTTGGAATTTAAAGAGGCTGCTGTGTTTTTGAGACTGTTCAAAACACCATTTCAAAACCGGCAGAGAAACCAAAGAATTGGCGCCTGGTCTTTGAAAGAGACATTCGTGAACCTGTCCAACCTCTCATTAGGACTTCTGGCTCCGCTCGATGTACATGATAGAACCAGTGCCTTCGGAGAAAGAAGCTATCCCAGCAGCCCCAGGCACAAGAAATTCACCCGGCATGCTGTTTGCACCACAGGCACCCAACGGCACCAGCACCGCTCCAAAGCGCGCACACTTCACCAGCATCCAGCAGCATGCAGCAATGGATAGCCATGGATAGCAATGGCAAGGGCACCCGATGGCACCACCCACGGTGTTGAACGGCAGCGGCACCCAATCGCACCCTCCAAGGCGTGCAGAGAGAACAGCGGCACCAGCAGGATCCAAAGTGCACACAGGCAACCCTAACACTTGAAGAACCCCAGTAGCTCCGTGTTGGGTGATGTGATTGATTTTGATTCCCACCGGAATAATCCGGAATAGATGTGCTACAGCAATTGCATCACTTCTTACTGTCAAATCTGATTTGAGTTCCTTCAGCAATACATTCACTTGCCTCATAGAGCACATCTCGTGATCACGTGGTACTCGGTTGGTCTTCTGCCAGTATTGGTACTGCTTGGTGTCATTGCGGAACCTCAAAGGCAATTGCTTCTGCTATGTTGAATGTATAACTACTTGCCAGGCAGTACCTTGTTTCGAAGTCTCAACGTTGTCGTGATTGGTTCATTCGCTTCTTCATGATTCGTACGTCTTCAAGAGACCAAGCTTATAGCGTATAGCGTCTTTTACCGTATGAAAGCATGCATGTATATGTATAGCATACTAAAGAATTAGCTATGCTCAGTAGTCATGCTCTATAGCCTCCCCGTGATAGTGGTGCACATAGGCTGGTACGGTGGTACGCTGGGGAGTGGTGCGGTGGTACGCTGGGAGTGGTGCAATGGTGCATTTTATCATGGCACAGCCTGGAGCACTGCTGAAGCAACATCTTTTCTCTTCTCCAAATCGGCTCACGCTCAAAGTCTCAACCGACTAATTATATTGTACAGTAGCAGCCGCGGGACAAACCAATCATATTCCATGATGTTCATCCAAAAATTGGCTGGGAAGCATCTGTTTCAAGATGCATCCATATCAAAATCTCAGTCGGATCAAGCATGTCGGGCACGTTTCAGCCTCATTTTGGCAAACGATTGCATCGAGATGGAACCATCGGACCGAGACCGAAGAAACTATGTGTCAAAGAATGTATATTCAGTCTATTTCGAGCTCAAGAACTGAAAAAAAAACATCACAAAGTCATCTAGCAGCAGTTAAAATGTATAGAGTATATATTATATAGCCAAGAAACTTAGACACAAAGTCCTTCATCAAGTCCTCCTCTTCTTCCTCTGACTCAGTCACATGGTCCAACCCACTGATCAGAGCACATACGACTGCAAGACATACCAGAGAAGTAAACCTTGGTAGGAAAACAAATCTGCGCAGACAGCATTGATCAGGCTCAAACCATGACGGGTTGGTGAATGGGCTCACTGAATGGTTCCAAATCTATTTGGATGTGATCTTGACTCTTGACTCTTGATAGTCATTGATCTTGTTGAGTCAATCTCGACCCACCATCAATTTACAGTCTACAACGAGTCTACAATGGCTAAGTTTATGACAATACAAAACAACATGGTATACTTATACAATATAGGTGTGTATTATATTTATCATTCATGTCGTACCATATCTATATGTCTATGTATAAGTAACTATAAATATTATAATATACAAAAGCTGTAAATGATTAATTAATGATGATTTAGTTACTTACTTTTTTATTTTTCTATAAATTTAGATAAATCATACATACATACATACATACATACATACATACATACATACATACATACATACATCAAGTATAGTTAGTATAGTAAGTATCTGGTAACATTCCCATAGACTCTATAGACGCGGCTGACAATCCAAGTCACGAGTTTCCGGCAAGATCCGTAAGCTGGTTCTCGCTGAACTCATCCAACACTGCAGCATCCGGTTGGATGCCTTGTAGGTGGAGAAGCTCACGGCCTGAGGCTTGGATGGTTCTTTACGTCCCATTAGTCATGTGAGACTAATACTACAATGCTCAGTTCAGCTCGAATACATATTCAAATATGTTTATGTTGATATATGTATATAAAAAATATATATAATATATACAGGTATCGCTGGTGTTGTTAATTTGAATTTGATTGTCGATTGATTGTGATTGTTGTTTGAACACTGTCATTGTTAATGCCAATGCCATAACGCAGGCGTTGCGAACTCAGACTTCCAAACCACATCGGCATGTTCTCTCTGCTCATGGTGCAACGCAAGATTCCAAGCAAAAGCCGGTCATGCTGCGAGCTGTACAGTTTCGTACTCGGTAAGATGGTTGGAATCTCCTTAGCACGGCAAGGATGTCAAAAATCAAATCAAAGAGGACGTTTGTCTTGAGCCTTGAGTTTTACTATGGGCCCATTGATTGATATACATACAAGCAATGTAGCGCAACATGATCATAGCTCAGAGGCCGATAGTGGGATTGTATTTGGAAAGTTGCGACCTATATCCAATTACAGTCCTTAAATACTATAGATAGAATAGAATAGAAAAAAAAGGAAAAGAGTAGTGAGTAGAGTCGAGTAGAATTGAATATCGTATAGAGTCTAGGAGTATGGAGTATACAGTAGGTATAGGATGGAAAAAATAGATTATAATATTCAATATTAAATTAAATTATTAGATAAGATGATAAAATATAACAATACCATGTTATGTAATTGTAATTAACAATAATAAATAATACAACAATGGTGAATCATGGATAGTAAATAGATTCGGATAGATTAGTGATCCAAATTACGATAACTCTGACAATTATGATAACAATCAATGACAGTAATAGTGAGTGATAATCATGATATGATACTTCTGATGTCTGATACTAAGCAAAGTACATAGTACATACATACTAGATTATAAGATATCATACTACACTACACTACATACTACATACTAATGTACTATGTACTACAGACATACAAATATTATTACATTTACTACATACATACTAGCACTAACACTATCATTCTAGCCAATGAGCAACAATCACAACAATGATGCGTTGTCTGCTTGTTAATACTAATACTATACGTAGTGGTGGGAACGCTAAATGTTTGAAGTTCAAGGACAACAAAATTGGCTCAATTGACTCAATTGATTGGATTCGTGACTCATGGCTGTGGCCGTGACTAGGCCAGACTGGATTGTTCAACGTTCGAGGCTTGAGACTTCATCGGATACAAATTCGAAATTATAGTTTGTAGTTTGTAGTACTATTGTAACACACCCAGCCTAGTATCTGTCGAGGGCGACGTCGGCATCCTGGACGCCGAATGATACACGTCTCCAAACATTGGCAGGTGCTTCCCGGTTTCTTTCGCAATTTTCTGCTCGTCCCACATGAACATCACATTCTGACAGGGTTGTGTGGGATCGTTGTCATATCAAGGTTCGCTCAACGTGATGGACGATTCCAACTTCCAAACAAAGATGTGACGCCCATTTGACTGCAGCTAGGTCAATCAGAATCTAGAATATATATACATCTATATATATAAATATATAATTCATAAATATAATTATTAATTATTACATATAGTTAGTATTTAATATATAGTATATACCATCTACTATCTACCAGGCTACCAATCTTTTGTCCCTCTAACCAGAGTCCTCCTGCTCGCGTTGGGGTAGGCACTGGAACCACGGCGATGCAGATTTGCCTTTCGGCATTTGCAAAGGCCAAGGAAGCCCACCTGGGTCAGAAACTTCGGCACAGGAGAGAAAAAAACACGAGTTGCAGGTCATCGAGAAACAAAAAACGTATGTAATCAATTAATCGATTGATGCTGTGCGCACAGGATGTTACTTCAGTATCAATTACTGAACACATGATAGATTTGATTTTACTTTTACTCTTGACACACCAACGTCAACCAAAATGTATATAATCACCAAATATCAAATACGTCTGTGTCTTTAAAATATATAAACATAATACATAACCTATAGTAACTAACTAGTATCTGAATCTAAATCTATATATGTAATGTAAAAGTATTATAGTACATAATAATTATATATGATATATAGTATAAAGTATATAAAGTATATATAGTATATATAGTATATATAGTATATAAAGTATAAAGTATATATATTATTTATAGTATATATAGTATATAATATATAGCATATAGTATATAGAATATAGAATAGCATATATATATATATATATATTTAAATATTTATATTTACTTAATATCTATTATATATATGAAAAAAATAGTATTGCTATATACTATATAACAATCTACTATTACTACACTAGAGAGTTAGTCACTAGTAGGTAATTAGTAGTTACTAGTATATTGAAACGTTGAAGCACACACAATTGACTAACTAACCAAGGAACGCTTCTCTGCAAGCTCCATGTGCTGGGATTTCCATTTCTCCCCAGCGCCAGTAGCCTGAGTTGCCTCTGTCCGCTTCTTGTTATTCGATTTCTTGCTGACATTCTTTTCCTGCATTTCGTCCTGCTCGGGAGACTCAACATCTTGGTTGGACTTGTCCCGTCGCCTCTGCAGCTCACGCATCACAGATGGCGAGTCTTTGCGCAGCATGAAGTCCACCTGGTAGCCAAAGCACAACAGGGGAGAGCATGTGTTTAGTCGCATTACAGTGTTACAGTCACATTTTGTATGTTGACCTAATGGTAGTATGGTAGGTAGCCGCGTTGCGCCCATTACGGCCGCGCTTGAATTAGACTTGGTGCCATAGGGTGGTACTGGTACAGTTTGATAGGCAATAACAAACCAATTTCATTAGACAGACTAAACGGCTAAGCGGCTAAACGTAACCAAAGGTTAAATTAAGCTAAGTTATTTTTTTTATCATTTCATCATTTATAATTTATAATTTATATATATTATATTCCTCAATGCTGGTATGTTGATAATTGATCTGACTGTCTGTAACTATTGAAGGATTTGAGATTAGGAACAGCAAGCATTATCCAGAACAGATCTGGTACATGAGTTGATTCATTGACAGTTGAAATGGGTTACTGTACTTGATTCAACCTGATTGTAGGGTTTATAGTTTATAGTATAGTATATAGTTACTAAACGAACGCTACTATTTTTTTTCAGTCCCTAGAATCGCGGATGTCATAGCTGAAGTTGGAATACTATCATACCATAGCAACAGTGTAGAGCAACCATTGGTTGCTTGGCATGGACCAGGCTCCCATAGAGAGAATAATTCTGAGTTATGAACCGCCGTGATGATGTGTTACTTGTCTACTTACTGTTAATCAACAATGTTCTAACACCACCTACCATTATTTCACTAAAAATAACTAACTGGACATCAATGATTGGCATATCAGAAAGAATAATACCACCACAATAACAGTGAACAAATGGCATAGGGCATAGAAGTATTGTGGTGTCTTCAAAAATTAAGTCTAAACAAAAATGGTGAAATGAACGAATGGCTGGTATTACTTCTTTATATTTATAAATTATAAATAATAATGATAATAATATATTATAATTATAATTAAAATTATAATTATGTGTTTGGGAAAGGGAAATCGGGAATAGTAATGTACGATGTATAATGCACACTTACAATGCGTACACACTAAAACTAGGTACATGAGACTCGAGTTGAAATCGATGCATCCATGCGACTGGGTCCTGGGTCTTCAGCTTGAAGAGATCGATCACAGTTGCAACTTTGGACATGTCAAAGTTTGGGTACTTGCTCTTGGACACTCCACAGATGTACAACCGTACTCGTCTCTGCGGGACACCGAAATCAGTTGCTATGATTTTCAGCGCTGATACCTGGTAGCCCATACTCTCCAGGGACTCGATGATGATAGTGTAATTGGCATCTGGCCCCCCCAACTCTAAGTCGACATTCTCCAGAACAAACCACCCCACGACCATTGATTGCAACAGCTGAAGGATGCACTTGAACGTCGTGTTGCTGGTCGCATCCTTACAGAGGAGAACGCAACAAGTACAACCCCTGAAACTAAACTAAACTGGCGAACAACCTGAACATGACATACAACGGAACCAAGTTTGAAGGTCTGAAATGGCCACCATTGACTATATGACATTGACACCCTATGGAGCACATAACTACTACTACATACAAACATTGCTAGTTAATTGTAAATTTGTAGCTACACTAAGATGAAGAATAAATATCCGACCTATTCACAGCCATGCCTGGACCTAAGCAGGACGAACTATGATGAATTAGAGTTTAGGTGTTGAAAGATTAAAGTCTACAGTGTCTGGAGTCTAGCGTCTAGAGTCTAGAGTCGGTCTACAGTCAAGTAAGACAATATCCATTACAAGAAAATGAATACAAACAAATCAAAGCAGAAGAGGTTCGAGGTCATCCGCCATTGCTCTTTGGAAAGTAGACCAATCATTGTGTAAGCGGCTGAAACTTTTGCAACTGAAGCCTCCATTGAATCCCCAAAGGCTCTCCGGCAAGTCCTGAGCTCATCCAGCACTGACATGCGCAGCAATTCAGTTGATGGTACCAGGGTGTGGATCCTGGTATAGCATAGTACCATGCTTAGGGGTTTTAATGATGAACTGCGATTATGACTCTAACTATACTATGGATGATAAATGGTTGAATAAATTGCTGATGTGTTAACACAAGCTAAAGTTGAAGCTAAGATTTAAAGTTTAAAGTTTATAGTGTAGTATAGGAACGAGTATACTATAGTACTATAGATAAATATAGTAAAGAGTCTAGAGTCTAGAGTTTATAAACATAATATTCAAACAATAAACTTTAAACCATAGTGTTATAGTTAAAAATATAAAAACTCTAAACTTTATTCTTTTTTTTTAAACAAAAGCATTGGTTGATTACTTACTAAAACTAGACTAACTAGACTAGATATACATAGACATGGACTCTAAGTGACTCTAAATCTAAAGACTATGATTAACAGATTTAACTTTTTAGAGGGTATAGAATCGAATAGCAACTCTTGACTTCCTCCACTGATTGTGTCAATTTCAGTATCCAATCAGGTTTCCGTTTCCATATGACGAAAACTGGGGAACAAAGACGAATGACAATAATAGTTGAGCCAGGGTAGTTCAATGTAATCTTGTGATCAAGCTTCAAGAATACGAACAACAAAACAAACCTAACTAGGTATCGTTTCGAATCATACCAAGACTCACAGGAGCACTTGTGCCTGTCACACGAGCGCTCTTCACCAAACATCTGCGTGGCATCCTTGAACAGGCACACGTTCTTCTCGGGAACAGCCAGCATCAGGAACTTACGTTTCCATGGAACGACTTCGCAAAGGAAATCATGATGAACCTGACAGTTTCTAGTTGACTTATGAAACCAGAACAGCATCAATAAGCACATCTATTGATTTAGTATGGTGTGTCGAGTGCTGAGTTCAGAGTATAGAGCTAAGTAAAGTTAAGAATTTATTTATCCATCATCGATATGATATTATAGTGAATCAATATCAGTAAAACATCATTATAAATTTTGAATCATGAATTACGCTATATTGCAAACAAACCAAACACATAATGCGATATAATAATATAATATAATGTAACCAAAACCAATTTGATCGAATACGCTGAATACACAATCATGAGACATGATAAATCAATTGCTACTAGCTACAATATTTATATTTCAAAGGTGTGATGCAATACATTGAGATAACCCGCCAGATCCATATGATGCTAAAGTGTTAAGTGAAGTGTTAAGTGTTAACTAACCTTAAGTCCTAAGCCTTATACTGAATAAACTTAACTAACTATAGATTAGTAATATGAATTGGCGATATGTGGCTAATGGAACTGAAAACTAAAAACAAATACGACTAAGCTGTCCAAAGTCACAAACCAAAAACTAAAAAACATTTACAACCATCCATTTCATTCACACTATATTACTATTACTATATATTGGTTTGGTTCATTGGCCGACTACGCCTCCACTCCGTTCATGTCCAACGGAAACTTCTTCTTCAAGGCCGTGAACAGCGCATTGCTAACCATAGAGAACGTGCCGGCTCCACTGAACATATCACCCAAGTGAATCTCACGTGGCCAAGCCCTCAAGCGCTCACCAATGTTCGGAGAATGCTTCTTGAGGCGGTCAACAAAGATCTGCAGGGCCAGGAAATTGCAGAGATAACAGATAAAACTAAAGACAATAATCGATAATATAACCACTTATTGATGAACTCAATCAGCCAACGACTCGCACAAACGACCCTGAACATAGTAAACTGTGTTAATGCAAGCATTGTCATTGACTACATTCACTATAGCTACAGTCAACTATGATTTAATTAGGTCACGGAGATATATGTAATGTAACATACATCATGTAACATATCATTCCAATAACCATAAAATTTAAATATTAACATGATACTAATGATACCTCATGTATTATTCAGTATTCAGTATATTAGTAAGTGTTGTTAATTATTTATTAGAAGAATAATATATATATTATATAGTATAGTATAGAGTCTAGAGACATATTTTTAATATATAATACAGAAAACCATAATAAATAATAAAACTATGATCACAGTTCATATTAGTTTACTTGCTTGAAATTTTGAGTTTGAATTTTAGAAGTTTTAGAATTTAGAAGATAAATAATAAATTAATAAATAAAATAAACTTCTATTAGACTACATATCTGTTGCACGTGGCCTCTGCTGCAGACTTCAGGATATTGTTGATGTCCGGATGATCTGGCGTTGGCGGTGGCGGATATTTGTGAACAGATGCGTCCTCAAAATCACTGTCCATTGCGATGTCCGGGTCCAAGTGCAAGGAGCTCATCGGTGAATGTTCCTCGTCGTGGTCACAATCAGATGCTTTTGCTTGTACTGAAGTTGGCACATGAGGCGCCGATGTCTTGGACTCCTGCTCATCTCTCACTGCTTGTTTCTGACGGCAATACCAAGACATGAACGTCTTTACCTGTGTGTCATCTGAATCAAAGGAGAAGACGCAGGTATCGGTATCTTCCTTGAATGACACCCAAGATGGATGCTGTTGGCATTGGTACCGCAAAGTTTGAATCTCCTTCTCGTCCAAAACAAACAGCAGGTGGCTGAGGCAATCTTCCCATGAAGGCGAACTGCCAGTCACTCCGCTGATGTAGTCCGTGATTGCGTCTAGCTTGATGCCACCGCTTCGCAGCAACACATGTTTGGATGTCTCCTGTAGGGTAAGGTGACAGATGAAACATTGAAATCATTTAATGTTTAGTTTCTTGGGTTTCCGATTGTCACAATCCATAACCAAAAAACGGATTGAACCACATGACATACCGATAAACCGCAATTCAAATTTATTTTAGTGTCATATAGCAATTGAAATAGATCATGAAAGCCGATACTATTGTGTAAAAAAACAACATGAAAACTATAATAGTGTATGAATATAACTATTTGATTATTTAGTTAATTTAGTTAACCATTAAAATTAAAATCAATAAACACTATACAGTATCAATAATAAATTAATCATATCCCAATGTTGAAATTGATTTTTTACTTAGAATCATAGAAATGTAGAGGATGCTGTACTCCAGCTCGATAAGTTGGTTGCATCGATATTACTTAGTATTAATATGATTAAGGATTAAAGATGGTATGATACGGGTTGATATTTGATTTGATTATTTGACTACCATTCATACATGCATATATTTGTATATATCATATGTTTACATTTACAGTTTACATTACTATATTATATAATTTACAATTTATATATTATATATAGCTAATAAAAGTTTAAATATAATATATGCTATTTGTATGACTAAGTAAAAACATATTAACTACATACATATATACTATACTCATATATTAGATGATATTTTATATTATATATTATTATATTATAATTAGACTATCTGCTGATCAAATCATGATGATGATAATACTACTATACTAACTATAATATAATCATGTTTAGTTTAAGTTTACTTAAGTTTAGTTTAGTTATGTTTATTAAGTTTATTAGTTTATTGTTTAGTTTAATATTTAATTTGGTAAATCTACGTTTGAAAAAAAAAACAATCTAACATGTCTGCTTAGTCAAACTACCTACATGCATCATAGTTGATCGACATCAGTCCTTCTTCACCCAAGGTACCTCGGCCAGAAAGGTGTTCCAATCGTTCATGACTTCATCACCGTCACTGCGCATAATGGCATCCACGCAGTCAAGATCCGTTGATTCTGCACCCATGGTCATACAATGGTTGACGTAGTTCGGCCAAAGACAATGCAAGGTTGCCTTTGTCACTATACGTCTCAACTCTTTCTCTTCACTAGTATGCTGAACTGACCATTCTTGGAACACCTTGAAGTCGTCCGGGATCTTGTAGATCAAGGTGAAGGGGTAGCGCCTGTTCTTCTCCCTGAAGGTCATGCTGAAGTAGTCATAGTGTGGGTGCTTCCTCGGATCTTGGGACAACTTTGTCAACCGGCTCTCGATCATATCCATATATGTCTTGGTTGCATCAGGCGGTTCAAGCTTTCTGACAATCTGGAACCACATCCACCTACCAATCTCGAAGTCCAAGTCCAAGGCATCCTGCTTGAAATGTGATCGGTCTATGCGTCCCCATTCAAGGAACTCGTCGAACATGGAATGGTAGCTGATCTCACTGACAACATTGTTCCTGATCTCATCTACCACTGGGTCATTCTCAGTGACACATGTTGCTCCCTTCTCTTCGGCGGGCTTGGTTTCAGTTGACAAGGATTCAGCACTCTGAGCAGGTTTGGCAAAGGAAGGCTCGATCTCAGCACTATCACCAGAATCAACGTTGATGGTCTGAGTCTGAACTGTTGGTCGAGATGTTGGTTCGTCTTCTACAAAAACTACACCGCCTTCAACATCAGAGTCCCAAAGCTTTCCCAATGCCTCTTCCAGTGATTCCGTTGGCCCGTCCTGACGGAGCAAAGCCAGAGCCAATCAGAGCTGACACAAATAAGTGACTGAATGACTGAACTTAACTTAACATGAACATGACGGAACCAAATTTGATTCAACTAAACCAAAAAACAAAATTCAAAACGGAATGGAAGTAGTAACATATAAATAAACATGTTACAATCAAGAAGTCAATGAAACTTATTAGAGTATAGTAGTGTATAGTATATAATAGTATATAGTATAGACTCCCAGTGTTTTTGCCTATGGGTAACGGTGACGGTGACTAAAAACTAAAAACTATATTTAACAGTTTAACATTTCCCCCTCCCCCCCCCAAAAAAAAAACAGTATGATGTATGCATGCAGTATACACAGTAGACATCGTATACAGCATACAGTATAATATTGATAGTTATGATTGGTAAATCATTTGATTTTCACAGTTCTTATTAATTCAATTTCATCAATATGAATCAAAATATCATAGATTCACTGAATATATATGTATATATATGTATATATAGTAGTCAGGGTTTGAGTTTGTATGTACAATTATTATATTTATCTAAACTTAAATGTGAATTAAAATAAATATTATATAAATAAATAACTATAATCTATTTACTTTATAATATTTAAGATTTAAAATATTTATTAATTAATATTAAGTAATTAAGTAAGTATTACGATGACCTATCTGACCTGACCTAAACTGACATAAAGAATCAAGAACAGTCCTGCTGCTTATTGCATGTTGCATCATTCGCGTCTTTCCCACTCGCAGATGTCGAAGTTGAACTTCTGGATGTAGAATCGGTCGACGACGTCGTAGTCGTGTCACTTGGACCTGAAGCTGAACCCGATGCACCAGCAGCAGGCATTGGCGTGGCAACTTCACCGCTCACTGTACATTCAGGAGGTTCCAACGTTGACGGTACAGCACTGACATCGTCTGAGTCTGCTCCATGAGTCGCAGCTCTGGGAACACTAACTATTCCCATGCTTTTCCAATGATCTTTGTACTGCTGAACCTTGGTAGGGGTCAACTTTGGCAGCTCATCCTCCTTGGCTTTAGCTTTAGCCGCCCTCGCTTTGGTTTTGGCACCTTTGGTGTCGGCAGTTGCATCCGTCTTGGAGCGCCCCATGGTTCCGACTTCAGGCTGAGGTGATCAGTAACAGAACATACAAATGTATGTTATGTGATGTATAATAAATTGGTCTAAATATATTATTTAAATTATCACGTTATTCTATTAGCCTTGGTGATGAAAAAACTAAACGCTAATGTGCGCTAATTCGAATTGTTTGGTATCATCATTGTCAATGAAAAACATAAAATCATGTTGAGTTGACTTATGTTGCTAATTCTGCTAAATGTAATCATCAAAAACGTTCGTATATGTGGTGCGTTGAGATCATGTTTAATAAGTTACATAAATGTTAAATCAGTCAATATGCATGTTGCCTAATAAATGGTTCTGGACACCATCAGTCATGGCTGCGTGGGCCATCACAGCAAGAAGCGAACACAAATGATATCATGTCCATTGTCATGAAGTGAAGGGTCCGACCTGACCTGATACAGATTCAAGACCTGGTGTGCTGGTGAGATATGGCTGAAGTGAGCTGAAGACACTGAAGACCTTACAACTGCGTAGTTTCGTTGATGGTCGGGATATGTGTTCAGTTCAGGTTGTCGAGTAGCAGGGTCGAAATTACATCAAATCATATCATCTCCAACAGATCTAGAATCTAGAAGCCTCGGGAAATCAAAGGTGAATCGTAAGCCATTGGGTCACTCCAATCCAAGTATGATTGGTCACCATTCACAGTCAGCCAGAATGCATGTGGTCATCGGCAATGACAATGACAATAATCAAGCTTAGGCATGCTACTGTAGTGTAGTTTACACTTTACACTGTACGCAACAAAATGATCCAAACACAATCTCAAACCAGTAGTTATGATTGTCATCATACTAGTTATGAACTCTCGACTGAACTTGCTAGTGGTGTTGACTCATTGGCGCTGACAATATTTTCCCTTTGTTCAGCGAAACGGTTGCATTAAACAACCGTCATCATCGAATCGAGTTTTCGATTTAGTCTTCAAGAAGATTTCACTGTCATATGTTGACAGCCTTCTTCCTTGTAGGAAGGATACCGAATGAAATACGAATACATAAGGCAACTGAAACAACATACCAGCGCCGGTTGACACTGGTCCGTTGCAGCTGTTAGTGTACAGTGTACATGCAGGTCCGTCAGATACACTGAGTTCCAAGCAGGTCGTCATCGCAAGGTTTCATGCGATGGTGACTGAAGCTTGATTATATCTGAAAAAAAACACACAGAGGAAATGTGTGGATTGTCAGAAAATCAAATCTTGTAAAAAATAATCTTGGGAAACTGGTATGTCCGGTCAACACAACAGCATACAAACAAGTATGAGTTGCAGTTACAGTTGCAGTCAGTTAGACTCAGCAACGAGCTACAATTGCTACATTCATGCTGGATCTGGAAGTATGAGCATATGTGTATACAACAGACAGTCTCCCAAGAACATCGACAAGAACGACTGACAGTACAAAATTGCATGGTGTTGATTGCCACCCATCAACATAGTGTAATCCAAAAACAACCGGTCCGTTTCGAACCGATCAAAACCCCTTGGGAATGAAAATCGATCATGTGCTCGACTGTGACCATCGCAGTTTGTCAAAAACAATCGAACAAACATAAAAGTAACATAATAAAACTTGATTTCTACAGTTTACAATTTGATATTGGACTCCAGATATTGCATTTACAGTTTCACACAATGGACTGAATCAGCGATGACATTTACTGCGGTCACCGGGATGATGACTTGTTAGTGAAAAATGATACCTGAGCCTGCAGTGCAGCAGGTACATTCAAATTCAATTCTTTACAAGTCATCATAGTCTCATCCATGCTTTTAATCAGTTCATCTGGGATGGCTGACTTAGATTCAATGGCCTTCCGAAAACGCTTCAATTGCATCACTTTGACCAACGCAATGACGGCCAGAATCGCCAAAGCATTCGAATGGACTGTTGTTGCCTGCAATGAAGTCATGACACTGGTTTAAATGTAGTTTGAAATTTTAGAATCGAAAACTTCAGATAAACAAACAAAACCTGGAACATGAACTTGAAAATTGAAACTTGAAACTTGAAACGCAATGATATGTATTATTTAAGTTACTTATGAAACACATACATTAAGTCTTTTACTTATTTACCTAACTCACCTAACCTGAATAGATATCAACATGTTTGGGTTGCATGTGTTTGGTCAACTTGCCTCTGAAAAGCATGTGACCTTGTTCTCCAATCCAACGTCCTGGCGATGTCAAATCATCATGGAATAAAACTCAGAAACTCAGGAACCCTTAGGGAGAAGCTGTTCAACATTTTGAAAACCAGATATGTTCAACAATACTGAAATCTAACAAAACAATTACTAACGAAATTTTCTAGAATAAGAACTAATCACATGTATACTACTACAATACAATGTAACTAACGAATCACATACATGAAATACTAAATAACAATTGCAGGTGAGCTACTTGGCTTATTGTTGACTGATGTGGGTTAGAAATCCAAATCAAAGGACACTAGTTGCAAATGTACCTTCAGAATCAACAGTAACAATTAACAATCATACAATTTCAGCACACGTACAATATCGTGATCACTGATCAGTTGACAATTTTGCATTGCCCAACTATTGTCCTTGACTCGGTGAATGTACACTTGCAGAGATTGAGCGTCATCAAAAACGGACTCGGTCTGGGTCTCCACAGCCTTGAGCGTGACAAAGTCATCAGCCAATGTGGGGAGCTTGTTGTTGTCCGACACTGAATAGTCCAAATCTTGAACGTTCGGCAACTTGTACGCTTTCAACTTCTTCACAACGGTCTCGATCTCAGCAGCCTTTGTGGACGAGCACACAATTACATATCTGAAAGTCTGACAGCATTACGTTAGCATCATCTGATAGTTATATGAATTAGATATAAGATCTCAAAACTAAATTTAATACTTCTAGATTCTAAATAGATTCCAAATTCGGAACCAATTAACATTAACTATTGATTATGGTTATACAATTATTCGATGAACTAGGTTGACACATAGTGATCAGTAGTCAGCTAATAGATAGATATTGGTTTAGCATTGTAGCATTATTTACATTTTAAATCAATCAAATAATTATCACTAGTCACTAACCATTACATTCAAAATAAATAAATAAACATTAATTATTAAACATCATTGAATTAAACCATTGATTTACCAATGCAATAACACTACAATGTACAATGTGAAACAATGTCTGTAATCGTAACTAGCTGGTGATTCTCAGGGAGCTAAGGAGCCAGGGGTATCCCTAAATCCCTTTAAAGGGGGAGCTAAAGAGCTACAGGGAGTGGTGAAACCAGATGGTAGGTAAATCAATCTAGATCTAGACTCTAGGATCTTTAGAATCTAGGACTTCGCACAACAAAATGGAATAAACTGGTTCATAGCTTACGAAGGATCTGCCTTTTTTCGTACGAGAAAGAATATAATCAACATGTTTTTGGGTCGGCCACATGGATTAGCCTGGCTGAAACTGATTCCGACTTGATCTTTGTAGATTGGATCGGTAAGTGACTTTACATTAAATTACTCTATCATCGTCATTGGACTCCCTTATGGTTTTCGGATTTCATAGTCTTGGGCCTTGAAAATACAAAAGAGAAAAACGACACCATCTTGTAGATTGTAGATTGGGTTGGTCTGCTGTCCCACGCATGGCCACACCACACAACATCTGACCTCTGTTGGAACCCTTAGCTCAACAAAGACCGAGGTGGGCCCAACACTGACCGCCGAAAATGTGTAAGTTAAAATCAACATACATAAAATCAACAAACCTTAAAACTTAAAACTGCTATTTCGCAACCCAGAAACAACCGTTGCAATCCATGACTGCTCCGATGCAGCGAACGTAGCCAGCAACTGCTCCGTTGTTTTGGACAAAGCTTCCGATGTCAGCTCACAGGTTGCACTACCAGACTTGAAGACCTCAATGACTTTGGCCACGCACTCTGAGATGTTGTCATAGCCCTTCAGCTTCTGGCTTGACTGGACAAAGTTCTTCATGGCGTTGTCCTTTGAAGCACTGTCCTTATCAGCAGCGTGTGTCCACTGATGATGTGAGGATGCCGATGTAATGAATGCCTGGATGAAATTGGCAGCATGCAAGGTAGGATCACGGTTAGTTGACTCTTGGTGGAGGGAAGCTGCAAAGAGCTGCAATTTCTCCACCATTTTCAACGCACCAGCAGCGGCTTCACCCTTGAAGTCAGACTCGCAAATGGATCTCATAGTCTGCTCCAACGTCTTGAGAACTGCATCTATGTCATTCTGATTCAATTTCTCCAGGAAGATGTTCAGCTTACTGTTGAAGTTGTCCAAGTCTGCGAACAAGTTCTTCACGCCGTCGGATATTGGTTGGTGAACACGGGACTTGGAGAAATGTTCCTGAACATACAAATATGATATGACGACGCGTTCAGTTTTCAGTGTGTGAGCGTGCATCAGTTGATCGCAATGTCATTTCATTTCATGAACAAGGAACACAATAACTTGATGATTGAAAAGGGTCAGCTATGGATATGTGGTTTCATTATTTAGTTAATTTTGCAGTAACTAATCATCATCAATTTCAATGTTGGTGAGTTAAAGTTAGTCTCTAGACTCTAGACTCTAGACTCTATACTGTACACTGTACACATTACACTCATAACTTTGACTACATAAATATATTCACACCTATTGCTAAACTACTAGCGTTTGTTCGCTTGTCCTGCAGCTTCTTGTTGGCAATCGTGAACTGATCCACCGACTTGTGCATGGCTGTACTGGAGCTGTCACCTTGCTTGCTCTGAATAGCAACCAATACTTTGGAAAGGTCGATGGACGATGCGATCAAAGCCTTCAATGGGGCGAAATCCTGAAGCTTCATCAAACTCTGCACTGATTTGCAGCCAAGCTCAGCAAACAAGTTCTTCTCAGCCATGGATGCTAGTGACTCTGCAAGCCACGGCTTGACCTGACAGAAAGGATGTACATTGGTGACATTGGATATGATATTATTCAGTGTATGTTGTGCATTGCTTTTGTGTTTTTTATTTGTAGTTTTTAATAGTTCAATATTATGTTATGTTTGACCATAATACAGTGGTTCTTAGATTCTGTCAATGTTTGCTAACTAAGTGTTAGAAACATAACAAAAACAAGAAAACACTATAGATTATAGATATAGCTAACTATAACTATAATAAAGTTAAATATAACTATCTGAATCTGATTGTCACAGTTTACTAAGTTCATTCAAGCTACCTCGTTCAAAGCCGCATATGTCATCAACAAGACAGCTGCATCCTGGAGAGATGTTTGAAGTTTGGAGACGCCGTCTTTGCCCAGAGATCTGACGCGAGCTTTGTCCTTCATGAAGTTCGCTAGGACGTTGTGAGCTTCTTGCAGCGATTCACACCTGAAGTGTTGGCCAACAATAGTGTATGGTGGTGTGTATGCATCCAGAAATATATATATATATAGTAATTTACGTATCATTTAAGATAACAAACGATTCTGATAACAAAATCGTAAAATATATTGATTTCAACTATTTATTGATATTATGTATATATATACTATATACTTGTAATACCTTGATGCTGGTAGTTCAGTATGTATACATGTTGGTTGCTAGTATCAACTTATTACACATTTGAAATGTTTTTTGATACAAACATATTCATTGACATAGACATCAACACATATTCAAACAATGTCGCTAAGCTGAGAAATTCATCTTCAATAAGGTATACACATTGCATGACCAAACAAATAATAGATTATTAATCCTATCGGCATGATTGAGTCCCAACTTCAAACCCAAACTTAAGATGTAAAAATCAACTAAATTTTGTTCGACTATAATTCAGAGTTTAAAAGACACAAAAACAATCTATTAGAATCTAAACTCTAAAAAACTCTCCTTAGACGAGTCACCTAGATCCGATGGATATATCATTGCAAAGATCACTGTATTTTGAAGGCAGCTTCGCGAAGGTGTTGTCCAGAGCAGCTATCATATCAGTGTCGACAGTGCGGTCTTCCAATGCCACCTTCGCATCAGCAACGATCTTTGCACCAAGAGAAGTGCCCAGCAGCATACCACTCAGATATCGTCCGTTCGGAGAATCTGCAGCTCCCCTCAGACACATGGAGCAGTGGTGAATGAACAAAGATGTACAATTCACTTGCAATTACAGTAATTACAAAGATCTGGAATGATCAGATAGCAACTAAATACTAAATACGATTACTTGAAGTTCTTTACTGAAATATACAACGGAATCTAGCAAGATATGATCAACATGGTGAATAAACATCACTACTAGAGTAAAATTAAAAAAACAATTGTATTGTAAGCAAACTACAACATCTAAACTTTAAACTTTAGGTACCCATTGTTGTTAATTTGCTAGCTTTTGAATATCAACATTCAGATAAGCAACAGAGGGTGGGGTAGACATCAAACATAGATTGATATAATATATATATATATATTAAATTAAACCATTCGATTTATACTAAGAAACAAATTCTAAAATGAAACCTACATAATTTAAAAATATATTTTAATTAGTCGATACAATGTTGATCAAATACAACTTGTCGAAAGCGTAGCCAATATAATCTGTAGGCACAATACTACATGTACCAATAATGATGTTTTGTCATATCATAATTAGTTAACATAATTGGCATTGTAATATTACAAAAACTGGAACACATTTATTATAACAGAATGAAATTTCGAATTTTGGAACAAAATGAAACAACACAGTACAGATCTACAATTTAGAATATTAGTTTTTGAACTAGTGAAACAATATTGAAACTAGTTCACCACAGAAAGCAAATAATGTTTAGTGAGCGCAGTCAGAGTTGCGTGGTTGATTGCGATACCTTCTCCAAGGATGCGCGCACTGCAGTCACAGAGTCGACATCTGCCTTCAGAAGTTTCAGCAGATCATGAGCATCATTTGCCAGGCTAGTCGGTATCTGAGAGCTGGAAATCAACGCCTGAAACATCTGTTCCATCAAGGCAGTTTCCTTCTTGTTGCACTGCGTGAACATAGACTCCTGAACTAACTAGTGACATGACAACACCATAGTCTACCCCAATATACCTCATCTATGATCACAAGGGTAACCAAAGGAGATTGCATCATAGATCATTGGTGTTTGTTCTTTTGAATTGTGATAGCAAGATATAAGAAGATAAATAAAATGAATAATATCTAATAACACAAAAATGATGAATCAAACTAATCGGATAAACAGATGATTAGTACTCATCAATTTTGACTTTTATTATACTAAAGTATAGTAGTATAATTATATGATTTGTTTTGAAAAAAATGGTCAGCCATAGTTACAAGTTACTATCACTCAGTCATTCTCTGTCCTTGGTTCTGATCTTTGACTGCGCAGTCTTGGCGAGCTTCTGCAAGACCTGACCACATGTCATCGAAAAGAAATCTTCACACGACAGCTCGTCGCTCTCTGAGGTGAACCTCGATGCAATCGTTTCGTAGGTCGTAGTGGCCATTTGAGTGAATGCACATAGTTTCAAATCCTCATATACCATGATCTTCAGAGCTCTGCGGATGACCGACGAATTGAAATGCATGTTGTACTTGGACGATGCTTCGTCGAGGCAATTCAACAGAACCTTGTCAGCATCAAGGGATACTTGACCTGCCAGACCTTGGAGCACCAAGCAAATTCACAGCATCTGAGCATTCAATCCATTGATATTAGTATTAATAGACAGTAGACTAAACTAAACAAAAACACGCAAGCATCTAGCAATGCTTTCGAAAACATAAACATAATCGAAATCAATAAAGTTTTATTTACCACCTGCTTACCTAATTGATATTGATAGTTGATAGTTGATAGGTTCTATGATAAAGTAAGCATAAAAGTATCGAAAACATATAACACACGTTCACTTTGCACACTACGTTTTTTTTTAAGTTAAACTATCAAGTAATCATTACCTTAAAGTTCATTGTTTAATCAAACTCTAGAAGTCTAGAATCTCTAGCCTATATAATATAAATGTGAGTTTCAATTTCCAATTCCAAAAACAACTAATGGTACTAATAATATACAGTGTTAAATGTTAAAGAAATTTAATATTACATTATTACATTATCATTGTGATGTATATTTATGTAAGTTACATTTTATATTTGTAATTCAAAATATAAACTTAACTTACCAGTTGTTTCACAGAAAACAATATGGTTCGAAGAATAAACTCGTAACTCAAATGAACATAATTATCCAGAATGTCAAGTTACATCTAACAAGTTTGTACATCTCCTTGAGCTCGGCGTCTATATGAGATAACTTCTCCAGGAAGAGCATATCAGCCTTGTTCGTCTTTGAGCCGTTGCGTCGCTCAGCCGATTTCTTCTTCAATCTGAGTTCTTGCAATACTGCTGACATCTTCTGCAAATGCTCTGCAAGATTTGCCTTGAATGCAGTATCAGCCACTGGTGGGGCGATGGTCTTGAGAGGAGAAATCTTCTCAGTAAAGGAGTCAATAGTGGCATTGTCTGCTTCACTGATGCCATCATCGGAGTCACGTGCCCTCTTCTTATCTGGGGACTGTTCCTGGAATGGATCAATGGAGGTCGAAGGGACTCCTTTCCGCTTTGTAGACGCAACGCTCCCTACAAGAACTTTGTGCTCAGCTGCCGAAGATGCTGGTTTTGGCTTTGCAGATGGTGTTCCCCTAGGTGTTGACTTTGCCTTTGCCATGGATGCTTTTGGCGCTGCCTTTGCTTTCGCCGTAGGACCATGCGAATCCGAAGATCTCTGCCCAGCAGCACCGTTGAAGGTCTTCAGGAAACCAGATAGGCTGAAGCCAGGCAGGCCGGGCTCTTCATCGCTCATGGGTTCATCACCCGGTTCACCTGCTGGCATTGGTTGGTTGAACATGACCGGGTGACTTGCTTCCTAGATAATATATCTATCATCGAACTAGTTTTTTTGTTAATAGAACAGTTTAATATCAATGATATCAAAACATATTTTTTGTTTCGTAGCAGGGTGTAAATTAAAATTAAAAGATATAATTATATCGCAAAAAAAGCCAATGTATACCTTAGTAATAATTCTAACACTAAACAATAACTAAATAAACTATATGTTTTCCAAATTGTTACATATACTAAAAAATAAGCATGGTAGTTTTGAAACAACATTCTTAGATCTTTCATCATGGGAAAATGAATTATTACATACTATATGCACAATAATGATTAATATATCAATGATATTAAATATTAGCGCAATAACAATCTTGAATCTAGAAATATAAATCACTACGTTATATCAAATTATGTTTTTTTTTGTCAGGCCTTCCGATTCTTCACCACGAGCGTCAGCCTTTTGCAGCAAGCCATCAGCAGGTACCTGAGCGAGTGAGTGGTTCAAGACGATATGGATTGATATGAATTGATTATATTTGATACAAGCGTAGCAAGATAGTATGATATGAATCATCAATCATATGTATATTGAATTGTAGTTATTACATAGTCAAACAATTATTACTAAGTCTAAGAAGAAAACATATTATATAAATTTAAATTGTTAATCAAGAAAATCCACATTCAAATAGATATATATGTTGTAACCAATGGAATGTTAAGCAATTGTATAACCAATATACATTTAACTAGTTTAATAGATCTAAAAAAAACTTTATTATACACTCTACTCTATAATACAATGTTATCTTTAAACATATGTATAGTATATGTATATGTATATATATTTTTTTCAAATATATATATATATATATACATGATATTAAATTAAATACTATTAAATACATTGATATCGTCCGATTTAATTTTTGTTATATATTGGTTGAGATAAACCATTAATTAACCATATCATAGTATCATATGACCGCAGATGGAGATCATAATGTTATAGTTATAATATTATAATACTAACTTATAAGCCACAGACACTATATATATATTACCTATATTATATTAAACTTTGGACTTTGAACTTTAAACTTTAAACATGCCAAGACACCTCAATAGTAGATGATGTTGCAGTTGAAATCTCCTTTGCTTTAATGTTCTTGAGACAAGACTTCTTGACAGCGGTCTCCATCTTGTCCAATCCATCACCAATGCTAATGCCGTCGGAGAATTCAGCCGTTCGCTTCACTTGGGTTGAGCTCTGGTTGATACGTTTGTGCCATCCACGTCGCCCTGTCAACACATTGACCTAAACAGGTTTGGTTCAATGGTTGTGAGTTGTGAGTCACACATGTGATCGCTAGTGACTACCTAACCATCTTAGAATGAATTTTAAAAAAGTGTTCAAACATAATTCTAAATTCAAAACTAAACCAAACTAAACAACCCCCCCCCACCACACCGAAAAAAAAAAAATAATAAAAAATAAAATAGGTTTTAAACTGAGAACAAATGACTCCTTGGACTGATTTGCCATCAATGATTTCGGTGACTATGTCGTCTGCTGATGCAGCACCATATTCAAGTTCATACTCGGAGAGCTCTACGAAAAAGCTTTCTGGCGCCTCGAGACCCTGAGTACTGCACCTGCTGCTGGTTAGCGATTCTAGTGGGCCTACATTGAGTTCGACCCGAAATCTCATGTTCGGGTCTGCCTTCTTGAGCTTGATCACAGCAGCTCGTTTTTCCTTAGTTATGAGATGTGAACGAAACGTAAGAAAATAAAATACTATTCAAAATTATTCGGACGTTCAAACCATATCTATAGTTTCACAAACATGTGTGTTTTTTCTTTCACAACATAATATGTTTTGAAAAATAAGTATATAAAGATTGGAACGATAAAACAACAGCAATATAATTAACTTGACAAAGGCTCCATGAAGCCATGCAGCAAAGTAGGATTCGAATCGCAGCACTTGCAAAAGCGATCTTCGGTTTGATATTCGGCTTCATATCCACCCTGAGTGAATACCTGAGGCATGTCTCGCGCGAATGGAAATCATTCCCCACTGATATAATGCGGATAACATATTATATATTCAAAAAAAACAACTATAAATACTGTACTATAAGCATGTAAATATAATGTCAATCAGTAATATTCAAACAAAACAACTTGAAATCTAACGTACGACATTGATATGTATTGTGTATAGTTATTAAATAATATCATATACAATAGATTGATTATTGATAACATCTCAACATAACATAAACATCTTTTGAACCCAGATACCACCACGCAGATTTTACATGAGTCACCCACCGGCTTGTTTCTGGAACCTCTGCCCCATGGAATCAATGGACTCCAGTTTGCGAGAACTGTTCCGATAGTAGGCCATGGGCACAATGTGCTTGACCACGTTTTGCAATGACGACAACGCTTCGCCTGTCAGGGTTGCACATCTACTGTGGGGTTTACATTATATAAGGATAATATAATATTGTTGAGTAACTTAGTAAAGGTATGATTGTAAGTTGTAAGAAAGATATTTCAATATTGTAATATAACTCAACTACATTAATTATATAAAGTATAAAGATAAACATAAAAGATGGTAAAAACATATGACACAAAACAACATCATTGATAGTTGATTAATAGTTAATAGTTGTTAGTTAATAAATAGTTAATAATAAATGATAAATGTTAATAATTAGTAGTTAAGTTAGACTAGCGTAGTATAGTATAGTATATAAATTAATATAGAATAGAATAGTAATTAGTAATTAGCAATGTATGCCTTGTACTCTGCAGGTAAGTCTGAAGCGTCAGCTGGAAGATCAGGCGCCGCCGAAGATGCGATCGATTTCGGCATGGATCCCGCTTTGTGGATTCAACACGGTCGCTCTGACAAGATCACTGGATTACACGTTCACTTGACGCTTAAGCTCCATATGAGAGATTTCTGTACTGAGCTCCATTCTTAAGCTCGTATGGGACATGACCAGATGTACTGTACTGAATTGTACCATAACGTACCCCTGTACTCTAGCCTATCCCATCGTACCGTACCGTACTGTATCTTACCATACCGTACTGTACCGTACCGTACCACGGTATTGTACCGTACCGTACCGTACCGTACCGTACCGTACCGTACCGTACCGTACCGTACCACCGTACCGTACTGTACCGTACCGTACCGTACCGTACCGTACCAGCGTACCGTACCAACTTTTCACAGCACGAAACCAGATTACACGACAAATATGTTCTGAAAACCCTACTTCGTGCTACCAAAATGTGGTACGGTGCGGATGGAAGCGTGTGGCGCAGTGTGGTACGGTGTGGTGTGGTGCGGTGGTACAGTTCAGTGGTGCGGTGTGGTACGGTTCAGTGGTGCGGTGTGGCACGCTATGCAGTGCAATGTGGTACCTTGCAGACTACGGACAGTACAATGTATGACATGGCTTACACTTCCAACTCCAAACTCCAAAGCAAGTCTGGTTTGAATATATACATCTAGTTTAGTAAGTATATATTATATAGATTCAAATGCACTTACACATGAACTTGTATTGCTCAACATGCAGCGGTCGTTTGCACTGATCTGCAAGCGGATCCCAGCAGTCAAGGACAGGAGCGCATTGACTCGATCCTATAGCTCTTGCCGCATCACCATTGTATCGAACCTAGGTTGAATTGATCTAACAGCATCTGACAATAAGTTATGATTAAGTGAGTTAATACCAGCAACTGTTAGAACCAAAAACGTACCAAAGAATCAAAAAGGTAATGAAACAATATCAGAAACAAAAAAACGTTCATACGGTCATTACGTTGTGGAACATACAATGCCAAGTAACAACTGAAGGTGTTCTTCAGCATATCGACGATCCGGAATGTCTAGCCCAGCTTTGAACCAACGTAGTGCATTGGCCTTGGATGATGAGAATCATATATTATATATATAAAATATATATATATATATGTGTATATATAATCAATAACTCATAGACAAAACATATATTAAATATATTATATTAAAATATATATCAATTCATAATTAGTTCGTAGATCCAATACATCTAAAACCAGACTGATTGCTAAGTATTAAGTATTAACCGTTGCAATTACTATATTATAATTGCAATGATTGCATTTGATCACAAACATTTTATAGTGAATGATGTATAATAGTAAATAGTAGATTAGTAGATAGATAATAATGGTGTAATTGTAACTATAACTGACCCTTACGTTACATATCGTAAAAAAAACGCAAATTACCCAACATTGACAATAGAAACAAAGCTTTATAGATATCATCAGCGACAGGAAACTTGAAAACTGGCCGGCAATCTTCGCAACGCAACAACCTTCCGGCATTTGGAATGAAGGCTGCACTGCATGCTGACACTGTGTCCGTCAGTGTCGACACGAAATTCTGTGATACGTCCTGAGAAGGGATGTACTGACTCATGAATACTGAGATGTGTCCAAGATATCACAGATATTACTACTTTAAATTTTTAAACTTTAAAATGTATTAAATTAAAATAAGATACTAACATTAAACATAAAAAAACAACAATGCTTCCCACGTTTTCCACAACATATATGGACAGTCCTATTGGATACCTTTGAGCTGGCACGTAGACACGTCCATCAGCTTCTTGACGGATTTCAACTGCGCCTGCTTGATCATATAACCGAAATTCTGCTGAAACATGTGCCTTCTGAGCATTCTGCTGTTGAGCAGGTGGCGTTGGCGCACGGGAAGATGATGCAGCTGCCGCATGAGTCTCACCAGCAGTGTTGGCTGAAGTCGGAGGCTGCACCACACAAGCACCATGTTCCTCGACCGATGGGAACTGCATTTAGGAGGTCCAATAACACTATTGATCGTGATAATTAAATTGATTGAAAATTGACATTAATTCAACACAAACAGATTCATACTTGCCAAAGTGAAGAGAAATCAAAAATGAGTCTAACAAATTAATCAAAACAAATCAGAATCAAATAATTATTAGCAATAGTATTGTAACAAGTTAACTAACAATAAAATCAAATATATGTTAATATTAAATCGAGTCAAAGAGGCAAATAAAACATAGAGTTAGTTTCAATTACATAGACCCCTTCACGACGTTAAACTAAACCTAATCTATTGTGAAATTAAATATTTAAATTCAAACAAAAAATAACCTTAATTTAAGTTTAGTGTCTTGATTGTACGTCTCTTCCCAGGCTGCGTCAAGCTCAGGATCGTATACTTCGTCTGCATTCTCTGCTTGAACTTGAGCAGGTGGATCTGTTGGCGATGCAATACGGCTACGCTTCGCAGGTCTTCCTGCAGGCAACCGAATTATGCAACAACAAATTCCCATAGTTGATCAAAACAAATCAAATCACATGTGAAATGTGAACAGTGATATTAATATCTTTCAATCAACGCTTAGCATCATAACATCCGAATTTTGATTTAATTATAGATTATGATTATAGATTAAGAAATGAAACTACATTATAGCTTTAGTATGGTTTATATTCATTTGATATTATGATTCGTTATATCAGTTTAAAAAAATATCGAGTCAGATACCTGGTCAAAGAAATCATATTAAAAAAAGAAACTAAAGTTATATCATCTTGATGGAATTAACAGTTAATCTAACATAAATAGATAGATAATGGTTTACTTAAATATTGTTGCTTAAATAAACAAAACAAACTATATGCTAATGATATAAAGATAAGGAAGATATTATCGTTAAACTCTAAAAAACATGTAAACAGGATCATTATCATTAAACATTACATTACGAATTGTGATTGTGATGAATATTCAGATATATTATATAATATATATATATACATAAACATGAACCATACCTACACATAAGCAAATAATACGATAATCAGTGGAATATGAATATATTATATGAACCTTCGTCCCGGTCCTGGACCCACTCTCTTCACCGATGTAGTGGTTTTGGGAACAGGTTGGGGCTTGGCAATCTTCAAGAAGTGATTGGTGAGAGCCTGTGCATGTTCTTCTTCTTCAGAGCTGCAGGCAACATCATCTTGAGCAACATTGTACCAGGTCTCATCGCCAGATGGAATGCTTACATGCAGAACGTCAAGAGCAATCACCTCGATCATGATCAGTGCAAGGTAACCAAAAAAAAGGACATCATGTGTTTTAACATATTGCATATTAGTAAAATACATCTCGTATATCAATAAATAATAATTAATCCATATAAGAAACATATAATATGTTAATTTTGACAACAACGGGAAGGTAAAAATATAACTCAATTCAGATATCTCTTTCTTACAGCCACGAATGTTGAACAAGATATAGTTGATTTAGTTTATCATCTATGAACAGTAGCAAACAACAAAATGATACTGGATCAACAAATCAATATATAATATTCGATGTTGTAAACTATAAACTGTAAAGATTAGTTTGAAATTTGAATACATAATTTAACGCTTGATGTCAGTCACTGGCATGTTTAGCAAAAAAGGAAAAACTTTACAACCATATGTAATACTACAAAACATTCAAAGAACATATTACATTCAAAAAAACTATATTATTATAGTTTTTCATTGCCCTGCCGGCATTCCCTGATAAGATCACAAAGCATATGTGTGCATATATATATATAGAAACTATATGTTGATTCAACTACCATATTTACAACTTACAACCTATGCACAGTTTAGTTTAGATTCGATAGCAAGTGTGCCTACCTAAATATATAGCCCACTGCTTAAGTGTATAAGGCTAAGGCTACGTTTTCTGTACAAAAATCAAGAACAGACATCCAGCAAGCTAAATGGTCAGATCACCAAATACATAAGTCAAGATATATACAAAAAAAAATAAAATGAAACAATCGTAACAACGAAGCTTACATATACCCTGCAAGGTACTGTGTATGGAAAAATTTTCCAGCACCATTTGCTGTGACCACCAGTATGAATGAGATTGCTGATATCTCTCGCCAATTCAGTTTGAGTGGATAGCCGAGGCATTCTGTACGGAGATGTTCCTGATATGGTAGGTGTTGCTTCCCAGAGGCCGTCTCTCAGACACCGGATGCTCCACTGCCACCAGTCGGCTTCATAGGGTGAATACTTCCATCTGCACATCAGCCACGATCGAGGCGATGATGACCTCAGGGGCAAATGGATTTGTCAAAGATTCAGGGGTGTGCAATTGTGAAATACGAAATTTATAAAAAAATAAAAATACTAGTTAATTTACATGAATTTGCAACATAGGTTACCTAGATGTTGGTGTTCACTGCAGTGTGTCATAGCGGCTTGTTCATGTGCATATTGTAAATTTACGAATAGTAAAGTGGGATGATATAATATGACACAATATGTTGAACATTTTGGATGTAACATATTACTTGTTTGTTTAAGCAAATGTCCGATGGTGTATGTGGGTTTAGTTTAATTTGATTAAGGGTTTAGATTAGATTTCAAACATCAAGTTTGTAGTAGCTACTAATATCGAATGTATCCATATAATGACAGTTGGTTGAATACTATACAAAACAAATACACATTGCTCGCATATGTATACTTGTCCGTATGAGATATCCAATAAATAGAGTCGAGTAGAGCTAATATACATTATATGCCATAGAAAATTAGTATACTAAAGAGTAACGAAAAGAAATACAACATAACATAACATGACATAACTATTATATACCAATATTCAACCCACACTTATACATACTAGTTGTGGATATTGAAGGATAAATTCAAAAAAAAACAACAAACACCTTACTAGAGTAACACTTACAGACAAATATCTCAAATGACTCAAATGATCACTATATGTTCAACATGATAAAGGATAGAAACATCATTTGTTCAACATATAGTTATTTGATCTTAACGCATCGAATGAGAAACTGAAGACATGATAAGATAAAAAAACTCACTAGTTCATTGATATCTAACTAGAGAGGAATTAAAAAAAAACAAACGTAAAAGTCTTAGAATCAGAATAAACTTACTGAAACTATAGGCTCGAAAACTATACTATAATCTCAAACTTGGACTTTGACTTGAACTTAGAATTAGAATTAGAATCAGAATCGTAATGAATTTTACTAACTTAGTATATAAGTAGATAGCAGTCTATCTATACTAAATATAATAATCTATAATCTATAATCTATAATCTATAACTAACCTTCACATCCGTATTGCCAACATTAGTACATGTTGGTGTTGAGAATTGAGATGTCATCAAGTCATGGGTTTGCTTCCCTTACTCAGATCAGCACAGATAACTAACAATTCTTATGCAAAACAATTTTCTTGAGGCCCAATGACGTCGATGAAGACGATGATGCTGAAGACTCATCCGCCGGCTTCATGACTAGCAGAGGCAGCTGGTTTGTCAAGCTAGGACCAGTGTTGCGACCCTTCACCAGGTGTAGGCGCCTGTGGTTTCGAACAAATTGTCGCAATTGATCCAGGATCGTTTTGTACAATGTCATGTTCTGAATCTGCTCGATGCAAAAACCAAACGCTTGTTGACAGCTCCGATGCACAGTCCTGTTTGGCAAAGGATCATTTCCTGCAATGGTGCCTCCTGCCCGTTGTTTCCACTCACCGCTGAATGTTTTGACAAACGATGGTGTGTTGCAATCGGCATCGTTGACAAGGGCCTCTTTGATTGCATAGTGAGTGTCACCCAGACCAAAAATACCCACGCCAGAGTCAGAATTGTGATCAGAAGGATCTTGCGATGGAATCAATTGTTGCATTTGCTGACATTCATCAAAAACATACGATGCACATATTGCAGTGGCGTCAGCATTGGCGTTTGGTCGTCCACTCACAGGTACCAGCGATGCATTTGTTTTCAATGATTTGTTCAGCTTCCGGGCCTCATCACTCCATTTCTGTCGCAAAAGGTTGCCATCTGCAGAGCGGTCGGCCCATTGGTCTCTACATTCTTGCATAACTCTCAACCGACATTGATCACCAGTCTCCCCAGGCAACGGAATACGTTCACCCATTGCAGTCGTCCAATACAATGTGAAGCCATTGTAGATGCGACGTGGATGACCTGACAAGTGTGTATGTTTAAATATCAAGTATTGCAATTCAGAATGGTTTATTTTATGTATGACTTTAACCAATGATTACGTCTGCCTTATCAATATCCATTGCACGAGCTACAGCTCAAGAAAATCAAATATATTGGTAGCATGTGTGTACACTACAGTCAACTAGACAATTAGTTCTTATGATTCTTAAGATATTTAAAAAAGGATTACGGATTCGACTATATGGATATTAATACAACTTAATTTAATACGTTGCTATATTATCATGATTAAACTACAAAAGAATTTCAATAGAACTAAACTAATTAGAAATCATGAAATATATTCATATGTTTACTGACTACAACCGTTTATTGAATTATTAAGCATTGACAACAGTGCAACAGATGAACAAGTTATACAACATAATATATTGATTGTGATAAGATTAGATATAAATGATTTTTGATGCTAAGTATCGATACTATACCATTAGACTACTCAACAAGAAACCAGTTGTAACATATTCTAGAATCTAGACTAGATAGTAATGTTAAGTTAAGATTGATCTAAGATCAGTAAAACATGATTAAATAACCAAACCATATGTTATAATTAAGTTGTTGTTGCTCCAATGTTTAAGTTTAAGGTTTGAATCCTTGAATCCTTAATTTGTTCAGAAAAGGAACGTACAAGTATGTCAGACAAAAACAAAACATAATTTCAAAAAATGTTACTGTAAGCTGAAACAATTGGAATTGAAACTTGACACCGTCAATTTTGTTAATCCGAAACTAAGATATAAGCAATTGATGGCGCCTTCTGGTTGCACTTCTGCTTGAACAGGTTCGCCGTTGTCGGCGTCGGCAATGGCACCATGGAGTGGCCTGGATGCACGTTCCATAGGCTTGATCTGTCGCGCAATCATATTGGTTGAATGGTCCGTCTTGATCTCTGAGAGAATGTGCTTCGACGCCAGGACATGTGTCAAGTCGTAGCGTCCTCGACAAGTCTTTTGGATGTTTTTCAATCGCGCAAATGCATTTTCAACAGCTACATTGAAGGGCAGAAGCTGAAACGCAGCTTTGATGAACAAAGCCCAACGACCACCTGGTAGCAGATCTCTGGGCGTTGTGTTTGCATCCATGAGCTGTCGTAATGGGCGGCAAAATCCTTCCGATAGACAGCATACCTTCAGATCCAAAAATGCTGAAGCTGTAGCAAGTTTTTGTTCGTCTGGAGTTTTGCCGTCTGAAAGCTGGGCCAACCGCCAGGGGAAGAGCTCATACTGTTTGACCAGTCTGTAGTGTGTTTGTCCAACAGCAGTGATGGTGCACCAAAACAAATGCTGAATGAAGTTGTCCGGAACTTCACCCATCTTTCCTTGGAATGGCCGGACATCCAAAGTTCAAGTGGGAAAGTAAATTCAGCGATATATAGATAGTTAGATCAAACCAGAGTAGTGTCCTTACCACCATGATTCAGAAACATAAAGCTGAACATACAAAATCATGTTGATAGCTAATAGTCAGTAATGTAAATCTGAATTAGTCTTTTCTCATATCATAACAAACATGTTTGGTGGATCATCAACGTCAAGTGGCGATGATAATTATGGTGATGATGTCAAGTTCACAGCTGAACCTGTTGAGTCATAATGATGATGATAGTCAAAAATATCAATGAAGATAATGTGGCTGCTGCTGATGATGATGCTGACGATGATGAAACGATAACGATAAAACCATGACAATGACATGATGATGCTGACGATGATGATGACATGATGATAATGGTGCTGGCGATGATGATGATTATGATGATGCTGGTGAAAATGAAAATGATGATCATGATGATAAAAAGCATGACCATGATTCCTGATGATGAAATGCTGATGATATGATGATGTTGAAATTGTTGCTGGTGATGGCTGGTATCATTAATATGTTGTCGGAATGTTATCGATATTAGTCAATAAATTTAACTTCACAACAAACATTAACTAAACTAAACAACAAACATCACTCATGGCCAAACAAAGTAAAATTGGTAAACAACACCCATGAATACATGAACTCACCTCAAAATAACAGCAACTAAATGTATATGAATTTAACTGTCCACCGAGATTCTTGCAAAGGCCATAATGGTTGGCAAGCCATGTGAATCAAACAGACTGCCAGTCACCATCAGTTCAACCAACTGGTCAATAGCCAAACGAGCAGGGGAATTGTCCGATGCCATTCTTGCACATGGTGATGTACTTGAATTCAGGATTTCCCCATTGGATTGCCAAGAAAGAAATTGCCACATGATCCTCTCTAATGGTTGCACAGTAGCACATGTCATCAGAAGTTCGAACGGTGTCTCGCGGCGTTCTAACCAGCGGAAAGTTTTAAGTGCTTTGATTCTCATGGTCCTGGCATGCAAATCGCGGCTGGAGGTTGGTAACACTGACGCCTGTAGGAACTCTGTTGCTGGCATGATGTCCCCATCCAGCGCAGCAGATGAACACTTGATGTTTGCCAAACCAGCAGCACCATGCATCATGCCGAAGCCCTTGTGCAGAATGTTGTGATACCCAATGGCGGTCCTCAGATGTGTGGTAGCGAGCCCTCGATGGAAATAATATCAAATTTACCTTACCGTAAGCCTTAAAGCCTTAAACTAATAATTATACTAACTTGATAATAAAGTAAAAAACAATGTGAATAACAAACAATATAAATAACAAACAATGTTGAAAACTGAAAACAATGTGAATAACAAACAATATTGAAAAGATAATACAAAACCACAGAAATGAATATGTCTCAAATCATGTTTGAAAAGAGACATGCATTGCATTTACGTTACATATAAATTATTAGAATTCACAAATACGTTGATCTTAGATGTTACGGAAAGTACATATTTATTAAATTATTATGGGAGTAAGTTGATTGAATTGTGTGAATGAGCATGTATCACATTCTGAGTCCATATTGAATATACTAGATCAATATACACCATATCAAATCTATGTTTTACGACTATTTTAAGATAAGTTTATATAATTGATTGCTCATTTTATCCCTCTGACTTTAGCCCCCCACATGCAAGCTCCAAACTTAACTTAATAACAGTTCATGTTGTTTCCGACAGTCGTCAGATAAGACTGGTACAACACCATCTATTGATTCATATTGATATGATATAGTCACTGAACGGACATCACAGGTCACAAATATTTGATAATTGTCAACATTGAACCAAAAAACGATGATTGATTGTAGTTTGACAGCCTAGTGGAACAACATCTACCATGCAGTTGGTAAATCATCTGCTCTGGCACATTGATTGCTGGCAGTACTTTGGTAGTTCAAGCCGAGTTTTTCCAACATGGATATACCGACAAACAAACCAGTAACTAGCAACTCCTTAACTGCTGATTGATATGGTTGTTTTACATGACGCAACGTTATATGAAATAAACACTATTGGAATTACAAATAAAAATACAATCATGAAAAGAAAACACTTTACTTTACTAGTTGAGTCAGTTCAGTATACTATACATGCATCATCAATCAGAACAAATATATGTATTGAAAAAACACATACCATATAATATATATCAGAATATCATATATAATTATCATCATATATTGGTTACATCTGGGTACAAACACATTTCAAAGTGAATCAAATTAAAATCACGAACTGCAGGGCATCAAGATACAACTGGGAGAATGAAACCATCACACCACGCCACGAGCTAGTTGAAGAGTGCATGTTCCCAGCACATGAACTCATCTTGTCTGATGCTTGATAACCAGTATCGAATCTACAGTGTACAGCAATTGTGTTGAATGAATCAAAAGGAATAAACTTGCATTATAGCGTTTTATTAAAGAAGATTTACAATGTGTTTCTTGCAATAACCCAATGTCAGTAGTTGCAACATACTGAACGCAAGTGATGTGACTTGCAATGCATACCGTTATTGCTACATGCGTAGACTCTACTCCCACATGAATCGAGCAAAAATGGCTCCAGGTTTTCCTGCACTCATTGACCCGGTATAATTTCAGGCTAGAGACAAGAAATACCTGCAGCTTGCTCCACAGGTCGTCCATCTGCTGATCGCAGGAGTGCTTGCCTTGATTCCAAATATATAGGCCTCGGCTCGGACGCAAACAACTAGTCCTTGAAGGTTGTTGATACGATACGAACATGGGCAAAGAAACATTGCGAATTGAGATGATCATCATGAAGCAACATAGTTTAACTAACAATTATAAATATACAAAAAACAAGGAACTGGCATCAAAGGTAGAAAAACAAAGAGATACCCACATCTCACTGCGGACTGAATGAATCAAAGTTTACTAGATTCTAAATCTGAATATTCTCAGTCTAAGTCTAAGCTGGTTAGATCAGCTATATAATTTATGGTCAATCTCAGGATTCCTTTGTAAATATCAAAAGTTAGCAATCACTCAATATGCGATGTTGACAGTTGATAATATTAAATCAAGAAATCAATAAAAATAAAATGACAAACCTCACTGAGAAACAATTCAAATGCTTAACATTGCGTACATACATAATCATGTGATAATATAATTCATGACATGTCGGGCAAAGGAACGCAAGTCCACGAACTTGGTTTCCCATGTTCATAGTGAAAACAAATATTATATTGTTCTTTCAAGTCTGAACAGGTGAAAGTTTAAAAAAATAACAAGTAAATATCAATTGAGTTGCGAGTATTGCGAGCCAGAGTTTGGCACGCGTCTCAGCAGCCCCTCCCGGACAACACAGAGTTCCTTGGCAGTGATGGGTTATGCGATTGGCATCCGACCAGTTGCCATTGTCGACCTTGAGAAGATCAAGCGCGGCTGCCCAGCGGCTGCAGGAGTTGTCGCTTGGCTCTGGACCAAGAGCCAGCTGAATCATAGCTCGATTGTGGCGCAGGTTGTCTTCATCGGGCCTGAAACAGCTAGGCCAAACCGTTGCATACATGTATCAAAATAATATTTTCTAATTTCTCAAGTTTAGTAATTTTGATTCTTGGTATTGAACTCTCTGATACATTCTAGAATCTAGAAAGGTAAATCGTTCGAAAAAACACACAACAGCAGGGCACAGTCTGACACCAATAGAAAACCAAAACATATATGAAACTTAAACTCAAGTTTCAATTAGTTGTAGGAAGCAACTCTTCCGAATCTTAGGAACTGCTCTGCATGTAGTGTTAAGTGTTAGCATTAACATGTAAATTATCAAATAGAGAATAGAAAATCCATGACAATCTAAGTGATTTTAAAATAGGTTACTAGTTTGACATGCCATACCTGAGCGACACATAGTTACACCATCACAAACTATTTTTTTATTTTGCGACTCAAGTGACTAGCCTCGTGAACACGATTTGAACGGATCCCTCTGTGCGAAGAATCCAATGCTGAATGTGCTTCAAGAACCGCGTGTAGTTGTTTGAGGCAAGGAAGAAGCCGCTGGCATAAAACCTGATCGGCGCAGTTTGTCATACTTCAAGGGTTTTGCGAGGTGAGAGAATATAGCATGTCAAGGTTTATGACCTATTTATAGAATACTAATAGAATTAATTAGAACATATGTGGTTGAACTTACTATGTAGCGCTATTTCCGATATGGGTTTAAAGTTCATGAATATTTATGAACATATATGTTTGTTTTAAAAATATATACATATATATATACATATATGATATGTATACTTAAATATAATAATATATATATACCGAGATGTTTAAAAAGAAATCAACCTATTGCGTCTGAATCCAAAATGTTGGTCACTGCATCTGAATCAGAGATTTGGGTTTCAGTCATGGATGATTTGAGTTTCCGAATCTCTGAATTTTGGGTAACTGTTGGCTTCTGATTTTGAATTGTCATAATTTGAACTATGGTTGTTGACCAATTGTTTCTGAAGTATGACTTGTTTTGTGAATTTGATGCTGATCTTCTTGCATGTTATAAGCCTTTACAAGATAACATAATTTATATATATAATATATACATACACATATATATAACTATATTAATAATATTAATGACTGATATATGACACAATTCTGTTGGTTTTACGTTGCGCATATATAGCTTGGTGAAATTACTTATTCTCTACTTACTATCTACTATCTACTATCTACTTGCTATGATTCTATCAAATCAAACATAAATGTCAACTTCAACATGAATCTGCTTGGAAACGAGTCACTGGGTCACTGGCACGGTGCTGACAGACACAAACGGATGCGCTGGCTGCCACGCAACACCACACAAAACTAAACTGGATGCCCGGCCACACTGCTGTTACACAAAACTGGATGCCCTGATGCAGTGCTGCCACACGAAACTGAATACGCTAACACGCTGCTGCCACACAACACTGACAATAAGGCTGAAGACATTTGCTTAGGCCCGGCGGGTTTAATCAAAGCTAATGTTTCAGACGGCGATGTGGCTAGCAATTTCAGAGTACTGATGCATTACTTTGCAGATGTACGCGTTGCTCAAGCCCGTCGAATCTGTCGGAGGTTACTAGGCGCGCATGTGGCAGGTGCGCGGCAGGTGTGTGGTGGCGCATGACATGGCCTGACGTTCTGAGCTGACACAAGGCCGATATTACGATTGAGAAGCTGAGAAACCCCCAATATTTAGCTATATGATGCATGGTATCTAAATTGAATCATTATATGTTTATGGTTCTGGACTCAAACCTGAAAATCAAATGTTACATTAATTTACGTTACGCTTTACATTGTACACTGTTACATGTTCATTTTTAGTTTTTACATAAATAGGATGGAATGCCTAATGTTCAAGTGTCCACTGTTCACCGTTCTCATTGCTGGTCATGTATCTACTTAGTCATACAGTCTACTTAGTTTACTTGTGTTATTATCAGACTTGTTGTTGGTCATGTATCTCATATAGTAATATAGTCATATAAGTCATATAGTCTAAGTCTACTTAGTCTACTTGTGTCATACGCAAGGGTTGTCTGTTGTATTCTAGATTCTAGATTGTAGATTCTAGATACTAGATGTCTATGTTGGTTTCTCACATCAACATGCAGTTCTTACACGTAAATAGTTGAATGCTTCAAATGAAATCGTGAGCAGCCTACTGGACTAACCTCCCAGATGTTTCCCTGCAACGTTCATGGTCCGACATCAAAGGCACATGGCAGTTAGGTGACCAACTGCTCGGAGGATAGGCTCACTTGCATGATTGAGATCATGCCTCAGCAGTAGCAGGTCCAGGAAACCTCACTCTAAAATCTAATAGATACATATACCCCAGGAACTTTGAAGAAAACCAACCTCAAGCTGCATTAGTCTTACCGTCTTACCAAAAGACAATTACCCGGGTCAATTCCATTGATTCAAAACAATACAATACAATACGCTGAGCCCCCAACGTGTGACATTTGACAAGTTCGATATGTGTTCAGTCCAGAATCAAGAGTCAAGAGCATGTCATCTGGTATATGCTTTGCTGCTACACAAATTGCTTCAATATCTCCGTCAACATTGAAAATGCTGTGTATCAAATCAATGAATCATATACTATACCCATCATTTCAGCCTTGACAGCAACATTGAAATCAGTATACGGTATTGCACAGCCTTGACAGCAGCCTTGCTAGCAGGACCAACTGCCGGCAAGATACAGATCACAAAGTTTATGTAGAGTTAGCGCCCGCCCTCTGCTCGGAACAAGCCCAGCATCGAAGAGCTTCAGGTTGGCACTTGCTGAGTCGCTGATAAGGCGAATAAGGCATATTTGTGAAGCCTCTTGCCAGCCTCGGTTGACCGGCTCAATCACTGGTGAGTGGATTGTATGACTCGCTAACTTAGATATGATGATGTTGGTAGTTATTACTTCTGGTATATTCAAACACTTACATTGAAAATCAATTGTGTTTTAAAACGATTAGTATAGTATAGTTAGTATAGTATAGTATAGTATAGTATAGTATAGTATAGTATAGTATAGTATAGTATAGTATATGGTACTTATTTATTCTTGATTAATGTTGCGTGTTTGTCTTGAGAGTCTTAAGGGTGTCTTACATGTTTGTTTGTTCTATATTTTGAAGTTACATGTATAATATATATATATATATATCCATGGGTAAATATATATATATATATCTATATATATATATATATTGTGCATGGTATTGTATACTATACATGTCAAATATTGTATATTAAAAATATTCATGATTAAATTGAATTGTATCAAGTATCAAGCCAAAGCTCATTCGTCTACATTCTGCACTGCATGTCACATATATACTCATCTGAGTCATTGAAGGTTGTTCACGGCCTTCATTTGAAGGACCCGAGGAGGATATGTACATTGGAATGATTTCCCCGGATAGACTCAGACCCCATGTGGTTTCTCTCTCATGCGCAATATCTTTCAAAACAAATTGGTAGTTGGTACCATTTCCAGTCTTAAGTCTTAAGTCTTAAACTTAAACCATTGTCATCTCATGATGGTCACTATCAATCAATTCAATTATCAATTATCGCATATATACGACCTTTTGCTTAGTACAGTAGCTTTGGTGTCACAAGAGTTGCCTTGAGACTCGACTAGGCAGAAACCAACCTTAACCAAACAGCAACAGCAACATTATGGATGTGATATGGCTTTGTAACTGTTAGCGCGCAAACAAACACATTATGACATTATGTATTTACTTACTAGTATGTGTTGTGTTTGGCGTTTGTCTTATCAGGTTGATCTGTGTTGACTGGTCTCAAGACCTGCGGCGTTAGCCTTACATGTGTTGCTAGGTTCAATATTTGCAAACTAATCATATCAAAACTCAATGGTAGAGACGTTCCACCTGAGGACAGGAATACATTTCATTAAAGTAAGTATTGATATTTTACATTTTACATCATCCCAATCAGCTTCATTCACCTTGTCAGTGTACATCAATTACAGTCAAACAACACATGTCTTGTCTTGTCGATGGTGCAAGTGTTTAACATTCCCCAGCTGTCAAACATGTATTGGAGCTGAAATAGTTTTGAGATATATTGCAACACCGCCGGACCCGCTATCCTAACTTCATGATTCATGATTATAGTTGAAGGTTTATAGCTTGTAGTGTATAGTGTACAGTTTAAAGAAATAAAATAAACAAAATATAATAGAAGATATCGTTAAAGGGAAAGTATGTTTTAAAATTTTAGAAATTAAGAAATAAGACATGGAGTCACATGTCGTGATCGTCATTAACCTGTACAGGGCAAACCCTCAGAACCAGTATGTATGGCCCTTCCCAACTTGAACATATGTAAATTTAAATAATATATATATATATTAATAGGCTGATCGAGTCACACTAGCAACTAGCAAAGCCTACCATCATGTCCAGAACATATCCTCAATATCAGGCGGTTGTCTTATTACAGTATATGATGTTCATTATTAGTCAATCTGCATCACGAATCCATACTTTCCCAAACAGCTAAATATGTTTCTGAAAGGGGTTTCGCTCAATGCGCCAAAATGCACCCACAACTACGGCTAAGTTTGGCCAAGCAGCTGAACAGATTGATGGGATGCTTTTCTTTAATCGCCTCCCACAAAGTTTCGGCCGTTTCGTTCTCCAGCACGGCTGGACAAATCGGCAGAGATGTATGCCTTAATTAGCTGCTGGGTCTGAGACATTTAGAATCTTAATCGGGTATCCAAAACAGTCGACCTGAAATAGATGCGCAAATTAAAGTAAAGTTAGGTTAGACTGCGCAATGGTGTATTAAAGTTAACGCAGTGTTAATGTATTATCAAATTTGGTGTATATCTAACTTAGGCTAAACTAGGGAAACAATAAAATACAAAAGAATATATATGTATACTATAAGAGTTTAACATACTAAATTTATAACTATAGTGTGAAAGAACCTATCTATGGTTAGTTATTGATATTGTAATATCAAATTACCATATTACAAACTAACAACTATTAGTTTTGTCTTTAAAAAAACAACATACATATCTACTTATCCCACTCAACCTAAAGTTACTAAAGTTTATCTAGTATTGTTAATCTTTCGTTCAATCAGTAGTTTGTGCTACGCTGCTCCGAAAGCCTCTACATGACAGGTACTATATTACCTTGAAGGTACAATGTTTTATGCGTTATCAAAGTTTTATCAAAATTGATTAGCAAAGTTTGTAAAATACTCATGGTACCAACTGCAGTTATAGGTTACGTTGTTAATTCGTCTGGGAGAGCTATAGGCGCAACTGTTACCAGGGGTATGGTTTCAGTTTCAAGATTTGAGGTCTAGGTATAGTAGAATGATGGTTAGAAAACAACAAGGTTTCAAAGTTTGTAAAAATAAGAAATCACAATTTCAACTATATAGTATATAGTATATAGTATATAGTATAGTATAGTGTTACGTATTTTGCCTTCATGGAAAGTAAACTACATTTTGCATTGGATGAGTGTCAAATATAATAAACAAATATGTGTAGACTTTCAACAGGGCCTAGTGATAGAATTATAATGTATTGTTGATTTGTTTCTACTTTACTATAACTTGATTTTGCGAACTGTTATGGTTCAACGTGTAACACTCAAACCTCATAGCCTGAAACCATATAGTTTATTGATTCTGGTCGTCTTCATGTTAGTATGAGCAGTTGTTAAGGTCATGTCTGAGTCTATTTTGAATCTGGAATCTAGAATCTGGGAATGCATTTCTAACTAACATGCAACTGAATCAGTGTAAGGTAATATGTGATAATATTAGTACTGGTATTGGTAAGACAAACCATGAAAATAGTTTAGAATCTAAAGTTGCTTGAATTCATAATATGATTCTTTATGTTCAAGAATTCATAATATGATTCTTTATGTTCAAGTTAACCGTGGGTAGCCAGGACACCTCAGCTCAGTCGATTCAGGCGTTTCTTGCACGAAGATTCGCCCACGTTGAACCTTATCAGCCAGGCTCCTATGTGCTTGACGGCTTGTGATGACAGCAAGCCCGAACGATATGATCATGATCATAAGCAATGACTGAATACTTGGTCCAGGACTCCAGACTACTGCATTGCAAAATAAAAGCACAAAATGAAATGATGTGAAATGGTTTGAATTACTTGATTTGCGGTATCCAACACACAAATCGGCTTTGTAAAATTCAAATCGTATGCATCAGGCAATCAAGGCACAAAGATTGGATAAAGCCCCTCTGAGTTGATCAGCCCTTGGCTTAGTCGTGACCGTGCCGAACTGGCGTCGAACTCGATTGAGACCACCGTCACAAAGGGTTTTGCCTTGGTTGTTCACTGGCGTCACTGGAACAGAAGAGGTGTCTCCGGATATCTGTTTTAGGCAATTAGTTAGTAATAACTTATAACTTATAACCACAATTCCAATTGTGTGATGCAGAGGGAAAGGAGCGAGCTACATGACCCAATACTAATATAGTGTTGTTACTAAGTTATGGATGTTTATTGGTTTGTTATGGTTTAGCCTTAGCAATGTCTCATCAATCAACATTAGAAGTGTCTCGGGCTTAATGTGATCCAAGTATACTTACATAGAATCTAATATCTAGACGGACTCAAACAATCAGGTTGGCAAGGAGGAAATGGATGCAGCAGCTCAACAGCCAAGTCAGAAAGTACATTTTAATGGCACCAATGTATGCTTGGAAAACAAACTATGAATTAAGTGTAATCTATGCTGACCAGGTACACCCTGAAGCGTCTTGAGGGACTCAAAGCAATGCTTTGACCACAGCTCGGCAATGGCTTGGCGTACCTAAGCTTGTTAAGCGCAGTAGACAATGCAGACCAAACCAATCATGTAGCGTGCTCCCAAAGGGACAAATGACCATGAAGCTAATGTTTAGCAGTTTAGCTTAGCTTGGTGTATTAATTCAGTTCTACTATGTTGATAAAGCAAAAAGATAAAGTGTACAGGCATGATAGGAAACCCTAATAACAAAATGAATTAAATAATGAGCAAATAAATTAATAGATTACAAGCATGGCAAGCAAAATTAAAACCAAATGATTGCTTTATATCTAATTAATATTATACACTCAATTAGATATTGTTACCCGTGTAGAGCAGCATAGATAAGTCGTGCGTGTCATTGACTACGGTATTCACATATCTCGCGTTTGTTGCCGGGGTTCCCTGTTCGATAACATATGTTGTTAGCTAGTTTTCCAAGTTAGAATAACGCTACATGATGAAATTAACTACACTGTTTTTGAATTTGATCTTATTTGGCGATGGACACCCAATTTAATAAATGCACCGTTCACCATATGTTGAATTATTTGGTCAATATTGGATTGACTATACCTTGAACATTGAACTTATATTATATACTATATAGTATATAACTATATACTATATACTATCTGTATACACGACACAAGACATATACACTATATACAATATACACTACATGCCGGCGCTATGACCACTAGAACTTGTGCAGATATGTTTTATGTGTCAGGATTTGCAGCTCTCAGAGTTGGTTTCCACTTCTACAACGTTTGTTTTTTTTTATGTTCAACCCGATTACTGTTACAGAAAACAAGTCAACCCAAAAATGCAACACATGTTGAGAGTTGAGACGAGACTGAGACGACCTAAGTCTCCTTCAATCACACCACTGCCTTCAAATGCCAAGTTGCCAACCCAATGTGTGATGGACCAGCCTCCAACCAGTATGCCAAACTGTTCACAGAAAACATTGCCGGTGATTTCTGGGACAACTTCGACACCTTCCCATTCTTCGCGCAGAAGGGATTCCCGAGCCTTGGCGATCATCAGGCAATCTAGCTAGTCACATCAGCACACCCAAATTTGATTACATTACATCTAAGTCAATTATATCTGTATCTAGCATGATCAGGATCACTATCTGAGACATTTATTATACTATACATTGTAAAGTAAAAGGTAAAAAGTATACATGTACAGTGTATAGTGTGAACATAAAGCCTGACAGTTCAATAATAAATAATCAATAAAATCAAATGTTTTGGTGGATGGTAACATAAAAACATATGATGTCTTCATATACAGTATAGTGTGTGGGGTACAGCCATGTACAATGCCTTACAGCAACAAAGAAAATATTGTTCGCTTGAAAGATCCTATGCATATGACAGCGAAATGGTGCTCTGAATTTTAAAGTTTGATTTAAATTCATGTCCAGTATATGGGTGGAAAGCAAATAATTTGATGACAGTGTATGTAGTTGTGAACCTATGTTTGTTGTTGTATTTCTTCTTCCTACATCCACTTACTTATGAGGTTGAATCTATCAATGTATCACTCTATAGTTTCATGCTCGTGTGTCACTCACCTGCAACAAATACACATGGAATTGCAGTCCAAACAAAACTTCACCATTTGATAGTTTAAAATTTAAACTTTAGACTAACTAATAATTATGAAAACTTATAGTTTATGTGATTTTCAATGTGAATGTACCCTAGGCCCTAGAGTGGACTAGCCAGGTTGTATATCCGGTAAAAAATATAAAATGATTTGTTCATTGCGACTATTTGTTCTGAGTTGTGTATGTGTGCGGTATAGTTACTTGTCGTGATTGGGTTTAATCTATATTCATATATCGACTAGATTATTCATTCTAATTTCTTAAAACAATGATGTTGGTTGGTTGCATGCTTTGTAATGAAACTCCTAAACGTATATGTGCTCAAGTTGAAGGAGTACAACAAAAATGTTTGCATACATTCATTACATAACCTTCTGCACAGGTTTAGTTTGAGATTTTAGATTAGATGTTCGATGTTCATTGTTGTAAGTATCTAGTATCTCACTATATCTCATATTCTTTGCTATCATCTATAATCTATAATATAACCGCAACTCCTAGCACATCAATTAGATTCTGATTTTGCGTCATTACGATGAAATTATTATTAGATTTGATTGGATGCCTGCTGATAGTACCAATCCAACTTTGAATGATTCAATGACATTAAGACAAGACCAAGAAGAACCAAGACCCTTCCTGATGACATCCAAGATTCGAGCATTTCAGCATCATTGACCCTGTCCATGTTTTCCATCGTCCTTTGCCCTTCACCTTCACGGGACCAGCTTCTCCTTGAACATCTCCCTTCCGCACTGCATAATTCTTGTTGAACTTTGCCAGGACGTTCCTGCGGCACATCAACCACGTCAACAATGTTCCAATACGAAGCTGGCATTGGCTGGACATGACTAATCATCAAAGGTATAATATAACTACTTTAAATTAACTTATTAATGATTATTTCTCTGATGTCTACATATATATATATATATATTATTCAGATTACATAAATATTAATTCTATTGAATAGAATTCATTATATTCTAGATTTTATATTTAATTTATTATATATGTATTATCTATAATCTATAATTCATATGAATAGACTCTATTCTATATTCGAAATTCATACATAATTCAATTCATATGATTGATTTATTTCAAATAGCATTTACGATACAGTAGATATTTGATTTTCGTCTTTCGTACTTCATTGAATTAACCAATTTCATTTTGTTTAGCTTGTGTTATGAAACATATGGGTTATTGGTGAAGGTCTGAGTATGATAGTGATTGACCGGCGGCAAAAATACTCGAACAAACTAAAACGATTTGTTCGTGGATGGTAGATTGAGTCATTCATATCTGTTTGTTTTTTTTATTTCTAAATTCTGTTCATTTTAATGTTCATTATACGCATGATGATACAAAAGAACATCTTAGCATTAGCTGATGTCATCAACACACCGACGCTAGTAATGAACCTGCCTCGTTTGATAAAATTAAGCATTGCTTTCATTATCGGATCTCCAGTAGGCATTGTTATTATAAACAAAGAACAAAGCACATAATTAATTACACACTCACTTACACTACTATGACTATAACAGTAACAAATAACAATAATTCATCAAAGAGTAAGTGAATATAATCTGATATGTGCAATCATCCCTGACTCTGATACAGAGAAGTGCCTGTGACAGCGGCGTTGGCCATTGAGCTTCTTCTTCTCGGCATTGAACTTCTTGCCTGCCAGCTGGATGTAATGTATCCGGTTTGGTTGCAAAAGATATACTTGCAATTTTGAAAAATACTAAAACAATACAACAATTATGAATCCTGATATCATGATGACAGACGATACCAACGTCGAGCACAAGTATAAACACATACAAAGTAAAGCTACGCTATATACCATTCCTTGTTGCTTTCAACGCATCGAATCATGGTGAATTTAGTTCACGCTAAATGCAAACAAGTTACAGGCCCTCGCGAACTTCAAGTGCTGAGAACGGCTCCATGGAGAGGCACCATCACGTCTCTCCAGTCGACGTAAGATGCCAAGCTGGCGTCCCAACACTTCCATCGACGGCGTCCAACATCGCGGCAACACGTTGCACCGAGAGCAAGATGCAAAACACACCCCCTCAAGAATAATCCACTGGAACCAGTACACAGTTCGCAGTATTGATTGAACTCACCAAACCTACATTTCTAACAATAAGAATCAGAATGTGTGTTGGTTGCATCGTGGATATCCACCGGTTTTATGAAACCTGAGTCGGTCACTAGTCACCACATGGCATCGTCCGATTCGCGTTCAATGAAGTTTAGTCAGGTATCATCGAATCACATTGGAATCTTCTACATGATGAGTTTGATGTATTAAATTTACTAAATGGATATGTCAAAGTATCACGATTGATGATCAATCAATAGTTGAATATTATAAATACATATAGGTAGTACTTAATATACGGTAAAAGATCAGTATGGTAACGTATAGCTACGCTTAGTGTATAGCCCTCTCCCTGACTCTCCCTGACTGTTTTGTTTGTGTCAGTGATCATGACGGTGTTCCTGATATGTGACCGCCTCAGCTAAGCAAGCCAAGGGCATAACGGCATAGAAGCTATGCATGTGCATGTGATGTGGAGACAAAATGAGCGGAAGCAAGTGAAATCAATCGGATTATAATCCAAAACCTGGTGCGTCAGCTTTTCATTTTAGGTCAGTTGGGTTTCACAACTGGTGTACACTCAGCTGTTTGTCCCCATCCACTTGCCCCGTTTCCTTTTGATTCTGAATTCTAGATTCTAGACTGAATGGAATTAACTTCAAATGGAACAGGTATACATCCTAGTGGGATCAAACCCTTTTGATTTGTTAGCATTCAGAGTTCAGAGGGTCAAAGGTCAGGTACAATGCCGTGCCAGGCGACATACCGCGAGAGTCCAAACTTGCCAACACAACCTAACCCTGGTGCAACAATCTCATCAGCTGATCAATTGAGATAGATCAAGTGTGCGCATGACTGAGTTCCACCAGTAAACCCATGAAACTCAACTAGCCACAAGATAAATATAAATCACAAGCAGTGCTAGCAAGATGATCTAATCAAATATAGTATATAAACTGATTTAGTATATATATATATATATAAAAGTAAATATAGTATAGTATAGTAGTGATTGCTTTCTGCAATTCATCAGGTCTGAGGTGCAAATTTAGTGTCGGGCTAAGTGGCTAAGTCTAGAGTCTAGAGTCTAGAATCTAGAATCTAGAGCATTGAAAAAAAATAATGGTGGATTCAGTGGATTCATTATCCAAACAAAATTGTTGAATCGAAATATGAAGCTCTGACCGCTTGAATCCAGATGTGTGCGATAACTGGGAGCTCACCTCAAGAGTTCCTGCAATGGCATTGCCTCTGAACACACGGGTTCGGCGCGACACATGGCGTGTGCGTGTGGGCATTCCGCGTGAGTGTCAAAGTCATGTGTTTGCTCTATGCTATAGCAAGGGGTATATGTGTGTTCATACATATTCATTCATATACCCTACATAAATCCCTGTCGACCTCCTCACGTTTCCCAGAGTGGCTCAGCACTAAAAACGACAAAGTCAGAAACAGCCGTTTCTCAAAAAAAGAGTAAATAGAGGTATCCCTTTACTCAACTCATTTCAGTTTTGCTCACTGAGTTTCATGTAGAGGCGAGTTGGAGTCTGCAGCTTACAGAGTCTAAACTCTATAGAAAGTAAACCAAACCATTTTGGAGGTTTCCGTTTCTGAGGATCCACCCAATTCATTGCGTGACAGGCTTCCGGAACGATCTGACTTTTCCCCTCCCCTGAGTGCCAACTCATCGTAAAAGAGAGTCAAGCAAAAGGATTGATCTGTAGCAGCTTTGGCTTCAACAGGTCGTCAGGCCGGCTTGCATACGATTGATTGGCACTTTTTTGTGTAGTAAGATAATCTAATTAACATAGTGCAAGTGCAAGTATGATTAAAAGTTACTAATTTGCTGCCGCATCCCTAGATGCCAGCATCATCCTGTACAGATCGTCCACCGTCAGGCCAGGAAATCGTTCCTCATCCATAAACACTCGATAGTCGTCGTCTTCGCTTGTAAAGGGATCACTCTGTTCAACTTCAACATTGACACCCCCTGCAGGTACACTTGCAACTGGAACTCGTGAGGGCACTGGCTCTTTCACCTTCTCATCTGGCGTCATCTCAGCCATATCCAGCTCTTTCAACGATTTCTTCTCTGGGGTAGTCTGCAACATGGCGTCAACACATGAACAGTGGCCTGTGAACCGAAAACTAGTGAAGAAAGCGGGCATGTGTCCCACCAAGTGAACAAGAGAAGAGCAAGAGCAAAGAAAAGTAAGGCGTAGTACTGAGTAGTATCTTGATTAATGTATCCTGGTGATGACGTATTTCATACATTTGGTGAATATATACCAAATACATACCAAGAACACTATTGTGGTTGTACCGTACCATGGTTCTAATCGTACCGTACCATGGTTCAAGTCGTACCGTACCATGGTTATCATCGTACCGTACCATGATTCTAGTCGTACCATGTCGTACCGTACCATGGTTCTAATTTAGTTCTAATCGTACCGTACCATAGTTCTAGTCGTACCGTACTATGGTTCTGGTCGTACCGCACCCTGACCGTTGTCATCCTATAGAGAGCCTAGTCCACATGGCTCTTGGGCATAGCTAACTAAAGAAGAACAAAGAGTTGGTTTCTCATATTCTCTTCCATGCTCTTCCAAATCTTCTCCTACGAGTCTTGACTGAACTCTGAACCCTGCCTCCAGTGTCCACTGAAGGTGGGTACCTTGACCGTCAAGATTTGCATCCGGAACATGCCAATTGCGTTGCACAATGTGTCTCTTTCTCGAATCCGAATGAGAATTCTTCAGCTTCCAACCTCTTCAGTTTCGGCGCGGAGATGCGCTGCTTCCAGAGAGGTGCGATACTTGCGAATGGCAGATATCAGAAGGCCTGAGCCTGGAAAACACCACGGCAGATACCACTGGCATCACTTTGACTTCAGCATGGCTCCCAGCCTCTGTGCTTGCCAAGTTCTCCGGCCAGTGCATCTCGCAAGTCCTTCCCGACGTCTGGAAACACCTTTGTCCAGAGAGTCAGCATGGCAAATTGAAGATGTAACTGCTCCAGACAGCCTCAAAATGCCTTCAAGACCCTTGCCTGCAAAGCCAAAGCATTTCCTTCACCAGTTCGCAAGATCCGATCGTAGTTTAGCGGGAACAACCTGCCACCGATGACTCACTGGCACACAACCCCCACCACTTTCCATTCGAAATGCATACTCCTGCACACCCTGTAACTTGACATCACGGCCTGCGTTCATTTCCAGCGCGAGACACCAACTTCTGCAGGAGATCGTCAAACAGAATGTCAGCCCCCTGCCATTTTCTTCACATCTTCCTCCATACTTTCCACATTTTCCATTTTTTCCATGAAATTCTGGGAGCAACCGGGAGCAACCCCGTGCCATTCTGCACCAACTGCGACCAACGGGGACCAAATGGGTCGCCTCGCGATTGCTGAAAAACACAACGTCACCCGCGCTGTAAATGACTCGTGCTGTCGCCACCTGGCGGATGGGGAAGGCGCTTCAGGGAAGGCACCACAGGGCACCACGGCACCACATCGAAGCCTCGGGGAAGTCTGCCAAGCTCAGGGGTCGTTCGATTTCCACATCGGTTCGCAACTTCAGCACCTGAGTGAAGTTGATGAGCATTCAACTTATCGTCTGATCATTCAAGTTAGATGAATTCCTTGATTCAAAGTGCTCGTTTTGAGATTGGCACCAAGTCATACTTCCAGCCTTGCAGGTGTTCTTGTTCCTGGAGAAATCTGCTTGTCTTGGAGTCCTCTCTGTTTTCACGGAACTTCAAACGAGCCTGTCCTCCATCATGGAATACGCCATCCGGTATTTGTACCACTGTCGCATATGCCCGGTACCCACAATCGACTGAAATTTCTGCTCCGCCAGTGTATCATTTGCAGTCGCCACCTCCACAAGCATCTGATCAAAGCTTTCTTAGGTTTCACTATGCTTCACTCCATCAACACATCACTTTGAAGGACACTGGGAGCCTTCAACTTGGCAGCTATGTAATCACCAACAAGGATTTCCGCTGCGTCTGCACATCCCTGCGTCTTGGCAATGGGTGGTGTATACACCTCAGACTCAGGCGATCAACATCGATGACCCAGCAAAGGTCTAGTTACAAACCATTCCAAACCATTCGCTCAGCATTCAGGGCTACGCTTTGACTTCCAACATTGCACTACGGACCGTCATGACTTCTGGCACCAAGTTTTGACTCCAAGAGTGGCGAAAAGATCTCCGTCAAAGCCAACTTGCTTTAAGGCCGGCCAAGTTGCAAAGACCTGATAATTCACCTGTCGAACCAGGTGTCAAGCGTGGAAGTCAAACCTCTGAACCGAAGAAAGTCCAACCCACCGCAGCTTTCATCTGCCACCGCACCTTTTCCACGAAGAGTCGTCCCAGAAGTGCGAAGGATGAGGAAGGAGATCTCAGAAGCGATCCAATGAGTACCTGGAGAAATCAGAGCTGTTCATCTGAAAACTTCATCCAATGAAGGAATCTGCTTGACCGATGATGCAAATGATAACTTCATCAAATTTATGCAAATCAAATTTATGCCATCAAGGGGCTGCAACACGAGGAGGTCTGCCTTTGGCAGGTAGCGCGTGACCACGAGCTGCAATCGGAGAGTCCTCCCTGCATTGCCATGCAGAAAAGAGTGGCCAGGCAGCATAGAGATTTGCAAACACACCTGGGTCACGGCATCTTGGATCTTTGCCAAGGCATATCTGGGAACATCCAAGATCGATGGAGATCATCGGATGGTTGATGATGGTTGGAAGGTGTCAAGCAGTGTCTTTCCATCTCAGCTACATCATGACAGCCAAATACAGTACATCTCGGCTCCAAGCTATGATGTCCAGCAGCACCAGTGACATGAAGGGCAGTGGGGTACTGTGGTCCTCACAGGCAGATTGATTCGATGAAAGCATAGCTTGTCAGATGCCAAGATCACGAGCCAAACCATCCTGTGACTTCATTCAGCAGCTGTTGCAGCTCTTTATTTGGAACCCATCGCGAGTTCAAACCACATCAGCCCACCCCGATCAGCACTGTTTGGGCCCTTGACATCGGGGGTCACCCGCTCCGTTGCCCAAATTCCTCGATCTGTGGCACAAACCTGACAGTGCCGTGGCAGTGACACGTGTGCTAAGAGAGCTATCTGCTCGAGCTCCAGCAGTCTCTAATCGTAAGCAACAGCAGGGTCTTCCCATGGAATCGCTTGCAGTGTCTATTGTAGCTCCTGTTTCACTGTTGCAACCGTGATCAAATGTTTTTCATGCCTCTGCAAGAACTGCATACTTTATTGCTCGCACAGCCCACATCTGGACACATCACATGTTCAACATATGCCTGACAAATCCTGACAATCAGAGCGGTATCTGAATGTCAAAATATCGTCATTACACAGCAGGACCATAAAAACGAAACTGCTCTGCCACAAGTCTCCCCGGTACCTGCTCGGGCCGTTGGAGGCAAAGAGGTAGCCGCAACGCCTGTGCCTCTGAAGGATTTGTGTCATCCCTCTGCTGTTCGTATCGTGCAGTGTGTTTATCTTCATGGGTGCGGTGCGGAGGACCAGTCAGTAGAAGCCTAGCTCCTCAGTCTGATCAAAGCCTGAGAGTGATCGTGTTTCACCTCTTGAACCGGGAAAGGAGAGTTTGAATATTCTCCACTTCTTGCTACCGTGTTTCCCCGGCCTGCAATGTCATCAGTGCGAACGAAAGCGGCAATCGTGCAAGGGCTGCTGTAGCTGCAGCTGTCTGAGCTCAGGATGCGATTACGATTGATCAACTTCACAAAATGAATCAAGATTTCAAAAGAATTCAACCCTTTGTGTTCTATGAAGTGCACTCAGTGTTCTATGACCTGCATCCGGTCTCTTATTTCAAACCAAACAGAACTCCAGTGAAATCTTCACCTCCAAGTATCTTGCCTGGCACAAAAGCCTTGATCCGCACATCGCCGAGAAAGGCGAGTCATAATTCACCTTCGAGAGTTGACTCGTTCACGCGGCAACTTGGGTAGAATTTTCCCACTTGGAATTCGGATTTGAAATCCTTGACTTTGGAAAACGAAGTTTTCCCATAAACCACTGTTTTGGGAAAATAGGCACGGCATGGCCGAATCAAAGAGTGAGATGTTGTCCACCGTGAGCCTTCTGCAAGTAAGGCAGCAGATTCTCAAGCACCAGAAAAACAGACCTCTAGCAACAGGCTGCCTCCACATCATTAAAACTTCCGACAGCTGCGTACACGGCTATGATGTTGCAGCAACATTGATTCATCAGAACTCACCAGTGGAAATGTTTCAACAACTTGCAACTTTAGAGCACTGAGACTTCTGCGGATCTGTGACACTACAAGCAAGAGGGGGAGGCCCACCAGGAAAAGCGCCACGTATTTGATGTGCAAGCAAAAGCACCTTGGCGCAACACATCCAAACCTCACAAGTTTCTATGCAAACCAACCTTTGCCCGGCAGATCCTTTGCAGGTTCTTGCGGGAGCTCTTCAGATAACGCAGAAAGGAGACATGAAGAAAAGGAAGAGGAGGAAGAGGAGAAGAGAAGCCATGTAGAAGCCATGGAGAAGCTTTGGCATGTCGTTGGGCTGTGCACCTCAAAGGATGAAGGACCTGCAACAGCCTCGAGGACCCGAGCTCTGCTTCCATTCACAATCCTCAGCCGCACTCAGCACATCTCACCACTGCGCGAAATCAATTGAAATCACATGCCCGGCTGCCCTGCCTCCGGAAACGTTCCGCTTTGGACGCCAAACCCAAAAACCAGCGGCACTTCACCTGACGAAGCAGAAAAGGATCCAAATATCTAATATATCTAATATATTTAATCTAGTATATCAGTATATCAGTATATCTGCATCCATCATCCTGGAGATCGATGATGTTCCAATAGAGCTGAGCCAAGTTGCTCCCCAGGTTCTGGCTGCAGCATCGAAGGCGTGGAGGTCATCACTGGAGTTGCCCAAACGAAGGACACAGGCCACAGGGGCCACGGAGGATGGCAGTGCCTCACAAGCGTCAGATGCGAGGAACAGCTGCGCCACTGCGTGGTAGTTGTGGCTTTTGGGTCTTTGAATCTCTTCGAATCTCTAGTGCTCTTTCATGTTTTGACAGCTTGACATGCAGCTGCTCTTGTAATGCTCTTTGATGCTCTGACTCTGTGACATACAGCTATTCTATCCTGGCTATACTGAAGGATACTGAAGGATACTGAAGTGTAAACCAAGCACATAAGTGATCCTGAAGCATACAACCTTTGGCCCTGTAAGACAACGAACTCGGCATCAATACGGCATGTTGAGATGAATGAATCGAAAACATCACATGTAGTCTATCTCATCATCTCTCACTTGTATGAAATGGCCGCAGTAAGTGGTCTGGGAGGACGGTGCTCTCATGTGCGGAAGAAGATGTATTGAAATGAGTCAGTTGCAGGTATTGGAATAGAGTAGGTGACCTAGTCAGAAACTTACTGTGCAGCTACAGTATTCAAGTACAAACGTAGAGAAAGAGAGAAACAAGGAAAGAATAGAATAGAATGGAACAGAACAGAATAGACGAACAAAGCAGAATAGAACAGAACAGAATAGAATTATATAATAGAATAGAATCAGCTTTCGAATGCAAACATGGCCAACATTGGACGCCTTTGCATCTGCACATCTGCCAAGCAATGCCAGGCACCACGTGGAGGTGAGGCCTGGTCCAACTGAATGCAGACTGTTCATCTTGATTCTCAACTGGCTTGGGGGATTGGAAGGCTTGGGTAAGTAGATGACTCCTGGTGACTCTAACGGGACCCTGAAGTGCCAGCTTCGAATGATACACCTGCCACAAGGCTGTGAAGGTTTGGGTCTGAGCTTGAGACTCCAGGAGTTTCGGCGGTGTGTCCATCGCTTACGTCGGCATTT
>VSDK01004963.1:0-16596 GCA_009767595.1 Symbiodinium kawagutii | reverse complement strand
CTGCCGCAACTACAAAGCTCGACAAGGTCCCAGCAGACTTTGCCTCTCATCTTGGGACAAATCTTTGAGCCAGTTCACAGTAGAATACGCTCAGCAAGTGTGCGGTGGAAAGCAGAAGTGCTTTTTCATGCGAAGAGGAATGTCTAATAATATATATAAACAAGATGTATACACATATATATATATATATAAATATACAAATGCGAAGCCCAAAATAGCTTTCGACCCAAAACGTCATGGGTGTAATCACATCCTGCAGGAGATCACAGCGTGTTGCAACGCCTCGATGTTGAAGTGGTTTTACCTTGAGGCAAGGAGGTCGGAACGGCACATGGGCAAAGGAGGCCAAAGGGCAAGATCAAGTGGAAAAGAGAAGTCGGAGGCCCATCCCATGTGTCCCAGTCCATCTACAGTGAGGCTCAGAAAGGTCAATCATTCTCAGCTTTGGGTGCAAGAATCAGACCTTCAGTATCCTCATTGCCTGTGCAGTGGCTCCATTCATATCCTGAGAGACTAAGTTGTCAAACCAACACTGCCAAGCACTGTCAATGTCGTGTCTTGTGCAGCAACTTCTGTCGGTTTGTGGAATCTTGTTCCTTCAGAACACGTTTTGGTCATTCCTGATTATCCTAGTTGCCTGACGTTGAAGTCCAAGTGTGCAAATGGAATCTGAGATTGTTGCAGGAGCAGCGCTCCACCTCGGCTGAACAATTATCGACAAAGCAGGAACTACGCCGTGCTCTCTGTAACCTTTGGCTGAAGGGGCAATCATCGTGGCATTCAAGTGCTCATGCAATAAGCAACGCCCATGTTCAGCTGAGCAACGCCAACGTTTGTTTCAAACGTCGTTGAATCTCCATGTCCACCAAGTCCTGGTGATTTGGACACGGACCCATGGACACATGACGAATGATGATATGGGTCCTGTTGTTGCTGCAAGTCGTGCTGCCGAGCCCAATCTTCCTCCCCAAATCACGACACCAAGTGTAGAGTTGGAAAAAAAATTGAAATTTTGAATTGTCTGAAAGAAACCATGTGAAATGATATAAATGAGCAACGTGGATGTGCTTCGGACAGATTAGATTGAGAATATTGAAACATGTGTAGCACATCATGCAACACAGATTGAGTTTGCAGAGTTTCCCTCACAAGCCAGTGCCACCTGCAGTTTGACAAGGAGAGCCTTCACAGCATCGCAATCCTCTGTGCTGCTAATGGTCAACAACTTTCACTCTCTTGCACTGCAAAAAAGGGTAGAGGGAGAGAGAAGGGTAATAAGTTATACAGCAGAAGTTACATATACAGACTTTGTAGAAAGTTCTATCTGTAGCCTTTTCAAGCACTGGAAACCAAACGAGTGATGCAAGGCCTGATGAAAGTTACATGAGTCATTCCTCAATCTTTTCAGTGCATCAACAATATTACAACAATTATTAAGCAATGGTAAAGAATCGAAATTTCAATGCTTTCAGTTTCAGTCCTGTAGAAGGGCCGCCTCCATGCCTCGAGAGCGCTGGAGCGAGTAAACTAAGTCACTACTTGTCACTCCGTCATTGAAAACATGCATTATTTGGGGCACTCATAGGCAGTCTGGATCCCTGCTCTGCAGCGATATGTCTTTCGCTACATCTTGCAGTGCTCAAGACTGGGGTCCGTTTGGCGCTGAGGAATTGGCAGGATCTCCGCCAGATTGTCCAAGCCTAGAAAAAAATCGAAACGAATCTACAGTATCTTGATTGTATGTGAAAAGATCACTTTATACATGAAACAATCCAAATGTAAAACACATTAAAACACAATGATACGTTCCATGGCTTTCATGTGTTTTCTTTCAAACAAATGATGTTGTACAACTAATCTCTTTGTCAAAATGATGTGTTCCATTGTTTCCCATACCTAGCAAACTCTCTAAGCTCTGTAAGCCCCCTGAGACACAAGCTAGTGCCAAGCAAAACCATGTCACTGATTTTCTGGCACGTGTTGCCAATCCTCAGGACCAGTCAACAGGTCTTGGCTGCTCCAAAACGCTTACAGAGTTGCCCAAACCTCCTCCTTCTTCTCCTTCTCCTTCTCCTTCTCCTTCTCCTTCTCCTTCTCCTTCTCCTTCTCCTCCTCTTTTCCTCTTTCTCCTCCTCATCCTTCTTATGCTTTCTTTCCGTGTTTTGTCCTCTCCTGTTTCGCTGTTTCCACTCGTCAATCAGTCTCAGGAAGCACTGGGGCTTTTGCTGTCCACTGTGAAATCTCGGCTGTAGCACAGCCGTGCCAATGAAGCATGGAGATGTCGGAACTCCTAGCCCAACGATGAAAATGTGTGAAGGAGGTTGAGATACAGAACGATCCGCTGGTTTCAAGCAACAAAACATATGCAGGAAACGTGCGACTTCGTAATCGCGAATCTCCAGTCCAGATATGACGAGGCACGTCAGTGCAGCTCTGGTTAACCATTTTTGAACATGAGTTGTCCCGCACATTTCTTGACGTGGGAATCAAAGATCAATCTGATTCACGCTGGCACATACAAATCCGATCCAAATTAGATATACTTCTGAGTCTTTGGCATCTCCAGCTCCTCCTTTGTACTGACAGCGCTCTCCAAGAGTCGAAACTGCCGCCACGAGATGAAAGCCACTCGAAGAAGGAACTTCAACTGAACCTGCAAAAGGCTCTCACTCAGCTAGCTACCATGGGCTGGCTGAGGATCAAGTACTGCAGTTTTCAATTCATGTTCAATCCATAATCAAATTCCCTCAAGACAAAGTGAGAATCCGTTTTTACTTTATGTTTTATGATTTGCATTAAGCCACGGCGACAATTCTTTAGAGAACCCTCGTCCGAGATCTACCAGTGTCTTTCTACTCCTTTAAGGGCTGAAATGGACTGAACACTTTCAGAGTCACGATGAAATCTTGTGATCCATTCTATCCATTGCATCCATCCACTAGCTTAAAGAACAGGGCTTTTGCCACCGGACGAGGCACCTGCGCTGAAGAACCAACTGCAAGGACTCGTAACTTGAGCAGCCGCCTGCCATGTTTAGACAATTCCATGCTTGAAGCCATTGAGAACAAACTTGACTCAACCACTTTGCTCTAGGACGAAGCAGCACTTTCGGCCCAAGACTTGATAAATGAGATTTGCAAAGCAAACAACTGTACTTTGGCTTTATACATCACTCCCCATCTGGGGAAGAAGCCATATCTCTGGACCATTCTGGACCTATCACGGTGGACATAGCATTGCCTTTCAACAGACCGCCGCTGCAGTTTTGCTTTCTCAGCTTCGCGTTGCCTGAATCATCTGGCGTGGCAATCTATTGGGACATGTTGGGATGAGGAACCAGCCATCACCATTACACCGGTCATGGACATGGATCAAGATATCGAACTGTAAATAATCACGTCATCATGGTTGGATCATGTTGGATCATCTTTCGTGGCTCCTTTCGGTATGGGCCAACTCTCATATCTTCCTCCTGAAGTCTCATGAGGCATGCCAAGAATAGCAAGTCATGACGAGAAAAACGCCGTGCACATTGTGCTCGATCTCAAGGTTTCCACTTGGTGGATACTCCCATGAACGGATTGGGTGTTCTCATGATGATAGCAGCCATGTTTTCCAGCGCTGCCTGGCTCCAAGATCAGATGCCACACTCCAAGCCTGAGCTGGTGGAACAGTGCACGCACTGCTAGACACCATGGCACACCTGTGCATCGCTACTTAGAGCACATTTCGGGTCTTGGTCTCTCCATAACTTGGGTGCCTGTATAGATAGTAGACTCGTCATTTTTGGTTGGTCATGGGTGTGTCTAAGGTATGGACAACACTACTTGGATCTGTTTGTTCGTTGGCCTCGCTTCCAATTTTCTGAGTTTTCAGTTCACTGAACGCTTTGCGACAGGCGGCGTCCGGCTGCTGCACCAATTGAAACACTTCAGAGGCCAAGCTTTCCAAAGAAATCTGCTCGGCTGCATCAAGCTGATGAAGGATGCCTTGTTCAGATGCTTTTCTACAAGCATGAAGGATGGCACAAGCCACGTGAGAGGAAACTTTTGAGCCAGTTGACTTGGCTTCTTGATGAACATCCTGGGAGATTTTCAGAGCAGCACTAACTTGGAGCGATCGAGTGAGGGACGAAATCAATGTGGTGTAACTCACTGAGTTGGGTTGTACAAATTTCTTCCGCATGTCTTCAAGAAGGCCAAAGACCACTTCTTCAGGTTGTCCCTTCATCATTGTGGTATATGTGACAACGTCAGGATCCAAGCACTCCTGTTGCATGCGCCCAACTACTGCACGTGCACCCTGCAGATCAGAAACTGCCACATGAGCCTGGATTAAGATATTGAATGCAAAGGTATTGATTCCAACCCCATGGCTCTTCGCGCATTGGATCAAATCCTCCACTGATTTTGGATCTCCCAAGTTGGCTGCTAAAGACATGAGCGAGGAGAAGGTGATGTGATTTGGCTGAACGGAGCATGACTTCATCTCCTCCAGAAGTGCTGATGCATCTAAGAAACAATTTTTGCGGAAGGACTTCACGAGAATGTTATAGCTCACTACATCTGGTGCCAGCTTCCCTTCTCTCATATCACTCATGACTTGCCTAACGCTCACGTCATCGCCTCTTAAGGCGAATCCGTGCAAGATCTTGTTGAAGCTTTCACGTCTCAGCATCGATGTGCGCGACAGGTCCTGGGCCAAGCTCATGCTGTTCCCAGCGACCAGGGCAGTGACAAGTGCAGAATAACTTGCACCGTCGGGCTGTAGACGACTTTGAAGCATTTGAGAGAAAGCTTCATACACTGCTGTTGATTTACCTTCTGCAGCCAGAAGACCGAGATGTGTGTTTCTGGCTGCCAACGAATCACAAATCCTCAACTCCAATGCTGCCCAGTCCACTAAGCTCATTTGAGGTGACTTCTTGTATCGATCGCCAGCCAACATAAGAAGTTCTTCACTCGGCACGTAGATACGATTCTTGCTGTCTAGTGAGGCCACCTTCCGTGCCACACGCAGGCAGGGCTGCAACTTTGATAAGACTGAATTTTGGAGTGACTCTGCTGATGAATCTTCGCCTTCCTTACCTTCCTTTAAATTTGAACCACCAAACCCTCCAGATTCTTTCGATGATACTCCCGAAGCAGAATCTGCATCGACTGAGCTATCCAAATCTGCCCATCTCAAACGGGCAGCTATTGGCAGCAGCCACAAATTCTCGTCATCTTCCGCAAGGAAGTGCTTGTCACCACCAGGCCAAAAGCCGACCTCTGCCTGGATCTGCTTTCGGATCTCATCTGCAATTCTCCAGTCCACCATACGAAACTTGGACAAGTTAAAGCGATGGCAATGAGTTTTACCATGAGGAGAGCTTTCCTCACAGTGTGATTTTCGTTTCTGGAAAGCTGCGACGAAAAACCCTTCGGTATCAAAGCTCTGTGGCCACAAACGCAAGTACTTGGAAAGGCTCGTACTACACCCCCAATCTTTGAAAGAAAGATCCACAATCCTTGCATCGGGATGCATCGAGGCAAATTTCTCACATTGTCCTTCGTTTTCAAAGTAGTTGAAGGTACAGGTTGCATAGACCAAGAAGCCACCAGGTCTCAAGGCTGTCCAAGCGCTCTTGAGAAGGCTCTCCTGCCTCCTCAAAAGCCTAGAGTAGCCGGGAGAGCCTTCAATATCCTTAGTAGCATCCTCAATAGCCTCCCCTCTCTCCTCCCCCCTTTTCTTCCCCCTCCCCCTCCATCTTTCAAGCACACTGCGGTCTCTACGAACATTTGCCTCTGCTGAGCACGGAGCATCAACTAGAACTGCATGAAACGTGTGAGGCAAAGCCTTCGCAAAGTCTTCACCCGACACCTCTGAAACCATGGCGGATTGGACCCCGCAACGAAGTAAGTTCAACCGAAGCCTCTGAGTTCTTCGAGGATTCACGTCGTTGGCAATCAGCATGGAGGGCAGCTCGAGCTCTTCCAAGGCTTCGGCAATTTGAATCGCCTTGCCACCGGGAGCTGCACAAAGATCCAAAACCAATAAGGGATTTAAAGAAGCAGCTCTAAACGAGGGACTTAAGGAAGCTCTTAAGGCATCAGCTCTTGAGGAAGCAGCTCTTGAGGAAGCAGCTCTTGAGGAAGCTCTTAAGGCTTTAGGATCGGGCAAAAAGTTCCCTTCCGAGCTCTCTGTGAGGAGAGCTTTGAGGACTTCGGCTGGCAACATCGCTGCCGCATCTTGGCTGTAGAGATGTCCCAGGAAGTGTAGACGACTTTTGCCCATGGGTTGCTTGAAAGATTGGTTGCACTTCTCCCCTGTCAAGAACCAACCAGAGTCACACCATTTCACGGCATCCAAGTTCCACTTCAATGATCGAAGCTCTGCTTTGGACGCTTCAACGGGTGCCTCCAGCGCTTCAGGGAAAAGGAACGGTGGAGTTTACACCGATTCTTTCATATTCCGAAATGAACTCCAACGATTGAACGGGTTTCATTTCTCCTCGATAGGAGGTATTTTTGTGTTCCCCAAACCATGTGTGTGTGTGTACTTGTTCTACTGATATGCTGACCGAGAACATTGTCTTGAAATTGGCTCTCTGGCGATATCACTGTCAAGTTCCCTTACCATGCTAATGCTAGAAGCGACTCCTTTTTTCAAGTAAAGGCACCAACTCTGAGTGAAGAATGTCCGTGACAGCATGGGTCTGCATCATTCTCGAGAAACTGTTTGAAAACTACCTGGTGCCTCAAGAGTGCACCTTGCTTCCAGTTCGCCTCTTACACTGGTAAAACAACAAATCCATCCTCTACAGTAAATTGAATCCTCCTTGTTTGACCGCCAACCCAGAGACCGAAGAAGAATTTGAAACTCTTCAACAGTTTGAAAACAAATTCATTACCTACATTTGGATCTGCCCAGTAGGAACAGTTTCACTGCGCAATTCCGTCCCACGCATGTTTGGTCAATCAAGGAAAAAACTTGAATGAAAATCATCGAAATAAAGTCGGGCCAAAGTTCCAAATCAACGCCTATGTCTCTACCAGAAATAACTGAACCAATTTTGGACTGGAATCCTATTAAGGACGCTTTGATTGGAGTTGGGAGCATCCAAATTCTTTGCGCGCCTTCAGCCCGTTCAAGCGTACACTTTGCTTTGCAGGTTTACGGCAGGAACGAAGGAAAGCCCTTAAAGTCTGTCTTCCCGGGGATAGAAGTTGGAAACGCTGCAAATGCTTCAGAAATCTGCGGGGGACAGTCCAGGACATGGCCAGCAGCGGTGCCGGTGGTGAGACTGGGCCAAAATGCGTCATGCATCGTCATGAGTTGTCATGATTGCTGTTCTTCTTGTCATGAAGCATCACATGAGTAGTGTAGGGAGGACACAGAAGCTGCTTAAGATTGCGGCCCGCCAGCTTAGAAGCATCAGCATCTCACAATGGTCCTGGCGTTCCGATCCAGTTGGCATCTCAACAAGCACTCAGTGTGATGTTGCCGCAGGTCCTCCTCCTTTTGAAGGAACATGGCCCCCAGAAACTCACTTCGCCAGGCATCAATGTGATCCTTTGTCAGAGTTTCCAAGAAAACAAAGCATATGATCCATACCGGACCGCTGCTGGTGGTAGTTGTATATTCTTTGCTCTTTCATGCCTTTGTCCCTTCTGAAAATCAAGGCCCGAACCCTGCCAGCTTGCAAGACTTTCTCAACGTGGTGCTGATGCAGCAACCTCTGCCATACTTGCATGCAGACTCTCAACCTTCTCCTGGCACGAAACAGCCTTTCAAGTAGCACTGATCGCACTGAATTGTAGATTCAGATTGGAAGACAAATGCAAGCTGCACGGAACCAGCAATGCAGAGACCATTTGATTCGACTCTGTTTTGGTTCGGTCCTCCTTGACTTCTCTGAAGCCAAGTGCGAAGACGCTGAATTCGCCCGAGATTGCTGGACTTCAGACGCACGCAGCTGGGCCTTCACAGCGACGGGAGGAAGGCACAGCGACGCACAGCGAGGCACAGCGAGGCACCTCACAGAGCTCCACGGAGTTCACGAGTTCCGAGGCCGTCAGCCACACGTTGAAAGCCTCGGGCCGTGGGGACGAGGACTCGACGAGGACTCGACGAGGACCCGAGGATTCTGAGCATCGGACGAAACCGAGCATCTGCTGGTCTTGTCGACGGGTGAACACCTTCGACCCAAGTCGGAATGGCGTGAGGGTGTGTCAGCATCGTGTTTTTTGGAACAGCAAGACTCAGTAAGGGTTCTTTCATCTTCTTTCCACTGACCTTGCGAGTACTTTCTGGTTTTGCAACAGTCCAAGCCGTTGGTTTGTTGCAGGCTCAGGACAGTCCGATGGCCCAAGCCTCACGCATTCTTTGGGTGACGCCTCGTTGTTGCTTTCAGCATGATCGGAATGAATTCTTTCAGAAAAGCATAGTGCATCATGGTGCCACATTCATGTGCCACATGTGCTACTTTGTGCTGTCTCTTTCTCTTGCTGATGGCAAAGATGTGCATCCTTGGTTTTGATGTCGTGTTGGGTGCCTATTGATGGCCAGGAGCATCTTGGTCTCATTCAAGGTTCTACTCCCTGGGCTTCCAACTTTTGACAGAAGCAGATGTTTGGCGTGCACTGGCGGCGAGGAAAGCAGCCTTCAGAGCGATGACAGGGGCATCAAAACTCAACCCAAGCACCCTAACGAAGTCGCTCTGCAGAAACGTACAAATCTATACATACTGCCCGCACATAAACATAATCGGTTGAGATGGTTGCCCACCTTTCCAATCTGCATCAAGTTTCAATGCTTGCTGCACCTTCTTCCAGAGAAAGAAAGCTCCAGCAGATCTCCGGACCTGTTTGGCATTCGATCAAAAGATTGACAGCTCCACATCTGCTTAGACACGCTTAGACACCTGTCAGAAAATCTCTGATGACTCGGTCACCATCAAGACCCCATAGACAAACCAGTGAGATGCAACATGGTCTCAAGGGAAGGCCTGGAAGAAGCTTTCTGCCACTTCCGTAAGTTGAACCTGCAAAACCCCATGCTGAAAAACAAAGAGGAGCGCAGGATTAGGATAGTCTGAATTCCACTGCTTTAATCTGCTTTACACAGTTATACACATCTCTACGCATTCTAGACGATTGATGCTGCTTCGCAAACAGGCTCCAACACTTCAAAGCCTGGTGACGCTCAAGGGCGGCGCACCTGTCCTGAACAGCACATTGCGTGGAAAGTCTCTTGTCGTAAGGCAATTCAAACACCATCAGAAGTCCAATTTTGTACGGATGGATTCCATATTTGTACTTGGATTTTCTGCGGCCTCCGCCAATCTCGCCCGACCCAGAAGTTCATCTGCTTTGCTCTGCATCTCCTGCAGTTCTGATGGGAAGCAGATGGTAGTCCGGAAAAAAACAATTGGAAACATGACCCTTGAAACTTCAGAGGCATCTGATCCCATTTTTCCCAACCTGTAAAGTGCTGGAATGCTGCAGCTGCAGTTCAGCGATTTCCCCAGCATGTCGAGCGGTCCTCAATTTGTTTTCAAGCGCTTTCACAATCAACAACAGCACTCAACTTCAGCATGGGCTATTGCAATTGCACAATTACTTTGAAATCCGACGTCCTATGTGTTTTTGTGTTACGTTGGATAATCTTCGGCAAACTTGGCAACACTCTTGCTCGACTCGCATCTTTCGAACGTTGCAAACTGCGCACTCACATTCTTCATGTTTTTGCCACCTTGACTGAGATCTCAACATTGCCGCTAGGTCGGCAGACTGAGATTGACCTGCCACAAACGCACTCCAACAGGCTCTTCGCTTTCTCTACAACCACTCAAAATACAGATAGCCCCTTCTCCCATTCCGAAAAAGCTGTTGGAGAAACCAAGATGGAAATCCTGGCTGTGTTACGCCAATCTGAGTGGAGCTTGCTTTGCTCAGGTTTCGAATTGTGAAGATCCCCAAGTCAAAGCCTGGCTGCACTGGCGCCGTCCTGGAAAATGGTGACTCTGTGACTGAGTGAGACATGCCTGACATGGTAAAAAATCTGGCCAGGGCGATAACAAAATCTAAGAGGCGAATTGTTTATCCAAAATAGCACTTAAATCATCTTAGATAGCTTCATAGCCTCTAATAACTTTGGTTGCCATAGCATCTTTTGGGGACGGTGGCCCTTCTTCACCTTTGGCAATCTGGGTCGATTGGGAAGCATCTCAGAGAGCTTGGAGAGACTTTGAATTGGTCTGAAAGTGACTTTGAACCAAATTATATATGACCATATAATCCATCAAAATGGTTGAGAGTTCTTGATTTTACGATGGTCTTTGCCTGTCTTTTAAGGATGGGTATCTTGGTGAAACAGCTCCATATTCTGCAAGATTGGTACCAAATTCACCAAAATGAGTGCCGAAATGATTGGAAAGTAGTGGTCGAACATGTACCCATTTTGCATCCACAAGTGGAGGGGCGTAAGACCCCAACATCGGCTCCAAGCCCCTCGATGGGAGCAAATCGCCCTAAGCAGGGACCCAAAAATGGGCTCAACACGGCCATGTCTATGCCATGTCTATACCTAGAGGTGGCAAATTTTGATAGAGACTTTTGGTGGGTTTTCATCTTGCAAACCTTCCCACTCATCTCGGTGAGAATGGCCTCCGCTCCGCAGTAACAGGAACATCGGCATGCCCAATGTGTCTTTTCGACATTCCTAGTGTTTAGATGTGTTTAGTACATCTTGAACGGTCACACATGGTCACACCCCAAAAGGGTCCAGGCGTTGGAGAAAAGCTGCTTGGCTCGCATCCAATCCTCACCTGCAAGGGTACTGCAAACGTCCTTCAGAGTAGCAGATTACAAGTCCAAGCGTTCCTCCACTGAGGCGAGCACCAGCAACTTCCTCAGTTTGTCCAAAAAATATGTATGCAAAAGATGCAGATGTGCCTCTTGTGCCTCCATCTTTGAGACTCCCAATTTTACAAATCCAACCAAAGAGCATGGATGTTACCAGTCGCCTCACAAGTCTGCCAACTATTGAGGCTGTAACCTTTCTGTGAAAGGAGCTTGAAGACGAGGCAGCACCACCCTGACTCGACACCAGTCAAATGAAGGAGGGAAGTTCGCGCAACGCATCCGCTGCACGCCTCCGTTTGAACCAACGCGCGATGTTTGCAGCGTTCAGCCTGACTTCGGGACAAATTTGAACTCTGCATCCGAGATTGGATTCAAGACTGAAAACCCGTCACTCCGACAGAGCTGGAAGCTTCAACCAAAATATTTGGTGTAGACAAAGCTCTCAGGACACGAGATGACGCGATTGCTTTCAATTGGCATCCTCGGTGTGTTAGGCACGTTGAACTGGGTCTTCCACATGCAGCTCTGCATGGAGTTGTGCCACCTGGGTCCGTCATGGTGTGCAGCAGTCGTCTCTAAAGTCTAAACCTGGAGGGTTGAAGCAGCGAGAAGAACCAGAAACCTGCCAGGATAAAGGACCCCTCTCTTTGGCTAATGACCATGATATCACAAGAATCATGGGGAGAAATACTTGTTACTGTTCTGTTGCCATGACATCGGCCCTCCCGCCCGTGCGACAAGACACCTCTAATCGGAGTTCTGTATTCTCCTTCTGGCGCGCTGCAGCTTCTTCCTGCCAGGATTGTACCTGCAACACATGCCATTCTTCAGTCGAATGTCAGAAGCGCTGCAGCCAGAAGTGGAAACTCGTTTGAAAAGCACAAAGTCTGAAACAGTAAAAGCGAACAGTCTCACTGCTTAGATTGGTGACATTCTGATGTTGCTTTGATCTTCATTCTCAGCATCTTGAATATGAGCTCCTCGTTTCAGAAGTCCCAACGTTTATGATCCTGCTTGTATCCCAACCTCCCAACGAAGTTTTCGGTTCTCGCGCCAAAGGGATTCCTCTTCAAGGCAACAATGATGTGCAAGATAGCCATGCCACATATGACAATGATCATGAGCGCCAATCACAGCCATGTCGAAAAGCACACCATGTTGCACAGATCTAAGTTCCAGGTAGTGGGTTCGATTTGTGCGACTGATTGAATACCATTCATCGACAGCCTCTTGCTGTTTTGCTGTGCCACTATTTGGCCTCAAAGCTTTGAGTGGTGTCTCAGTTGTCATTGTCTGCCAATGCGTTTGAGTTGTGCGTTGTCGGCGACATTCTGAGATCGAGACCCCCAGATTTTTTCGTCCCTGGTTCTGGATGACGCCGCCGTCAACACCTACCAAGAGAAACTTGGCTGCACTCAAAGCAGAAAGAACCCCTGCATGTTTGAGGATTGAAGCGGTCCTGCAAACGAACTGCGAAGGCAAGACTTGAAACAGAATGTATTCAACTCCGTTCTCTCAACAGAAAGCTGTTCTCAATTCTGTTTCTCTGGACACGCATGGGGAAGGGTCGACTTGGAGTACGGCACTACAAGCCTGTGAGCCTTGCCCTTAGCATCCCTTAGCTGCCTTGTCCTCGCACTCTGCAGCTGACCATCCCAGCTTGGCTTGGAATGATTCTGGCAGAAAACACAAATAAGACAAGAATGGCGGCAGAAAGATTGCAGCAATGAGATGCAATGAGATGCAATGAGCTGTTCTTTAAGAATGCGGCTTAAGAATGTAGCTGCTGTCGCTTAGATTGCTGTAAATTGGTCAAGGACAAGCTTCACAGCAGTCGAGTTGCAGTCTCCAAGATGACTCCCTGGAGCTCCCGCCTTTGGCTGCTTCTGGGCAAGGCCAAGAGACCTGTAGCGGACGTCCCTGGCTGCAAGTCTTGACCGCTTCATCGTCGAAGCAGATCGTTGTACTGTGCTGATCTGTGCTGATCCAGAAAGTCTATGTCACTGAATGAAAATCAAGAATCTGTGGCACGCTCAAGCTATGACATATATAGATTTGTACCGTTCTTAGTTCTTCCTGTGCTATACTGTTAAAACTACATACAGCACAGTACTGACCGGCAGGGAAGAGAATGGCAAACTTCTACAGGAGGCCTGGCTTGTGCGAGACCTTAGTTGATCGACTGTAGCTTGGCTGCCCTCTTGGCAGGAAATATTGGGAAGTCTGATCGAGGCAAGCTGAGTGGCCTGCTCATCGACTGAAACCATCAAAGATGTCCCCGTTTCAGAGATGCTTCTTCGTCTAAACCAAAAGCTGAGCTAAGCTGCGAGTGGTTACCTCTGCTAAAAGTTTCATGCTGACAAACTTGGGGACATCTTGTGTGTTGAATGCAACATGGGGTAAGAATGAAACATGGTTTGTCACAGAGGGTCAGCCCCGAGCCGCTACCCGAGCAGCACATGCCACAGACTGAAAAGAATGAACATGGTCAAACTATGTTTTTTTTCTTTGGAACTCTTTTTGCACATGGAGCCGTGCAAAACAGTTTGCGCATCTTCAGTTTCTTGAAGTTTCTTGTGTTGTCTGCGCATTGAAGCATAGGACTGTGGATAAGCCGCTGAGAAGCTGCAACAGTGATGGGAGTTTTGGAGGTCCGCTCACAAGCTTCTGAAGCCCTGATTTTGCAATGCAACTAACGCCGCCAAGAACATGTTAACACTTTAGATTCACTGGTTCAGGCTTTTGGATTTAAAAGATTTCAATGAACATTTCAAGATGATCTTGATTTCAAAAATTTGAATATTCAAGATTTGCTTTTGTAAACCAGGTCAGTTCAGAGGACGAAGCTGAGGAGTGCCACTGTTCAGTGTCTCACTTCCCTCCCAAGGCCTATCTCCCAGCCGCCACCACCGCTGAGATTGGAAGGACCAGGACCTGGACTTTGGTAAATTCTCAAGCGCCCATGCATCGATCGAAACCCAAAAGTTGGATTCTCTCCTCGAATCAAACATGACTCCACAGTTTTTGCTTGAGAAGGTCTGAGAAGAAGTGGGTTTTTCAGTTTTTCCGCTGCTCCGACTCTGTGCAACGACCCCCATTTGAATCATGTAAGCATGGCCCCTGCTGAACAGGCCAGCTGGAATTAGGTCCTGACAGTTTCGCCCAGATGGACCTCCACAAACCCAAGGAACTTGAGGAAGTTGCTCCTAGGCCACTTGGGATCAGGGAGGCCTGGCCACAAATCCAGTTGCACATTTTGCACCAAATCCTGTATCCTCCATGTCCAGTCACCGTGGAACCATGCTCATGTCTCGCCCTAAAGATGTCCTTCAGATCCTTGAAGTGCGAAGGAGGTTTCGCAGCAAAATCCAACAGAGCAGACTTGTTGGTGACCTGCACAAAAATCGCAACTTAAAAAGTTTGGAATAGAGAAACATTTTGGAATTTTGAATCTGACACGGAAGTGTTGGCACCTTCATCTTGAGGTCCTCAGCTTCTCGTTCAATGAAGATGGCTGCCTGTGCAAAGATGGGTGATGCCAGTGATGCCGATAAAAAACCAGTGCCATGTCTGAGGGCCTTGTGGGTATCCTTGTCCTTCAAGACAATCTGGTAGCCTTCTTCAGACAGGGCAGTAGTGGCAGGATCCTCAAAACAAAAACGGCTCCATGTGGATGCATAAAGGTATTTCATATTTGCATATGAGTACACATGACTTGCATGATCTTGAATCTTGCATGCACACTGGAAAAACGAGACAATTCGTGTGTCCTTGGTGATGACGCATGTAGCATCCTCGGCAGAATAGTCTAATTTGTATTCTCATGTCTTATAGATCTCACTTCAAACACGACAAGGGGGAAGATCGGAAGGTGTGAATGGACCAGGGCAGGGACTAACTACATGATTGCGTGATGGCACATATGGAAAGACGTAGTGAAAATGCATTGTGAAATGTTGAGCACTTGGGCGATTTTGGGTGCATAGGTTTCCTCCTGGGCTGCGCTTGTTTCCTCGCTGCATTGAGAGCCGTTGCAGTGGCTATCGTCGGACCAATGCTCGGTAGCCGTAAAACTCGGCACCTCTCTCCCCGAACTTCGTTCCGAAACGATCTAGTCCTTTGTAGACCTCTTTGGGCCAATCTCTTGCCCAAACGGGATCTCCTTGACTTGGAGGATCTCCAGGTGGAATGGCAGTAGGAAAAGCAATCTGTACCTTTTCTATGAAATTTCCGGTACTTTTTTTAGAACTTAGAACAGCCTTTGGTATCGCATCAGGCGTTGCTCGCAATCGGAGGAAGAAGCCTTTTCTGTCCGGGTCTGACTCAAGCAACACCAATCTTGACGGAAAGAAAACCACACCCATTTCGTACGAACGCACACACAGTTGCGTGCCAGCTTTTTGCACTTCACCCCATGCAGATTTGCTTAAATTATGTGAGCCGATGTACAACCAGAAAACGCAGCTTGACGAAGTTTCTTCTTGACGAAGCTTCTGTGCAAAGCGGCAGAAGCTTTTCACGTGTGGCATGGCCTCCCTTCGAAGCTTCCACTGATTGCTCTCACTCGATGGAGGGCCCCAGCGACGCCAAAGAGACTGATAGCCAGCCACGGTGGTCTTGGAAATAAAAAGCGCCACACTTGAAACCCATCCTGAAAACAGCTTCGCAGCTTCTTCGCAGCTTCGCAATCCCCTTTGAAAGCACTAGATACCAAGCTGCATACAGAAAACACTGCTCCAAGTGCCATTCTTTCTATGAAGTAATCCGCCAACCAAAGCTTTCGGGAGGGGAGCGCGTGAGATGAAACGGGGTCAGCAAAGCAGGTGAGGCTGTGGCACAAATGCGTCGGAAAACAAGGTGAAATTTCCGGGTGTGGAAGACAGAAAAGAGATTTACGAGGCCCGTCTTGGGAACCAGTTCTAATCTCATTGAAAAGATCCTTATCTAATCTCATTGAAAAGATCCTTAAAGTATGCAAGATTGATTGACAAAGTTGCATGCCACAGCTCACAAGATTTGTTTGCCAACTACTTGTGTCTTGCCTTCATGTATCGGCAGGAGATGGCAGCAGCAGTTCAGGGAATGCCAATGCCTCAAAGGGGTCCAAAGCTTGCGCCCCTGCCGACCTGTCCGAAATTCTTGATTTTTGCTGAGCTCAAAAATACATCATAAAACATAATTGTCTTTTGAAGGGGTTGAGTAAGTACAAAAGTTGCCACATGCTTAAACCGTGTAAATACCAATAGTTTTGGTCAGTCAAGTGCGTCGCACTACCATGATGTTCTGATGCGGCAGAAGAAAAATTGTGCATACTGGAGTCTGGGATCAGCGCAGGGCACAAGCATCAATATGCGCAACGTTTTTGAACTTTGTGGGCGTGGGTTCAAGAATGGATCAAACAGCAACGACTTTTGGATTTTTGGGTGGCAACAGGTTAATCTAGAACGGGATGTCTGACTTGGCAGCAAAAGCTAAAATACAAAAATAGGCCCCAACAACAAGAAGACAAAGAAAAAGAAAGCAAGAACCCGAACCAGAACAAAAAAACAGCAGAATCAAAAGCTACAACAATAAGGAACACCACCACAACACCACCGCATCAACAACAACAACAACAACAACAACAACAACAACAACAACAACAACAACAACAACAAAGAAGAGTCCATGTCAGAGAATTGGGTCGGCGGAATGCTTTGTGCGCTACTCTCCGGTAAAATAACGTGGAAATGGATGACAAAAAAATTGT
>VSDK01004956.1:133412-156273 GCA_009767595.1 Symbiodinium kawagutii | reverse complement strand
GCAGACCCAGGCAGCCCAGCAACCGTCCACAGCGCCTCACGCTCCACCATGACCTCCTTGATGATGGATCCCAAGGAGCGATCAACCTGAGTAGCGAAGCGATGCGACCACTCACCCCGCTCATTGATATCCAGGCTCAGAACGGTAGTGGCCGGAGAAACTCTCGCAGCCAGGTCCTCGGCACGCTTCTAGTACTTCATCAGGAGGTCCCAAGGAAGCACCACATACAAGGTGCTGTCGGCACCAAGCTTCTCCGGAGCCACCGGAGCACTGCTCAGGGGAGACGCCCCCACCAAGGCCAAGCCCATGAAGTAGATCCGCATACGGCGGAAATAATCCACAGAATCCCCCGTGGCATCAGGCTCCTGCTCAGTGTCCCTCTCCTGGATAAAGAGGTTGTCACCGATGCGCCTCTTCTTGGCAGGCCCGGTCTTCTGCTGCACCAGGTTCTTGACCGTCCAAAGGTCCACAACCTCAACCTGGCGCTTCTCCAAGCCCTTGGACAAACGGCTCAGAAGGCGATCGGAGGGCCATTCATGGGGAGTGAGACTCAAATGGTAGCGCAGCCAAAAGGTCTCCTTAATGGCCTCCAACTTATCCGTGGGAAGGATGGCCTCCTCATCATCCTCACGAGCAGCATCCTTCTGCTTGCGAACCTCCCCAACCTTGGCCTCAGCAACGCAACTCGCCCAAGCAGCCCGAACACGGGACAACTGAAGCTTGGGGGTTGGAAGGTCAGCGACACCGGTGATGAAGGCCGCCTCAATCTCACTCTCATCAAGGACATAGTTGCGGAAGTCGCTCAGGCTTTCAAGTTTAAGATCAAGAAAGTGGTCAACAATCTCCTTGTCGAACTTGAATTGGGCAGCCAGCTTTTCAAACAGGGCTTGGGCAGCAGGAGCAGGCATGACGACAGAAGCAAAGAGGGAATGCAGACAGCAATCAAACTTGAACACAACAGCTGTGGCACAGCAAAATGAATGACATGACAGGAAACAGGTGACGACACCGCGACACAACACTGGAACCGGTGGGCAGCCAACCCCCTTTTACCTGCCAAGTCGAGGTCAGACAGACCTAGTAATCATTAAGATCGAAACTATTCAACATAGTCTCCAACTCACCACAGAAGTGAAGCATAGCAGGCCATGACAGGGCCCCGGCCAACTCCCGAAGATGATCCAGGAACGATGCCAAGATGGTGATGACATAGTACGTCAAAGCCCACTGGTCCTGCTGATCGAGAAAAGAGCGCAACTCAGCTACTGCCTCCAAGTTGGGAACCAGGTACAAAGAGGAATCTGGTGGGTCACCACATAGAAGCCAAACTAAATCAGGCTCAGGTACACACATCTCACGTGGTAGAATGGCAACTTGGTCATACCACTCGATCACATGGTTGGCCAGACGGACCAACCCCTCGAGTTCAGCACACAAGTCCCGCCGCCAACACCAGCCGGGCCCTGGCACCTGAGACAAGTCTCCTTCCACGAGGTCCACCATGGCAAGAAGGTCCTGGGCACAGGCGCGACGAAGACCATCATCTACCGAGACCAACCAGGTGGCGAGATGCTGGACACCGGAAGGGGCCATCGTGAGTCAGAGCCTAAACTGAGTGCTCAGACAGAGACACATGAGGGCAGAACAGCCCGATGCAGACAGCACACTCCCCGGCCCAGACGGGCGGCTCCTCTTTTTACACAGAAGAGCAAACGATGATAAATTCATGACTATAGTACACTTGATACATCAATCAACCAAACCTAAAAGTGAAATTGGCGAATCTTTGGATTGATGATCAAACGTTCTGAGGCCGGCAAAGCGACACAGCAGGCACGGCAAAACTCACGATCATAGACCAAGGCCTCAGTGGATGTCGCAGCAGAAATGGTGGGGCCCTTGAAGAAAGCTTTGCTCTGGCCCTGACGCCACTTACAAAAGGGGCCGTTATCCACGTTGTCAGAGACCAAATGCCAAATGCTGTTGCTGCGCTGAGATGTCAACCAGGTACGAGATGAGGGGCGGTTCAAAGGAACAATGCCGTGGTTCACCTCTGACTGGGCCCAATCAAAGATGGTATCACCCCCTTGCCGACGCCTCACCTGATCCGGCTCAATGGCACGCCTTTCAGCAATGCGAGCGAGGGCCTCATCCAAGGAAGTGCCTTCCTCCATGGCCAGGAAGATGGCACAAAGCACAGGACCGCGATGAACTCCTGCACGACAATGAAAAAGCACGCCCTCATTGTGAGACAAGGTGCTCTCCACGACAACCTTGAGCTCGTTCATCCTGGTTTGCCGCTCCTGCGACACATAGCCAATGGGCACGGACAACTGGGAGATGCGGGCATCGGAAATGCCTCGGGCCTCACTGGCCGTCTCCCGCATAGCCGAGGCCAACAAAGTGATGCCATGGTTCTTCAAGAAGTTGGCATCATCACGGCCAGGCAGACCGCCCAACCAGATGGATCCCCGGCCGGAAGATCCACGCCGAATCAAAGTGACCGGCTCAGGATTGCCACTGTGGCCAGCACGAGTCCAACGGCGACGGTTGGCAAGCCGGTTCATCGCCCGGTCAAAGTCAGTCTCATCCTCCACCTCAATGGGCAAAGAAGCCGACGACGGGGCAAACCCCACATCCATTGGCACAACCGCCGACACTGGGGCAGCCCCCGAACTCTTCGGCACAGGCACCTGCTTCGGCATAGCACCCACCGCTGCCACAGGGCGAGGCCTGGCCTTCACCGTGGGCGCCACAAAGGCCCGGGCCCTCTGGATGAACTCCGGACGGAGCACCACTGCCGCATCATCTGGCTGAGGAAGGTCAACACCAATGACCTCCTTGCGCCCCAACGCCAAAGCCTGATCAGCCCGACCCAGGTCCTCCTCAAAGGCAGCCTTCACCGCAGCATGGGGCACCTCAGACCAAGAGCTGCGACGCATGTACCGGGCCACGGCACTCAGGAGGCAAAGCTTCAACTGCGATGCCAAACGAAGTCGGGTGGCGGAGTAACGAGCAGGAGTGGTACCAACACCCGCACCTTTGTCAATCCAGTTACCCATAGCCAGCTTGGAAGGCTCAGGCAAGTCAGCCAAAGCTGCCCAAGTAGGCCCCACCCGGCGCAAGCTATAGCTGGTGAACTCACCAGGTCGCTGAAGAATGCCGCCCAAGAAGCCTCTCATCACCTGCATGAACCCGGCAATACCAAGGGGCTTGGCAGCATCCAAATCCACCACCACCTGGTGGAGCTTGGCCGGAGCCTCATGGACCATCTGGCCATAGCTGGCACGGTACTCAACGACTCGTGGCCAAAGATCAACGCCACTGACTGAGAACCGGGGCACTGACCAGAAAAATCCTTGGCGACTAAAGGATTGCTTGCCCCTGTAGCACCAGAAGGTGATGCATGATGCATCAACAGAATGCACCGTAGACCGCTGCAAGTGCTGGAAGCGGACCATGCCGAAGAGCATGCAGTGGGCACCAAACAGCACAGACCATTTAGCATGGTCCACATGGAGGTCAAGCAGCCGCTCGATCTCACCCACCGCGGACGGCGGCAGAACAGGAGCCTGACGGGCCCCAGTGCCCACACGGGAGGGCGCCGCCCTCTTACGTGGAGCCACCAACATAGATAGGTCCCAGGTCAACCGAAGATTGCGAACCATCCACTTCAAGGCATTGTAGGCTCGAGATGGAGCTGCATGCCTGCGAAGGAAAGCAGCCAACTGCAGAGGGGTAAGATCACGCACCTCCACATGGGCAGTACTCGCAAAAGATCGAAGCTCCTGCCACGTAGAGCTTGCATTGCGAAGAATAGCAGGCTCAGACCGCCCTGCAACCTCCAACACATAGGCACGAAGAGCATCCCGCTCCCCCTCAGTCGAAGGACGGTTACGACCAGCCGCCAACATGATGGACATCAACCATGCTCCGATGCGAAGTGGTAACCACGGCATAGGCGGAAGCAGGTAGGGACCCCACCTTGAAGACCTTAGACGAAGGAGCCACCTTCGCCTTAGGCGATGCAGCCGGCACCGCCTCCGCAGCCGCAGGAGCAGTCGGCTCCGTGCCCTCGGCCAGCTGGCGCACCTGAAGGGCAAGGCGAGGTTGAACTTCAAGTCGAGCTGATTGCCAGGCATCCGCAACAGCACGGCCGGCCTCCCGCAGAGCCTCTTCGTATGACAAGAAGAGGAATGCAAGGTCTTGGGCCGATTCAATGCCCTGCTCTTCGCACCAGGCCCTAACTTTGGCCGCTTCTTCCGTCGCCACAGCCAACCTCTCTGAAGCGCTCAACGCCGACATGGCTGGGGGAAGAAGAAGAAGAAAAAGAGCTGTGAGTCCCACAGAGCACAGACTGTGCTAGACCTGTACTAGGCCTTTTTGGTTCTTGAGCCAAAACATCAAATGATGCTGTGGCATAAGACTTGTGAAAACAATGACACTTCACCATACCTGCCGAACCTTAAAGTGCATAATCATCCCAGCTTATCAAATATCAGTCACCAATATTCATCATCATGGTGGATAGATGGCAAGCAATCAAACTTGTTCCCGGCAACCCCCTGGTTCGCCCAGAGCCATAAAGAGGCGCTGCAATGGAGGACTTTGTGCAAAGTCAAGATGGCTTAGAGAAGTTGCAAAACCACTGGCAATACACAGTGATTTGTGGTTTAGGACTTTAGGCTTTAGGGTTTAGGGTTTTACTGTTTATGGTTTCAGGGTTTATGGTTTTAGGTTTTAGGGGTTAGGGTTTTAGGGTTTGTTGTTTAGGTTTGCTAACTTAGAAGCTCAAAAACAACGGCCCTGCGCAGGAATTTGAACGTAGGGAAATGCTCCAAGTCAAGCCCGGGCAAACCTAGGGGTTGCAGCGAACTTGTTTCATGCTTGTTATCCCGTTGTTAACCAGTTGGAAACAATCAGCTTGAACATTGACCATTTCATTTGGCTGGTGTGAAAAGCCATCTATTCCCGTCCAAGTCGGAAATAAAACCGATTGGTCTCGATAACGATTCAACTGCTGAATCATGTGTCTGCTTTCGCCACTTACTTGTTTGCCTGTTTGGCTAGCTCGCTCACTTGCTGGATGGCACTTAGTTGGTTGGTAACGAGCGAAGACGGAGAACCATAGAGATACGCTGCAGGACCCCAAAATGGAACCTCTCCTAAGAGGATGTAACAATAGGAAACGGATCAAAACCATACTTGGCCGGATCTTGCCGTTGGTTTCCAGGGGATACCAACAACCACAAAGAACAATATGGATACAGGTGCCAGTTCACCTACTGATCCTAAAGCTATGAACAGAACGGGTACAGGTACAGGCACCTTGTTGGATGCGGGCTGCCCGTGTTGGTGTGGTACACGTGGACCTGCGGCCCTACATCCACTATTGTTGGGCAGCATCATCATTATCGATCTGTCGCACCTTGTTATCGCTAATGGCACGCCCATGATGAGTGGTTGCTATCCCCTACAATTATCCACCAATGAATTGCTGGTATTCACTATGACTGTTGGTTGTCATGTCATCCCTCTATGGTTGAGGTCTCAGCAACAGTAGCCGACACAAGTGGAGATTATGGACGCAAATAAGTAGTCCAGATTTATTGATGTTTCCACCTAGTGGGCAACGATCAAAATATCGTGATGGATCATGAGTTCATAATCCCACCAATTCACCTTGTTGCATGCAACAGTTGTTCCAAGTTGAGGTAGACTCAGCAACATCATAACAACGCGATCAGCTAGCATTGTGTGTGTTATTTCTTGTACATATCACCAAAAAGGTGAGCAAGTGAAAACGCAATTAAAATCACTATTGACCATTGTTTTGCTAGCATCATCCATTATCAACAATATCAACCGCTGTTGGCCAGTATGAAACAACGTCAAGTACCTCAACATTGCCAGTCCATAATTGACCATCGTCATCCATTACCAATAATGATGTTCAACCATTATCAATCGCTATGTCCGCATTATCAGCAACAATCCATCATTACCAATATGTTTTTACCAATATCAACCAGTCTATAAACATTCACTACCAAGCTTGAACGCCATACAGCCATTCCTCTTAATAGATCAAGTTTGCTGGAAAATCAAACATTATTCGAATTGGTGAACTGGTCTCCCAATTTTTCCCGAGAAAGTCTGGTTGAGCCTCTACATGCAACCAACATCATCAACCATCGTTGGTCATCATTACAGCAACCACTTTTGAATGAGATTCAAGATCATTATTCACTGTGAAGCATGATTTGACCACTACAGTAGGAACCAGCATGCTGAAATATCGTCCGCCATCAGTGGCCAAACCCTTCTGAGACATTGTTTGCCACCATACCAACCAACCAGAATGATTGGCTCGCGGCACCCGTAGCCGGGAACGCCGAAGAATGGCCCGGCAGCGCGTTCCTGACGCATCTGGAGACAAAAAAAACATGTATAGGCGAGTTCATATGTCAAATAACTCTGGTGTAGATAGGCTTCTCAGTAGATCTAGTTTCTGATCGAAACCTATCCTTGATGGTTAATAACTAGGGTTCATGTTTGATCACAATATAAAACTATAGACTATAGGCAATAACCAGGGAAGAGGTTTAATGACTATGGTTTATGATCAATGACGAAGGTCATGGTTCGAAATCTTGATTGCTGGTTTATGGACAGGTTGTATCCTGGAGTTCTGCTACCCAGTTTCTTGACTGTCCCAAGGATGATCTACCAATCTTGGGTGAAACGACCAATGAGTTGGTGCTACAAGACATGGGACCGGCATCCACAATTGGTAGCAGGCAACTGCTGGCTGGGTTCCGAAACAAGAAATCTACGTGGAGGGTGCCACATTGTCAGCCAAGTCATTCAATAATATACTGTATGTGGAACATATAGAATGGTAATCCATTCCTATCAAAGGGTTGATTGAATGATGAAGTTGAACTCTGCCTTTCTTGACCAATGGATTATCTTCCTAACCAGGGTCAAGAGAGGCATAGTTCAGTACAATTCATGTTCAAATTTGTCTGGACATCATTGAGACCCAAACAGTATCTGTTCCAACCAAATTCGCCAATGCAATTATCACTAAGAACCAGTAGTATTGACCATTCCTTAGCTCTTTAACCATTGTTAGCCATCATTAGTGCATATCAAACATTTGGACATGGTGACAAGCAGTCTTGGCACTTAACTACCCATTGAATTAGCGCGGCAAATTCATCGACCATATCACAGTGAATCATTATTCGCCACTGTTAACTTAACATTTGACTAACTTGTGGCAACATGTTCACAAAACTACACTGGATTATCTTTTATATGAACCATCAAGCTGTATCATCACCAAGCATGGATGTAGTCTGTTTCTAATCATGATTGCCCATTCACCATGATTATCGAATCGTTGTTGACCCTAACCTAATTAATTGCTTCACGATCAACAACCTTGGTTAATCCAGCTGGTCGCTCTTTCATGAGCCATTTATCATTACCATCAAGTCATTCATCAACTCAAATGATTGATTGATCATTTTGGTGAAGGATAAACAACTTATATCAACATGACTCAAATCCACCTGGTTTTGTCTCAACCATTGCCCAACCAAAGATTCATCCCCCCAAAGCGCACTGCATCGACCACCACCAAGTGTCGATGACAAGCGCAGGGTCACTGTGGAAGGATGCCTTCACCGGCCATGCCTCGCATGCCACGCATACGCTCCGTCGTGCACAGCAGGGTACGCTGTGCAGAAGCAACGATTTATAGGTTGGCTGCGTGAAGAATAACTTATGATTGTTCGTGAAACATGGTCAAACATGGTTGATCCTGAGGTTGCTGATGATTAAGAATGGACTGCTTATGATTGTCAATCAAAGTTTCAGAATGGATGCTGATGGTCAGAAGATATTTCAGAACGCTTAATGAGGATTGAATAAGGCTCCCTGTTAGGCGTGTATACGAATCTTATAATGCATAATTATGCAAATATACAGGCAGCTGATGAGAGTTGTGACAAATGATCCGTCTTTTTCGGATTTTTTATTTTGGTTTTGCTGTGACTAGGGGTTGACAGTTGAACTGAGAAACATTTCTAAAATGGAAACGTGGTCTTTCAAAAATGTTCAACGGGTCATATACTATTTTGAGATTCATGTTCGATCAATCATGGCTAATTGATGAATGAATGGTGAATAGATTTTATTTATTTTTATTTTCTGATTCCAGTTCAGTCCTTGCTCATGATGGATAATAGAAATCTAAGAAGCACTGCTTGGTAATCATTGTTGGTTACTGTACCATCAATCAGCAGTCATCATCATCACCACCATCAGTCAGCACCACTGATCGTTGTTGAAAAGCCTAGCGACCAGTGCCAAGAATCATTTACCATTTCCGAATTATCATGAATCACCTGTAATCAAAACCAACCATTGTTCAATCTTCATTGCTCATCTAGCCATCATCAGCCATCAGTTCAACCGTCCTTGAAGCATCATTTCCCATCCTCAACCAAGACGAACTATCACTACCCATTACTGACTATTATCTATCAACCGTCATGGAACAGCTTAGTGAGCATGGCCCATCACCATCACTGTAGTGATGGCTAATGGATGGTGGTCCATTCCCTTCGTTGATTACCATTACTCACCATTACTCACCATCAATAACCATCAATAATCGGGACCATCATTTAACAGTCAATCAACCATCAATCAACCATGAGGGAACCATTGATTATTGATAAGATGTTGCTTAACCATCCGTCCAGCAAAGCGGCAATCCACCATGAATCAACCTTGAACTAATCATACCATTCATCATTTGTGAACAAACCATGAAGTTGGTTAACTTAGCTTGTTGGCTAATTCCATCCATTAAACAACCACTGCTCAACCATTGCTCAACCGGTTAACGATTTATATCATTGACCATTGACTTGATTAACCATTAGTATCATTTCCTCAACCACTTTCCCCTTGTGTTGATTGACTCACCTTCGTTGGCCAACTCCATACATCAATCCACCATGGATCAACCATTGGTCAATCATTTCCCCTCTGGTGAACTAACGTGGCTGGCTGGAAAATCCACCACAAATGGATAAGGACACCCTGAGTTTCCCAGCCAGAAGATGGTGGATTTTCTAGCCAGCCATGTTAGTTCACCAGAGGATACCCGGTATGTTAACCATGGATCAACTATTGGTCATCTATTTATACAATTAATCTTAGATCAACCATTTGTCAAGCCTGAATCAACCAGGTATGTCGTACTATACTATGATGCTATATCAGGTACTTCCTCCAAAAAAAATCTGGGTACTTACTTCCTCCTTTTAATCTGTAAATCAACATGTAATCACCAACCATTGGTCATCCCCTATGAAGGGGGAAGTACCCAGATTGATAGGAGCCAGGAGGTGGCAACTGGCAACCCCTTGAACTACCAGCTGTTCATGATCAGGTAGTTCCCCACAAATGATTATGATCATTATCATCAATCACTATTGGATCATAGATTAATGGAAAGTGGATCATTATCCTTAATTAATCCATTAATCATGATCCACTTACCCCATTATCATTATCATTATCATGATCATTATGATGATCATTATCATTATCATATGGGATATTATAATCATTATCATTAATCATATTAGATTAATGGTTAATCTATGATCCACTTACCCCATATGTTGGCAACCCTCTGAACCACCCACCGTCCCCCACCGTCTTCGTCGGCGCCTCGTCACGCCAGCCTCGCAGCATCGGCACGGCGTCCTCCCGGCGCGAGCGCCGGTGTTGGCGCCCGAAGTCGGCCAGGTCATTGGGCGGCAAGGTTCGATGTGAACCAACCAACCCTCATGGGGGGATAAGTTCACCAACCAGGGGGATGGGATATCATGGGGTATCACCAGGGTTAATGGTGGGAAAACAATGGGTGATGATGGGATATCATGGGGGAACCAGGGGGACGAATTGGCTTTTGACCCACAGCCGTTTAACTAGAAACAATGATGGTTGGTCATTCTCCCCCCTGTTACCAAGATCAATCCTATTGTTCAGACTCAGAATCAATCATTATTGGTTAACTAGTCTAAATAACTGTTAGTTCAACCTGGCAAAGTCCTACTAACTAGCAACTAGCAGCTACTTTTGTTTAATAATGGCCATTTATTGGCCATAGAACAGCACTATATGTCGAATCCCGCTAGGAACCATGACGAATCCCATACTCAACTCTTTTAAGTGATTATTATTCACCATGATCAAATCTACTAGTGGGATAATCGCTATCGGCATAGAAAAGTTTGTATGATCAGTAAATAAATTGCACAGCTGGTAGCTGGCTGTTGAGAATTTGCCGAATTAAGCACCCTGAATCCTACCACCAAGAATGATTTGATTTATCCATATTCATCCTACTAACAAACATAATTGATGTCAGTTGTCACCCTGATAAGTTCAAGATGCTACACAATGTTACCTCTGGCAAACTAACCTGGCCATGAAAAAACCACCGCTGCTTTCCCAGCGTTTCCTATAAAATATGGTGGTTTGTTAAAATAAGGTTACTGTACCTCCAAATCATCGTTTACATCAATCATGTAGAGAAATAAACCAAAACCATTTTTGAACGGTTCCCTATTTTGAGAAACACCTCCATGGTAACCCTGATAGACCACCATCAACGATATCAAAATATTGATCACTAATAAACCACTAATAGACCACCAATAAACCCACCAATGACCACTACCCACCACATAACCTGGTTACGAACCACTAATCAACCCCCTGATAACTCCACAATTATCAACCACCAATATTCACCACTACTAAACTACTGCCAAACCCTTAACAAACCCTTAACAAACCATTAACAAACCATTAACAAACCATAAATCACTAATAGGCCACCAGTCATTTCCACCCATCTGGTGATTTCAACCACCTCCAGGTCACCAGAGCCGCTCCTCCTCGCGCAACTGTTGCAGCACAGACGCCACTGCCTGCGCGGCCAAGGTGCGCCGCGGTGGGGAAGCGCCACCGGGGACCGTTGGGGATCACTCCGGTGCCATGGCGCAGCTGAGCTACGTGAACCGTGGGTGCCAGGGAAGGGGACCCAAAATATGGGTGGTTTATGGCGGTGAAGAATGGATAACAATGGTTTAGAAGGGGATCAAAAGCAAGAATAGGGGATATACCAGCTATAACGGTTTGTTTGTTATTCTAAATGGTTGAAAGGATGATTTGGGGGTACCCCAATCTTGAGAAACCACCATATCCGGTGTTCAAATACTAGGAACCATATCGACTGTGGCATAGCCTCAACATGAAACACTTTATGAGTCCCACATGGCACACAAACTAAACCTTCAAACAGCCACACTACAGGTTACTCAGTAAACTATGAGCTGCGTAGTAGTACTAAACCGTCTAGACAGCTGCCAGGTTTGCAAAACAATGAAGAGTGGATTAGCCAGTCAGTGATGTCGGACCGAAGCGGAACAAACATGTAATCTACCACCAGTAACTGCTCCCATGCACTTCCAGTGGAACCCCCTCCGTTCCCTCCTCTGAGCGCGTCTCCATGGAATCTCCTGACGCTGACACGTGTCACTTCATGGGTATTCCTGAAACTTCGTTATATGATGGTATCTTAGAATAGGGGGGCCCTCAAAATGGCTGGTTTATTTGGGGTCCCCCCATTTTGAGAAACCATAATATATCTTAATTAAGTGGTTAACTAAAATGGGGTTGCTCACTGGCTACCCTGACTGTCTAGATGATTGAAGCTCAGTTACTTGATCGTGGTTGGTTACATTAGGTGAACCTTCCAGTATTGATAGTTTACCTCAGACTCGTACCCACCATAGCTTATACTTGGCTAGACTAACCAAACATGAACATTTGAAGCAAAACATGCTAAGCTCTTGCACAAACCAAGGGCTGTTTTTCCTTCGCAAGCCGAGGCCGGCACATTTCTGAGGTTGATTTGTCGAACCCCGAAAATGCCTCTAGGTACCTTTATGGTCACCAATATTTGGTGATATCCAATCCCCTCCTCAACGCAAACGAAATTGTTTGTGTTTTTTAGTGTCCCAGGCGACCCTCTGATCGCCCCAAAATTTCTGCAGCCAAGAATATACAAACTACAACAAGGCAGGCCTCCACGATCATGAGTTGGTTAATAAACTATCTAATTGCACTCACATGCACAACACCTGGTGGTTCCCCTAGTTTTAAGCCAACTTCACAATTCATCATCAACGGTATTTTTCCCCAACCCTTTATCAACTATAAATGGCTTCTCAGCCAACATTTTTGAGGGCCCCCCAACTAGTTTGATTCGAAACTAAATGCTTATTGACTAGCTATCTCATAGCTTATCAGATTAATGGCTAGCTCACTAAATACTCATCTGGCTTCAGATGGCTTGAATCAATGCTATCTGTCAGCCGGCTGTGGGTCAAAACCCAGTACCCCTTGTTCCCCTATCATTAATCATTGTGTTCCTTGTTGTTGTTGATTATTATCCCTTATAATTGGTTGGTGAACTGCTTGACCCATAGCCATATAGCTGGTATATCCCCTCTAGTTGCTAGTATCATTAACCATTAACCAGCCATTATTGGTTGGTTCATATTGACCCAGCTCGCCATCTGTCAGCTCACGAACCTGCCGTGTGACCCGGGCTTCGCCATGCCCTGGTGCCTGCAATGAGATGCACCGACTCCGACGACACCCGGAAGACCTCCAGGCTGCAGCGGGAGCGGTGGTTCGCTCATCTAAGAGGGCCATAGGCAACAAGGACTTGGCAGTTGATGTGTGGATAGATTCTTCATATATATATATATATATATTAATATATATATATATATTAAATATATATTATATATATATATATCAAAACAAATATATATTATATGTGTTTATAATTTAGATCGTATATAAATGTATATCTATTTATATATTCATTTATTTGTTTATTGATTTATTTATCTATTCATTTATTTATTTCTGTATTTCTGTGTTTATTTACTTGTATACTAGATATTGTAAATCTTCGTTAATACAAATGCAAAGCTAATATGATAGCAACAGTTTGTGGGATTGATGGTTGGTTGTCAGCAAAGGGTCGCACTGCTGTCTTTTACAACCAGTTGTTTGTGCATTGGCGTGCAGAAAAAGGCATGCTCACGATGCACCATGCTTGATAGATGTACACCATGTGTACATCAAATATGGTATCAATGCTGATGTGAGAAGCAAGGGGTGTAACCGACGGCAAAGGATTGTCAACGCCATGATTCACCAGCAAACCAGATCAACAACATTGGAGGACCAACATTCACCAGCTAATTCACCATTTGCGAACTGATTCACCCCTGTTGGCCACTACTAACCATCATTCCTAATTCAACCATCTAAGCCACTGTAAGCCACTACAATACAAGTCACTACCAACCAAATATATATATATATACATGTATAACTATATAATCTATATAATATATAAGCCACTACTAATCAGCTAATTTCACCAGAACCATCATTTCATCAACCAGTATTAGCTACTAGCCATCATTCATATTGCATATTTCATCAACCATCAGCCACTACTAACCATCATTAACCAGCTAATGAACCATTGTTAACCAACAATTCATCAACCAGGATTGTTTGCGGCCATCATTCACCAGCTATCAATCACTATTGACTTATGATTCATCACTAAACCAAGCTCCATTCACAACCATCAATTAACCATCATTAACCAAGCTAATGAAGCATTCACAACCATCATCAACCATCACTAACCATCATTAACCAGCTAAATGAACCATTTCAACTAACAAACTCACCATCATCAACCATCATTTTAATAACCATGATTTTAACCATCATTGTAACCATCATCATAACCATCACTAACCATCACCAACCACCATTAACCATCATTTTAACCAGCCAGATGAACCATCATTCAACGTCACCATTTCATCACCCACGTCACCACCGGCCCCGGCGGTTTTTGCCTCCGGGAAGCGTTGCAAGACGTCGGCGGCCTCCGACAACACGAGGCCCAAGGGCTGCCCGGCGACCTGGAAGGACCTGGGCGGCAGGTGGATGAGCTGAGGGACATGATATGGTTCATTGGGTTGGTTAATGGCTGGTGATTGGATGGTTGATGATGGTGGATTTATGGTCGATTAATGGTTAATGGCTGGTTCATTGGGTCAAGCAGTTAACCAACCAACCAGTGGTTAACTAGCTTGTGAATGGTTAATAATAGCTGGTTGATGGGATGATGTTTCTAGAAACTATAGGGGATATACCAAATATATGGCTATAACAACAGTGGTTAATTGTCGGTTAACTAGTTGGTTAATGGTTAATGATAGGGTATAATAAGCAACAATAGGAGGGGATATACCAGCTATACATGGCTATGGGTCAATATTAACCAACCAATAGTGGGGGATTTCCACCAACAATACAATGGAAAACGAGATGGTTAATGATGGGGGAACCAGGGGGACTAAGGGTTTTGACCCACTGCCATATGGTTCATTGGGTTGGCTAGTGGCTGGTTATTGGATGGTTGATGGATGATTGATGATGAATGGATGGTGAAGTGGATGGTGAAGTGGATGGTTTGTTGGGTTGGTTCATTGGTTAATGGTTGGTTCAGTGGATGGTTCGGTGCATGGTTCATTGGGTTGGTTCATTGGGTTGGTTCATGGATGGTGGATGGATGATCAATGGATGGTTGATGGATGATGAGTGGAAGGTCAATGGATGGTTCATTGGATTGGTCAATGGATGATGAATGGATGATTAATGGATGATTCATGGCTGGTCAATGGATGATTCATGGCTGGTCAATGGATGATTCATGGCTGGTCAATGGATGGTTAATGGATGATGAGTGGATGATGAATGGATGATGAATGGATGGTTGATATTCGGGTTGATTCACTGAGATCATTGGATGGTTGGAAGGTTATGGATGGTTTATGGTTCATTGGGATGATTGAGATGGTGAATTTAATCGTTAATTGGATGGATCAGCGGACATGCATTCGATCTCAGCTCATGAAATGCTCCATCTGATGGTGAATTGGATGGCTCATTTGCTGCTCACGAACTGAAATCAATGAAATGATGGTTCATGGTTGATTTCATTGCGAAATTGTGGTTAAATCTGATGGTTAATCAATGTTGCTAATCACTGGTGGTTGATCAGAGCGAGCATGAGTCCCGAACCTGTCAGCTCAATAACCAGCTGGGGAAATGCTGCGGGAATTGGTTCCTTTTGCGTCGCCTCTTGCTACCATGCATCAATATCAATCTCTAGTAGCTGTCAGTAGTGATTACGGGAAAAAAAACAAGTAACCACAAACTTGGTTTTCACCAAACAAATTCAATGTACTGTACATAATTGGCCACATGCTCAGACACTACTAAGCAGCTTATTCACCACTGTGAACCGCCATTTCATCAACTCACCACTGGTTGGAGCCCATCACCACCAGTAAAACAAGACTTCCCATCAGTTCCTGTTAGTTTTAATCCACCCTCTGGTAAACTAACCTGGCAATGGAAAATCCACCCATTTATTGGTGGTTTCCCCGGGTTTCACTAGAAAATACAGTTAAAATCCATTGCCAGGTTAATTTACCAGAGTACTAACAAACATGATTTATGGTTAACAATATCAACCATTAGTATTAACGTTGGTTGGTACTTTGGTATCATAAACCAGTTGAGCAGAAGCATAAGTATTATTACTGGTTAACCATGAATTTACCTTAATCAACCATTAGTATTATAGTATTAATGTTGATTATATAGTTGATTCATAAATATCAACTGGATATTTATGGTGAAGGATGAATCAACCCAACTGGTTCTTAACGTTGGTTGGTACCATTCACCGGTGGTTGATTCATCCTTAACCATCACCCGCCGACGCCGCCGCCAGCCTGGCTCTAGGCAGTAAGGCCAACCCATCGGAGCACTCTTCGATGCGACGCTGAAGGCCTATGGGACCCAAAGTCGTCGCGCAGCTGCAGGGCTTGAAATCCATGGCGCTTTTGCATCTGAACTGACTGGTTTCAAGCAGTTAACCAACCAATAATAGCTGGTTAATAGTTAATAATAGGGGATAACAACCAACAATAGTAGGGGATATAAGGGATATACCAGCTATATTTGGCTATGGGTCAAGGCTTTAACCAACCAACTAGTGGGGGGATTTCCCCCACCAATTTCATAGGGAAAACGAGCTGGTTAATGATGGGGGAACCAGGGGGACTAAGGGTTTTGACCCACTGCCAAATGCGAACACTGGCTATTGTGTCGATGGTTATCTTAAACCAGTGTCAATGGGATCATAAGTGTCAATATTAGGGGGATCCTTCAAACCAACATGTTGAACCTTCATTACTTGACAAACCATCCCATTAAGCATTGTTTGGCCAACGTTGCTGTTGATATACTACTTATATACATATATATATATATATAATCGAGGAACCTTTAGGTATCATTTTGCTCCGGCACTCAGCCTTTCAAACATTTAAAACATTTAAAACACAGAACCCCCAAAACCCCCAGATCCCCCTTTCGAATTTAAAACATTTAAAACATTTACTGTTTGGAGGATTAATGTTTTAAATTTTTCAAATGTTTTAAATTCGAAGCTCTCCAAGGGGGATCTGGGGGCTCTGTGTTTTAAATGTTTTAAATGTTTTAAATGTTTTAAATTAATTTAAAACATTTAAAACATTAATCCTCAAGAGGGTAAATAATTTAAATGTTTTAAATGTTTTAAATGTTTTAAATCAATTTAAAACATTTAAAACATTTAAAACATTTAAAACACAGAACCCCCAGAACCCCCAGATCCCCCTTTCGAATTTAAAACATTTAAAACATTTACTGTTTGGAGGATTAATGTTTTAAATTTTTCAAATGTTTTAAATTAATTTAAAACATTTAAAACATTAATCCTCAAGAGGGTAAATAATTTAAATGTTTTAAATGTTTTAAATGTTTTAAATCAATTTAAAACATTTAAAACACAGAGCCCCCAGATCCCCCTTTCGAATTTGAAACATTTAAAACATTAATCCTCCAGAAGGTAAATAACTTAAATGTTTTAAATTGATTTAAAACATTTAAAACACAGAACCCCCAGAACCCCCAGATCCCCCTTTCGAATTTGAAACATTTAAAACATTAATCCTCCAGAAGGTAAATAACTTAAATGTTTTAAATTGATTTAAAACATTTAAAACACAGAACCCCCAGAACCCCCAGATCCCCCTTTCGAATTTGAAACATTTAAAACATTAATCCTCCAGAAGGTAAATAACTTAAATGTTTTAAATTAATTTAAAACATTTAAAACATTAATCCTCCAGAAGGTAAATAACTTAAATGTTTTAAATTAATTTAAAACATTTAAAACATTTGAAACATTTAAAACGTTTAAAACATTTAAAACACAGAACCCCCAGAACCCCCAAATCCCCCTTTCGAATTTGAAACATTTAAAACATTTAAAACATTTACTGTTTGGAGGATAAATGTTTTAAATGTTTTTAATGTTTTAAATGCAAAGCTCTCCAAGGGGGATCTGGCGGCTCTGTGTTTTAAATGTGTTAAATGTTTGAAATTAATTTAAAACATTTAAAACATTAATCCTGCAGACGGTAAATGTTTTAAATGTTTTAAATGTTTGAAATTAATTTAAAACATTTGAAACATTAATCCTCCAGACGGTAAATGTTCTAATTAAATGTTTTAAATGTTTCAAATTAATTTAAAACATTTAAAACATTAATCCTCCAGAAGGTAAATAATTTAAATGTTTTAAATGTTTTAAATTAATTTAACACATTTAAAACATTCAAAAAATTTAAAACATTTAAAAGACAGAACCCCCAGAACCCCCAGATCCCCCTTTCGAATTTAAAACATTTAAAACATTTACTGTTTGGAGGATTAATGTTTTAAATGTTTTAAATGTTTTAAATTCGAAGCTCTCCAAGGGGGATCTGGGGGCTCTGTGTTTTAAATGTTTTAAATGTTTTAAATGTTTGAAATTAATTTAAAAACATTCAAACCATTAATCCTCCAGACGGTAAATAATTGAAATGTTTTCAACGTTTTAAATTAATTTAATACATTTAAAACATTTAAAACATTTAAAACATTTAAAACACAGAACCCCCAGAACCCCCAGATCCCCCTTTCGAATTTGAAACATTTAAAACATTTAAAACATTTACTGTTTGGAGGATAAATGTTTTAAATGTTTTAAATGTTTTAAATGCGAAGCTCTCCAAAGGGGATCTGGGGACTCTGTGTTTTAAATGTTTTAAATTAATTTGAAACATTTAAAACATTAATCCTCCAGACGGTAAATGTTTTAAATGTTTGAAATGTTTTAAATTAATTTAAAACATGTAAAACATTACTCCTCCAGAAGGTAAATAATTTAAATGTTTTAAATGGTTTAAATTAATTTAAAACATTTAAAGCATTTAAAACATTTAAATCATTTAAAACATTTAAAACACAGAACCCCCAGAACCCCCAGATCCCCCTTTCGAATTTGAAACATTTAAAACATTAATCCTCCAGACGGTAAATGTTTTAAATGTTTTAAATGATTTAAATGTTTTAAATGCTTTAAATGTTTTAAATTCGAAAGGGGGATCTGGGGGTTCTGGGGGTTCTGTGTTTTAAATGTTTTAAATGTTTTAAATGTTTTTTAAATTAATTTAAAACATTTAGACATTAATCCTCCAGAGGGTAAATAATTTAAATGTTTTAAATGTTTTAAATTAATTTAAAACATTTAAAACATTTAAAACATTTAAAACACAGAACCCCCAGAACCCCCAGATCCCCTTTTTGAATCTGAAACATTTAAAACATTTCAAACCTTTACTGTTTGGAGGATTAATGTTTTAAATGTTTTAAATGTTTTAAATGCGAAGCTCTCCCAGGGGGATCCGGGGGCTTTGTGTTTTAAATGTTTTAAATGTTTTCAATGTTTTAAATGTTTTAAATTAATTTAAAACATTTGAAACATTCATCCTCCAGACGGTAAATGTTTTAAATGTTTTAAATTAATTTAAAACATTTAAAACATTAATCCTCCAGTAGGTAAATAATTTAAATGTTTTAAATGTTTTAAATTAATTTACAACATTTAAAGCATTTAAAACATTTAAAACACAGAACCCCCAGAACCCCCAGATCCCCCTTTCGAATTTAAAGCATTTAAAACATTTAAAACATTTACTGTTTGGAGGATGAATGTTTTAAATGTTGTAAATGTTTTAAATTCGAAGCCCTTCCAAGGGGCATCTGGGGGTTCTGTGTTTTTAATGTGTTAAATTTCAAATTGATTTAAGACATTCAAAACATTAATCCTCCAGATTGTAAATGTTTTAAATGTTTTAGATTTATTAAAAACATTTAAGACATTAATCCTCTAGATGGCAAATATGTCAAATGTGTTAAATGTTTTATTTTTTTAAATAAAAACAATTCAAATAAATAGATCAATTCAATCAATCATCCTCCCAAGGATACCTAAGCCACCACATCTACATAAAACAAGTAAAACAATGAAATTCAGGCAGCTTTTCGTGGATGATTGTTTTAATCGGTTTAATTGTTCTATCAAAAATTCGGGGCTTTGGCATCCTTGGGGAATAAGTGTTTTAATTGTTTTGATTAGAGCAATTAATGAAATTATCTCCCAGAGGCTCCACATCCCTATCTTGATACAATTCAGGACTCTCAATTTAAATGCAGTATTGACGAAAACAAATGTGGGACGTATTATTTTAAATGTTGTATTCCTCGAATTGTGTATTCCAACTTCAAGTTTAGTATATTAAAAAATAGTGTGCGTATTTGTAATTTAGATTTTGTATTTGTAATTTAGATTTAGCATTGGTAATTTAAACTTGGTGGCTTGGGAAACATTTATCCTCCAGAAGATTTTTTCCCAATGTTTTCAATTAACTCAAGACATTTAAAAACATTCAAAACAATTAGTGCGGTGGTGCTATTTTGGTAGTTATACTTGTTGTGACATTCTCTGGGGGGTATACTGTATACCCTTCAAATTAGCTTGTGGATAACCCATGTTGGGAGATTTTCAGAATTGTGTTGGGAACACGCCAAAGATCGTGATGACAGAATGTGCAGGGGGGTGGCAGGGAAGTTAGGGGTTTAATTGACCCGCGCGCAATTCTTTTTGATATCCAAGGCTAGGATTGAAATATGTATATAGATTTGCTTCGTTTTTCTCTCTTCACTTCCTATGTGCATATTTTGCTAAGGAAGTAGAACATTGACCCCTTTTGGGTGGAATTAAGTAGGATCTTAAGATCAAAAATATGATAAAACAAAGTAAAATTCAAGTAAAATCCATCTTGGGACAATGCAAGATAAGACAGGACAAGGTACTGTACAAAAAGGTGAGATAAGAAATCTTGAGACGCAACATGGCAAGATATCTTGAGATCAAATAAGTCACGTCAAGGCAAGAGAAAAGATCCTAAGAACAGTGGATAAGACCATATCTCCTAAGATTAAATGAGACAAGCCCAGATACCTTCAGGTAAACCACAATGTTTGATGAACCAGGAAAAGATAGTTTAAGATGCAATAAGAAATCTTAAGGTAAAACACTATCAATTTTAACAAACATTCAGGTTCGTTAAGGTAAGATCAGAGACCTTAAGATTAAACATGATGACTTTTAAAACCGTGTTGTCTGTCTTATGCAACGAAAATGAGTGAAGATACAACAAGATTCTATGGTAGGATGCGAAATGGAAGAGAATGCATCTTAAGGCAAGATAACATGAGATATCTCAGGGTAGGATCATTTAAGATAAGATAAAACAAGATATATAACTTCAGGCCAGACAGAAATCCTAACATCAGACGAAAATAAGGTACGACAGGTCAAAATAAGACAGTGGAAGAACATCTAGAAAACATAGAACAAGATGCCACATCTTGACATCAAATAGGATGAGAAAAAAGATGATATCTTAAGCTAAACTAAGAACAGATATCTTGAGACAAGATAAAAACATCAAACCTCAGTAAAGGTATCTTGAGATAAAATCAAATATCTGAAGGATAGAAACAGTCTGAAGATAAGAGAAGATATCTGCCAATAAGATATGACAGCTCAAGAAAAATACATGACAGATTAGGTGGCAGGTGGTATTTGATGGAGGTAGCAGATGGCAGTGGCACATGTCTGAAGATATGATGTAAATAAGTTATCCAGCAATAAGGTAAGACTAGGTAAGGGAATGGTAGACGGCTGATGGCAGTGGCTGGTGGCAGCGGCAGTTGCAGTGGCAGATAGCAAATGGCAGCGGTGGCAGATGGCAGATGGCAGATGGCAGGTGGCAGATGGCAGATGGCAGATGAAAGTGCATGGTGGCGGTAGATGGCAGTGGGGCGGATGGCAGATGGCAGTGGCAAGTGGCAGTGGCAAATCACACTGCGAAATTGCGGTGGCAGATGGCAGCGGCAAATTGCAGAAGGCAAACCGCTGGAGCAGATCAAGGATGCAGTGGATGTCTGATGGCAGTCGCTGGTGGCAGAGGCAGAATCTGAAGATCAAAAACAGACCTTGAAGCAAGACAAAATATCTTAAGATCAGACAAGATATTTCCAGATATGAGCAAACAAGAGAAGATGTCTCAAGATAATTGTTTCAAAATCCTTGAGATTATCAGAACACTGCTAAAACCAGTTCAGGTATCTTCGGATAAAATCAAATATGTTAAGAATAGAAAATGCCCGAAGATAAGAGAAAATATCTTCCACTATGATATGTCAGCTCAAGATAAAGTAATAGATGACGGATGCTGTGGCAGGTGGTGTTGGATTGGCAGATGGCAGCGGCAGGTGGCCCAATCGGCACTGGCAGGTGGCATATGGCGGATGGCAGTGGCACGTGGCATAGCACATGGCAGTGGCAAATCGCAGTGGCAGATCGCAGTGGCAAATCGCAGTGGCGCACGGCAGGGATCATTGACAACTGGCAAATGGCACTAGGTGGCAGATGGCAGCTGGTTGATGGCAGGTGGCATTAGCTGAAAGCAGTGGCACTGGGTCAGATGGCAGATGTCAGATGGCAGTCGCTGATGGCAGAGGCAGAGTCTAAAGATAAAGTATATCAATTTCAGGTAAGCTAAGATCAGTTTCTTTTGCATAAGACAAACTACCTCGAGCAAACAAATTATGTAAGATTGTTTGAAGTAACAAAATTCAGGAGACCTTAAGAGAAGACAAAATATCCTTCTGCCAGATAGGATAAGATACCTTAGGGTAAGTTAAGATATCTTAAGGTAGGTCAGGATATCTTAAGGCAAGTTAAGATACCCTAGAAGAAGAGAGTTCATATCAAAGATAAGACCAGTGAAGGTATTTTAAGACAACACATTTCTGAGGAAAGGGAAATGTCCGAAGATAAGAAGAGATATCGTTCCACAATGTAGGATATCCCAAGATAAAACAATAGATGATAAATCAGTAAAAGAGATCTTGCAAAAAGATAGCTATATTAAGGCTATATTCGATATCTTAAGATAAGGTAAGATGAGGTCAGGGAATGTAATGGCAGATCGCTGATGGCAGATGGCAGATGGAAGTGGCAAATGGCTGACAACAGTGGCAGATGGCAAATGGCGGTGGGTGGTGGTGACAAATAGCAATGGCAGGTGGCTCACGTGGCAGTTGGCAGCGGCATGTAGCAAATGGGAGATGGCAGTGGCAAGTGGTA
>VSDK01004956.1:61139-129730 GCA_009767595.1 Symbiodinium kawagutii | reverse complement strand
CCGACAGATGTCAGTAGCAGGCGTGGCAGATAGCAGCGGCGTGTCGCAGTGGCAGGCAGCAGATGGCAGATGGCAGTGGCAAGATGGCAGATGGTGATGGCAGATGGTACTGGCAGGTGACAGTGGCAAATCGCACTGCGAAATTGCAGTGGCAGATGGCAGCGGCAAATGGCAGAAGGCAAACCGCTGGAGCAGATCAGGGACGCAGTGGATGTCAGGTGGCAGTCGCTGATGGCAGAGGCAGAGTCTGAAGATCAAAAAGAGACCTGAATGTGAAGATCAAAAGGAGACCTCAAAGCAAGACAAAATATCGTAGGATCAGATAAGATATCTTCAGATATGAGCCAAAAAGATAAGATATCCCAAAATAAATCGTCAAAATATTTTGGGATAGGACAAACACTTCAAAAACCCAGCCAAGATATTTTTTGAGATGAAATCAACATTGTGAGAACAAATGCCCCGCTAATCCCGTGCGTCAATATGCTAGAGATTGCAAGGGCGAAGAAAAATTAAAATGGAAGAGAGAAAGAGAAAGAGACTTAGAGAGATTTCGAAGGAGGGAGAGAGAACGAGAGAGAGAGAGAGAGGCATAGGGGGGGAGAAAGAACAGAGATGCAGCAATGTGTGGGCACGGGAGAGGATAAGAAGTAGGAACGAAATAGACCCAAAAGGACCCTACCTCATATATATATATATATATATTTATTTATTTACATAATTAATTAGGCACAATTATGACGTCACCTTTCATGAAGCGTAGTTGTACCGCTCGTTGGCCACCAGTCACGGTGATTATGCAACGTTATGCAACCCACAAACCATTGATGCATCATCATTAACAACTATGAACCATCCTGAACAATCATCAGCCATCAGGAACCATCCTCAACCATCACTACGCATTATCAACAAAGAATCATTAGACAATCCCTACCCAGGGACAAACTATGGACCAGCATGTTTAACCAGTGACCAGTATGAACTACTACTATGTACCATTCTCATCCATCATACCCCCTTATAAATGACAATTCAGTATAATCAACCATCAATCAACAACAACTACATACAACTATATGAGTCATTAATTAACCACCATTAAATCATCTTTTTATCACTAGCCCTAGTTGTTGGCCATCATGAACCATAGTTGTACCGCTCGTTGGCCACAACAACTATATACGACTATATGAGTAATTAATTAACCACCATTAAATCAGCTTGCTACCAATAGCCCTAGTTATTAGCCATCATTAACTGCTGCTTCAGTTTGCACAGCTCTCTGCTGCCTCGTATGCGCCCCGTTCGCTGCGCCCGGCGTGCAACGCTGCTTGCTGCGACGGCGGTGCCCATGGCATGCCAGCCTAGGAAGGGTGGAGCTGCCCCATGTCCTTGGAAAGTTGGCATGTATAGGTGTGCTGATAGATATCTGTACATGCATATATGCATACATACATGGACAAATAAGTAGGCAGATAGATAGATAGATAGATAGATAGATAGATAGATAGATAGATAGATAGATAGAAAATCAAACAAAAAGGCAAAGACCACAAATGCAGCAAATACTAATAGAACTACAACTTCTTGCATGCACTGAAATTATGTAGCAACAACAGCCGCTGGCCATTTGTGCGGCTGATCGTTGGTGGCTGTCGATGCATACATGCTGGTAAGTTGTACGTGTCTAGATGTATATACATGCACAGGTGTCTTGAAGGGATACAAACAGCAATGCAGGTACATACTAGCATGTAGTGCATATATCTCATCATTTCATGTGATGCATTGGGTCAGTTGACAGGCTCAAGACAGGAACTACAAAGTTGCTTGTGCCACTGGAATCTTGAGAGAACATCATTGTGCCACCACCAAAGGTATGGGCAAATTCATTGAAACCAACACCATGAACCCAACACGCAAGCCCGACACAAGAAAAACATGGTATTCATTCCTACCAGAGATGCCTTGTGGTCAAGACTCTTGACCTTTTGTCTGACAAACCTCCGATGTATACGGATAGGTATTGTTGTCTAAACAAAATGCGGACAGAAATGGTCCAAATGGACGGCGGGTCAAATTAGAGCCCACCCAAAAATGCTCGCTCAGTCACCAACCAATCATCACGGGACCTTCAGGCGACCACGACATATGGTTCTATCATCAATCTATTCGGCGTAACACAACTATTCATTCAACTCCGACAGGCCACCAATAACCATTTTTGGTGGTTTTGAAAACATAATGGATGATAAATCATGAATTCCCACAAATGATGCAAAACACTGCCAAGCATCACCCCTTCCTAGTGGCTGTTCACCCATTGGTGAATGATTCCCATCTGCCCTGGTTAAGCACCAAGCAACGCCACGTGTTGGTTGGGATCCCATGGAAGCTGCTGTGGTGGCACCGCGGCGTCCACGGGCGCGGCACGCATCGCGGTGTCACCATGGCCGGCCACACGGGTGCCGACAGCATCATCGGGTTCAACGAGGGGCTCCCTAGCTAGCCATCGGTTAGTTTATAACCAGGGACTTAGCTAGATTGGTCTAGAACTTGGCTCAACTAGGGCAAACTACCACTTGTTGGTAGATATAACTGTAGTTCGAGGAGGGGCTCCCTAGTTTGATAAGTTGAGTGATGACCAACCCAGCCAAGAAATAGGCAATAGTTGACGTCCCAACATTTGGACTAGTTTGGTCATTAGGGTAGAATGTTCACTTGGGGTGCAGGGTTTTGACCCACCGCCACTGGGTTTGTGATGACCAACAATGAACAGCTTTAAGTGTCACTGATGGTTTAGCTGTTTGACATGGTGGCTAATCAAGCAAATCTGTGCACCCCTCAGCGCATCATCTAACTTTTGCGGTTGATTCCTATGATCGCCAACAAAAAGTGACCGCGACCGGAGCGAGCCAGCATACATGTCAGGTCACTCGGCTGGTTGGTCACTGATCCTAATCTGGGGCAAAGGTTTCATCCTCTAAACAGCCGCAGCAAAGCGGGTCACCGAGAGTCTCAGGCTTGTTTGATTCTGACTTGCTCAAAAAAACTCCTGTTAAGTGTTGTTAAGTACCCAGTGCAGGAATAGTAAGGTCTATCTAGCAAACGCTGATCCTTCCGTGAAATGATCCAAGTGGCAAAGATTCTAATTACTTGTAAGGAGCAACTCTGTGGATGAAGGAGGAGAATCCATTCTTTTGGTTGGAAACCATCCCATTTTGGGGCCATCATTTTGACCTGTGGCCATCCTGTGACCATCTACAAGTATCTTGGCTGAAGCCTACCTCAAAGATCGACCGACCATTCCCCCTCAACACGTACTACCAGGCAAGTGCCCAGTGTTTGGGTGTGCCATTGACACTTCATGTCTTGGGAGGGAACTTGCTTGGGATTTCCTTCCGAGATCTCAATCTTATGTGCAGCACTCTCTCCTCACGTTCATCCAGTACAAGGCAAGTACAAGGCAAAACTCTGATTAACTAGGAGTTTCAACCATCACTTTCAACAATTATGAATCATTCTTAAGCAATAATTTGCCGTTGTTAACCATTATAAGTATTATAAGTCATTATCAACCAGTGAAATTCCCAACCGATGGGTTATCCCACTGACCAGACTTATGAAGTCGTTGCTCATCGCATGTTGAGTGAACCAACTGGTCAAAGCGAAAGGGAGGGTACCCTCGACTCCCTTCTTGGCGTGGTCATAGCAGTTGGTTCTGGACAGCTTTACGCTGCAGAGGTCTAGAGAATTGCCGCTCAACACCCCAGTTGATTGCTGGATCACATATTCCGTGTCACCCGGGGATAGCTGCTGATATCAAACAAGTATTTGTTTGTTGACAGGGGTAATCCAAAAACAGGCTGGTTTCCCAGTGACATACAGGCAGCTGCCACACTCCAGTTCAGGACTAGCCCCTTCCGCCAGGGCACATCGTAGTCTGTTCCCAAGACCAGGGGCCGTTCCTCGAGAAAATGATGGGGCCAGCAGCAGGGGCTACGCATGGTGGTACATCCCAAGCGAAAGTAATTAGAAGAAACGACAAGGACTCGAATGGACCCGTTCTCAAGCATTCCTGCTCCCCACCAGTGAGTTGAGTACCAGGCCTTCATGATAGATCCCGAGATCATCCACAAACCAAGAATGAAAATCCCCACAAAATTCAAACCTTCGCAACCACACCACAACATCGAAAACTCAAACTTGCCTCTGTACCACCGAGCGGCGCCTCCCATCACCGCAAATCGTCATGCCCATCCCCACCTACAGGGGCACCTCATCACCCCAGCAACCCCAACCTGCGAACCCCCTGCACTGTGAATCCCCACGTACTCAGGCAGGTAGTTCACAGGTTTGTCATAGCCTGTGATCTGCACCGTTGCATCCGACACGCCCTGGGCACCGGTGCGACTGTCATGGTTGGCTCAATGATCATGGTGATCTAGTCATGGTTGCATCGGACACCCCCCAATGATGCATCAATCATCTTAGTATGCTTCTAGCTCTATATCCATTGGTTTTCGATCCGAAGAAAACTTGTGAAAATCAATGCATGCAGCTGGAAGTTGGAGGCTGGTAGACATGGATTTTTTTCAAGAACCAGCGAAAGCAGATGGCAACTGAGTCTGTGGCCAGACTAAGCTCCAATGGAAACACGGTGTATTGTGGTTGATGCTGGCTGCTGAATGGCGGATAACCATTGCCAATGGACAATGAGCTGGCGCATAATAGCTAGCTCATAGAAAATCGTCAACCATAAACTCTAGACTATCAACCAATCAATTAGGGGGATGAACATATGAACTGCAGTTGCTGATGCTTCATACTAGCCATCAATACGTCATTCGCATCGATGATTCAATCACCGCTCCACCATCAGCTCGGCGCTCCAGGTCTCCCTACATCGTAGAAGCCTGGAGCCGATGGCTGGCGCCGACGACTTGCTGGCAGGTGTGGTTGATGGGTGGATGTGTTTCTGTGATAATTAGTGTACATCAAATGAATCTGTATATGCACTTTTACCCTATATAAATTTGGGGGTTTCCGTATCGAAATCTATCCGAATCATGTCTGGCACCTGGAGCATAGGTCAGAAACAAATCAAGGGACAAATAGCATCAAGAATTAAAGGATAAGGAGTGCCTCTACCAACTGGATCTTCTCCAACATCACCTTCATAGCTCCTCACTGACCATGATCAGGTTGCCACACGTTCGTTGCAAAACAATGCATCAAAACTATGCAGAAAATGGGGCCACAACCAGCAACAACCAACGGTGATAGGGATCGACCAAGAAGCTACCTGTATATGCCACCTCCAATCTCCAACGAAAATATGTCCAAACGCGTACTCCGGCAATCCCCAACAAACCAAGGCCGCGAGCCAGGATCCACCATCAGCCAAGGATGTTTCACTGCTCGTGAAGTGGCTCCACTGAGGGGGTTCAACTCCCATCTGCTTAGCTCCCCTAATCTCCGCACAAATCAGGCCATCTGATCATATCAAGTAGCCACAACGAGCGGCCGCAGGCCAATGCTTAAGTGGCTGGTGGCAAGTTGACCCATCCTAAGAATGTCCGGCCATTGGGAAACATCATCCCAAGTCTGAATGCAGCTAAACAAACATGAAAGCACCAACCAAACAATCATTGACGAGCCTTAAAGAACATATTTCAAAACATTTCTCTATGCAAACCAGCCATTTCTGTGACATGTTTGCACCTCGGAGTTGTCATCATCCAGCCATAATCCATTTCCCGTCCAACACCTGACATCCCTGAGCTTTCCCACTGTAGTAGTTGGCATCCTGAGGATGGAAGTGGAACCGTCAGTCGTGCTGTCAGCATGGACAACTCAGCGTTCAACCTGGTTGGTGTCACTTCATTCTTGGTGTATGAAACAGGCTGCATGTATGAAACCAATTGCTACATGACAGCCAAAAATGGATACACAGGGGAAACACACAGCATAAGTATATCATTGACAACAGGCAGAAAGCGATTGTAGACACAATCCTTCAAAGTTGTTTGATAGCCAAAGTAAGCACTGGTAAGAACCGTTGACGCGGCGGAGTAGCTGCTTGGGTGCATCTCAATCAGCCAATCTTTGTAGCTTAGCTTCGCTGACAAGCCTAAGCTGTAAGTTTTTGTCCCATGACAAAATTTCCAGAAGAATCAACCAGCAAATAGTTGATGGGTCAATGGTATTGATGGATTAATTCTTCTTGGTGGTTCGATATCAACCACTCCTGTAACAAAACATGGCCTTGTTAGCTCCCCTACTAAACGGTGCTCGCGTTTGTCGTCTAGGGCCTATGGTATTCCGACCGCTACGAGCACCAACAAGAATCAAAAGACAGGTTTCTGCCTCTAAGGTCTTAAAGGTCATAGCACAAAAATGAGTGTCATCTAGATAATCATCCCCGGGTCCCCAAAAATGGTTGAACAAAGAAATATCTTAAACTGCTAATTAGTATGTCTGGAAACAACATGAAACAACCATGTTTTGTATCATGCATGACTTGCATCCAGCTTCCCAGTTCTATCAACCCACAACTGGCAAGCCGTGCAGTCAAGGAGCCAACATCTCCAGGATGGTGGGAGGATTGAAATCCTTCCGCACTGCCTGACACCAAACCTGGGCACGCTGCCAGTGGTACACAACCTGCTGAGTCTCTGCTGTAAAACAGCTGCGCAGAACTTTATTTCTACAGTTGATGGCTGAACACAGATCAAAAGTTATGACACAGGGAATTTACAATGTGATGTTATGACTCCTACAATGTAGATTATGATTGAATGCCACCATACACTGGTACTGGTATATAGATCCCTGCAAAATGTGCTCATATGTTGGCTGATCAGCCATCAATCTGCTAGCACTAAAGGGCTGAACCGGTGAACCAGTATGAATTCTTAACTTGGGTATTGATGGATGTTCTTGATTGTTGTTGTATGTCGCCGTTGAGATGTTTCTAGTTGTTGCTGTATGTTGTTGTTGGGACGGCGGTTGTTGTGGAATGTTGCTGGGATATTGTTGGGATATTGTTGAGACGCTGCGGGGTTCTTGTTGTGGCTATGGGTCAATATTAACCAACAATAGTGGTGGATAATAACCAACAAAACTATAAAGAAAACATCGGTTAGTGGTGAGGGAACCAGGGGTACAGGTTTTTCACCGACAGCCTTGTTTACCCTGGCCGCTCACCACCATAAGAAACGCAGCCGATGGCTTGACATCGCTGCAGTGTCTCCCTGGGTCTCTGGCCGTTCCCATCTCGTCCAAACTGGCGCAACGGAACGCAGGAGAAGCAAAGGGAAGCACTTAGACATGATCAATACTGGTCAAAATTGGCAAACAATGGTTGGTAAATGTTTGATGATAATTAGTAAAATTGATTCATGTTTGATGATAATCAAACAACTGGCCTATGTTGGCGGATTCATGTTTGATAATGGGATATTAATGAACACTCTTTGATACCACCAACCTTGACCCGTGAAAGCTACCACACCCCATGATAGGTCGGTAGTCAGATGAACCACTGGTGGTAGTTACCTGGCCATGGAAATCACGGCTGCTTCTCAGCAGGGAGACTGCCTTGTCCCAATACTTGGCTCTCGGTCCCCATAGCCACCAGCCAACACTGAAACATCGCATCATGGCTATGCATCAGCCATCATCTCGCGATTTGTTCTCATGGTTCACCGATGAATCTCAGCCATGATTAGGTGGTTTCTTACATTAATCAAGGTCCAAAACCCTGACAAAACAACTAACAAACTGATCACCCAAAACTCTTTCCAAAGAGTCCTGGACCACCACGTATCAAATGACTCTTCTACGAGAGATCTATGGGCAAAGATCAGCTGTTTGGAGGCCGATGTGGGGAAACAACACCTTGTGGTGAGCTGCTTATTAATGGTTGTAAGCAGCTATGATTGAGTAGCTATAATAGCTGATTATTCACAATACTGTAAACGTTGCAAACCTTGCCAACATCACTAACATCATTATGTGATTAATCACAATCATAATCATTTCTGCACATAACATGCGCTATTGTGTTCAATAATCATAATCATTACAGCACATAACATGCACTATTATGTTCGATAATCATCAATCATAGCTTATAATTCTGGGTCAATTCTGTTGTTAGCCCATGATTCACCACGTTTCTGACCTCGTCCACGGCGCCACGTCTGCCCACCTGCCCCAGCGCTTCGCCCAACGGACGCCTGACGGTGACGTTGATGTTGGTCTCGTCGCTGGTGAGAGAAATCTCGGCGTTGAGCGCAGGGCTGGGGTGCCTGGTGGTTCCAGTTCAAGCCCTGGAACGTTGGTACCACTTAGTTATTACTACAAGGTGGGCCCCCCAAACGTTATAAGTTGATTAAGATTCGCCATTTAACAAGCTAGTTATATCTACCATTTGCCTGGTAGTTACCCTAGTGAACTAACCCAAGTTAGCTAAGTAAGGGGGCCCACCTTGTAAAGGGGGTTGGTTTATAGCTAGGGTGAAGAAAAATCATGGGGTGAGTTTATATCTTACAGTTATTACTAGGTTGGTAGGGTTAGTGTAGCACGGATGCCAAACGCCAGCTATAGCGCATACTAAAGATTCAAGTATATACTAAACTAAAGCTAGATGCTTTACTGACCAGCTTGCAACTCAGGGAACCCACCTGCAATATCATTATCAAGCCTGGTAAATATCTTCATTATTACCGCCACCAGATTTTAGGGGTCGCAAATTTCATCACCCTGAGGTAATAGCTACTGAGGGCATTCAACTTGTTGTGTTTGTCATATCCCGCCATTAATGTTTAATATAATCCAGAATTGGGCTGTATTAATTCATCAGAGTATATCAAACTATGGACCTTGAGTTGAGCTATCTATGAACCACACTATCAACAAACCAACCCACCAACCAACCAACATGGCTTCCTAGCCATCACCAACCAACATCACTGTGCTCCACCGTGCCCCACTGTGTCCTACCTGCCCCGCTCCCCGGCCAGCGAAAAATGCACGCGGAGGCACTGGTTGGATCACCGGTGGTGTGAGGTCCAAGGTCAAAATCTGAGCCGTTGAGCGCGTGCTGATCCTGAAAAAGGCATGAGGTGCCTTAAGTGTTGTAGATTGTTATAGGGTACTAGTATAATATACTTCACAAGGCCATCACTTGTCAATTTGAATGGCTTTAAGGCACATGGTTAATCAGGCCAGTAGCCATGAATAGCCACCATAAACCTTCAACGGACTTATCAATTTATCAGAAATAGCCAACAAATCATCATCAATTGGCAATTGGCCATCAACAGCCACCATGAACCATCGACTAAGTATCATCAACCATGAACTCATCGTCAACAGTTGTTGGTCATCATTGACTATCACTAAGCAGCATTCAGGATTGCTGGTTCATACACCAGTTGGAAAAAGATCATATCATGCCAGTACTACATCAATTTAATGCACCTACCCAGTGGTTTTGAGATTGCCTGGGCTCTAGACACGCAAGCTCAAAATCGTTGAGATACTCATCGTCCCTGGCCACTAATTGCTCCCCCAAACCCGCCCCATGGTTGGCCGTGCCAGATTTGATCTACCTATTGGTTGTTCATTTGGCTGCACTCCTAACTAAGCCACAGATGTGTCCGTTACATCATCTTTAGATGTGTAATATTATATAACCATTGCTAAGCATAAGAGGTCAAATTCGGAAAGTTTCAACCATCAGCCACCATTAACCATCATCAACACTGTATTAATGGCTGTGTATGCTGGTAAATCATCAGCGCCACCCGCGCCGGTGATCGCCACTCGAGAGAAAAAGTTCGAGAAACCTGGGCTTCTCCTAAAAACGGTGTCCAAGTCACTGGTGTTTTCCTTGCTAACATTGCCCATGAACCGCTGTATGGTGACGGTACTACCATGGACAACCCGCCACCTGGTTTCAAGATCAGCTCCGCAAAAGCCAATGAGAGGTATCGCCAGACAGTGAACCGCATCAAGGGTGGGATTGGCGTCAATGATTAAGATATTGCTATATAGCATGAAAAATATAGTCCCAGCTTGCAATATTACTATAGTGAATCATGTTGCTTTACCATACCATATAGAAGTAAAACATGACTAATCATACTGATTTACAGTTTCCAAAAATTCAATTGTAGAACAAACACAACGACAGCCATGATCATTCTCAATCATCAATGCTATGGCTTATAGTCAAACAAGTACATAGTTCAAATTATCACAATTTGAACATCATGGCCGATGCAAAACCTAGTGCTGCTCATGACACAACTATCTGAACACTGATTAAAATATGTTCAACATCTTCAAAAATAGCTGAAACCCGCAGCAAGCACCACTGGATGCTGCCACTCTTCCACGAGAGCTGCGAGGCCACGCCTGTCCCACCGTGGACATGAAGTCATCCACAGCTATGAAGGTCACTTCATTACCGTTGCCTTACGGCTGAGTGCTGGTGGCACAAGGTTCCCAATGGCCCATGGGGAAGTGAGCCATGCTTAGGCTAAGGAGCTGGTGATTATTTGGGAGGACAATCACCAACAGTTTGGTTCGATACATCAGATTTGACAGGTTAATTCGTACTTTCACTGTACTAATGGATCGGCCATTGATTCCGCCTTCAATTTCATGTGAAAGTCAATTATTGTTAAGAATCAGCCTTCTTTCCTTGGTGGGTCCACCATGTGGAAACCCTGTACTGCGCATCTGGAAACCACACAGCCTTTGTTCACTTGGGAATAGAAACGCAAACGCACAGCCGAGCATGGTGACTGCTTTTTGTTTCTGCCTTAAAAAAAAATTAAGTGCTTCATGCTACAAGTCTCACTGGCTATTTCCAATAGCCAAACATAACCAAAAAAACATGGTTGGAACTTTTTGGAACATTCCATCCTATCGAATCGTTAATCCCTATAGTATCAATCGTTACCAGTGCTTTTTGCTGAACATCCTAGTACCCACGGCAACGACTCTGACTCAACAACCTCCTGAGCTATCCGCGCCCTGGGTCCCCCGAACCCACGGTCATGTTGGGCGTGGGCACGTTCGCCACGTTCCAGTTGGGCGACTTGTCAACTAGCGGCAAGGTGAGCCACTGTGGGGCTGGTGCTGTGGTCAAGGACCAGCAGCATGGTGGGATAGTCGTAAGGATATGACGGCATGAATCGGGATGACTATGAGCCAACTATGGTGAGATAACCACGAATAGAATTGATGATCAACAATGCTTTCCTCGCAAAGAATCCGTGTCCATTTCTTGTGCGGCCTTTTGCCTCCTCCGGTAGTCCTTCGTATTTCCCACAATGGGTGGCTGGCTAATAAACATGATGGGATCAGATTATTGGAAAACGAAAGGTGCGAGCACCAAAACCCATCAAAAACCATTTTGCATGCGACAATGACCACACGATACCGCACCTAACTGGTGGTTTCTCAAAACAGGGGTATCCCTAAATCGTCCACTTGATTCACCAATTTACAGTTCTAAACCAACGATAACTTTGGGGTCCCCTATGGCTTGAGAAATTCCCACATTGCTTTGGGAGAAGCAAGGAGTGGCGGTGGCGAAATCCTTGTGTTGTCCCTTGCAAGTAGTTGGATCATCGCGAACACCTAGGATCAAGTCACAGGGTGCCATCACGATCCCATGGTGATATTTTGGTGGACCCTAGTGTGGCCGTAATTTGCCGGGGAGGCATGCCAAAAGATTGCCTGCATGGGATCCCTCTTCATGATGCCGGGAAACTATGATGGAGACTTCCAGTGAAACTGGAATATCTCTATGCTCCCAACTGCTTGTGAACCTTTGTTAATCTTGAAAGCATTCTTCCTGGATTTTCAAGCAGGATTATTCCAGTTATTCTTCCAGTTAACAAGGGTTCATCATGGGATCCCATGGGATCCCTCCTTCTGCACGTCCTCTGGTGCTGAATCTTTGTCAACCTAGATCACACTCAGCACAGTCTCCTAGCCCAGGGCACCTGAGTTCACTGTCTGCGCCCTCCAATCCTTGGGTAAACGTTCTGCAATGCTGCGCCATATCGATGAAAGCAAGTGCTGAAATGGGGTGGGAAGTGGTTGCTGAACCACCGCTAACAAGTCAGTGTTCATCAGTTAACAAGTTCCACTTAAATGGTTAATCGTATTCATGGTTCATACAATTTGGGACAAGTGGAACTATGAATAACACTCGTGAGCTACCATCAATCAACAGTTATCAAGCATCACTACCAATGAGTTATTCATCACACCAAGCACATTCAAGCATCACAAAGTATGATCAAGCATCTGTTTTACCACTATGAACAATCAGCATAGCAACTACTATCAATCATGAATTTGCCCCCATGATCTATCATGAAATATATAACCATCATCAACCAGGAAAGCAAAGGCTACAACCAAGCGTCGCTGCAAACCCATGGCTCCATTGGGACCCCATGCTTTAGCGTTGGAGCGCTGGCGGCGTCACCTGGTACCCAGCTCTTCACATCTAATGAATGAATAGAATAGGTAAATGATCCTTGAATAATCCGTGTGTCAAATGGTTCGTAATAACCAGAAATTATCCATAAATGGTTGTTGTTCAATTACTATCCATTCATGGTTATTGATTACTATTCATTCATTGTGAATCATCCATATGAAATAATCCATGATTAAATTATCCATGAATAGTAATAGTAATTATCCATGAACAGTATATAATAGTAATTATCCATGGCTAGTATTCAATGGTTTGCAATCACCGCATTTGCCAGTATTGATTCATGGTTATCCATGGTTAAATTCAATGGATATAAGTTATTGTTCAATTACTTGACTGCCATTATTATTTCATCAATTAAATCATGGACTAATCATACGAATCTCACCAATATTCATGAATTTCATTGTCATCCATGCATTTACTGTGACTTACCCTGACTATATTGCTTGGGTTTTTAACTAACCAACTTTTTGGATGGTTGGTTATGACCCATAGGCATATATGTGAACAGAAGGCTTCCCCTGCAACTGCTTCAAATCCGGTCTCATTTTTTCCTCTCACCTATGGTTCTCCGGGCGAGAGTACCAGCTGTGCCTCGGGCCATGGTCGACGTAGTACTTCTGCTCGAAGTAGCCACGATTGGCGCCGCCTCTCTTCTTGCGCCAGCCTCCCCGGTTGTCCGCCCATGCCTGGCGCTTCGAGCCCTGTTTGCCATGCCACTGCCAGTTCGAGCCCTGATCATTCCCTTGCCAGCCCCCATCATTCCACTGCCAGCCCTGATCATTCCACCAAGCCTCATCCTCACCAGGGGCTTCTTCCTTTACCGTCTCACCTGCTGGCTCCTCTTCCTTGACAACCTTTTCCCATAGCTCACCTGCCCCCCAGTTCGTCTTCTTCCATTCGTGCCGCTTCTCTGGAACAGAGGGGGCAGCTCGAGAGGAGGAAGACGAAGAAGAAGCAGCATGGGGATGATTTGACCCATCCTCTGATCCCCCGAAATGCGTTGGCTGCTTCTCATTTTAGACCAGTATAACCAAAAATTACACAAGTTTGGCCTTCATCAAGCCTCCTTAAAAATCACCAACCATCACAGAGCAAACCGTGCATCAGAACTCGCCGTTGGAAGGTTCGTACTCTGGGGGGCACCTCACACGTGAAACCGACCAACCTAACACGTCACCAACAATCACCAACCATGACCAACCATCACCCACCAACAATCACCAACAATTACCCACCAACCATCACCAACCATCATCAACCACCACCAGCCATCACTTCACATCAACCATCACCAACCACAGCTTCCGGTCCCAATCATCACCCTTCTCCTTGGGTTTCCGGACGTCCTCTGCGAAACAGAAAATGTTGTAGGGCCTGACGCTGCTGGCCACGGGGTATCCCCTTAAAGGCCCTTCAACCGAGGGGCCGGGGCCAGGAGCGGCCGCTGGAGTCCCGTAACCGAATGGAGGTTGGAATGGATATTTGTTGCAAACTGTTGCATGAATGAAATGTGAAAATAAAACATATCAATGAGTTGTGTTTGCTAGTGATGGTTGATCATGGTCGACAATTTGCTAGTAACCATGGATGATACTGCTTAAGAATTGGCCAACAAACCAACACACCAAAAATAGTTGTAAGGATAGCTAAAACAAAAAACCAAAACAATAACCCCCATGATTGATGGCTAATAACCCCTCATTTTTGTAAAATAAATCATGGCTAAAGCAATGATGCAAAAGAACCCCCATGATTGATGGGGAATGTGTTCCTTTTCAACAGAGCTCCCGCTGGGTGGAGGCGACCCAAAATGGTGGCGATACATTCGTGCTTGTCGAATCGTATCATGTGCGCTTGTAAAAGTTGGGGATAGCTCTGAGATTCGTACCATCTGCAGAATTGGATTCCCCAAAGACAAGCAATTCCTGGACGACGACAACAAGAACAAGAACAAGAACAAGAACAAAAACAAGAACAAGAACAAGAACAACAACAAGAACAAAAGCAGCAACAAGAACAACAACAACAACAACAACAACAACGACAACGACAATAACAGCAACAACAACAAAACAACTAAAACACCAGCAACAATTGCAGCGAACCCGACAGTATCAACAACAACGAAGACAGCAATCGCAACAACATCATAATAAACAACATACAACATCATCCAGGACAACAATGACGACAACAAAATCAACATCAACATCTTTGCATCCTTGTTCCCCAATGGCTGCAGCAAAGGCACGATTCGCTGAGCAGCAAACTTGAGGCAGTACCAGCCTAGGATCACCAAATGGTCGGGTTGGCTAGACCAAAGGTGACTGGCATTGTTCGATTGCCATAGCAACTATTGCTTGTCACTGTCACACATAGTTAATTTTGATGAACAATCAGAATAGTCACCTTAGACTACTGGTAATCAAAGCTGATCATCATTAATCACAACAACAGTATTGACAACTCAGAGATATCAGCAACCACTGTTAACCATCAACTGCGAACGTAAAAAGGGCGGCACTGTTCCATCGGCCAAGCTGCATCATTGTCGATGTAGTCCACCTCAAGTGGGGAGGGACAACAACAAAATCTGCTCATTATAGGTGCCTGACCGTCAGTTCGCCGTGCTTAGCAAGGTCGGCTGGTTGAGCAACGTTGTATAAGCCAGCTGTTTATCGATGGTAAAATGCCAAATTGTAGGCTAATTACCCAACCTATTTTGTAGAATGTATTGCTTACTGACTACCAAGGGGTTGTAGGAGCTAGAAGCCGTTTGTTAATTGATGTTTGAGTAGACGAGCATCTATCAACAATCACCGATGTGAAACGAGTCAGCAAGCAACAAAGAAATTTGCAAGGTTGGTGAATTACCGGTCACTGGTGGTTAAGGGCGCCAGCTGGTCTCAATACAACAAAATAATATGAGGTAATTAGTTGTATTGTAAACACCAGCAAGTGTCAACCTTTTAATTTGTAGAAACAATGTCATAACTTAGGTGTAACTTAGCACTGGTTTTAAAATGGATCGTTCCCAACAATACCCGCCGTCACATTGTTCATCTTGGGGTTCAAAAGCACGAGGCAGCCAGAAAAATGTTCATCCAGTAGTGAAGGGCAACATGTTTTTACCCCCGCTCTACATGCGATATCAAGTCTACATATGTCTTTCTCGCGCACTACACTTAGAGCACAAAACTACTAACCCGACACCGAGAACTCGTTCGGTTGTGCACAGCACCTAAAATCCAAAATTCACCGGGTGCATCTGAATTTCAGACAGTCTTTTCTTTTTTGAAATTATGACAAACACATCAGCGGCTGCTTCATGAACACGAAACACATGTGCTGGCACCTTGATATTTCCTGACACTATAACCTCAATCCATCAAATCTTTCAAACAAAATGCATTTCAATGCCCCAGATAGCAATTGCACTGCTTCTGCAAGATCTTCCAGCAACAACAACCAAAACATGGGCGCTGCACGTCGCTTGTGCGGGAGTTACAGAATCACCCCTTCCAATGGCCAGGCGCCCAGATCAGCAGCTGACTGCTGGCCATCGGCCTCGTAAGTCTGCCCCTGTGCCAAATTCGCCGCAGGTCTGCACATCGCACGCTCGCTCCCAACAGACAGAGAGATGTGAAGAAACCCATGGACGCACCACAGCATCGCAAATATCTGCGCTCATCGACACTGCCGAAACTCTTGGCGTGACTGCAAGGCTACAATTGCGCCAACAACGCTCTCATAAATCCCGCGGCGCTGAGCCAATATCCGCTCTTCTTCAAACAGGTTGCAAAAGTTTCATCCATTGCCAACGTCTCTGTCGACGAATAATGTTGAAGAAGTGCAGAAAAATATGTCAACAAGCGAAAAATGTGTTGGAGAAGGCTGATGTAGGGGGATTTAAGAGTGAGAGGTAAAAGATGGTGACTCACACACCCCTTTCAATGGTCATTGCCATGGTTACCCAGTGTACTTGGCGTGCCTCAACGAAAACGGATCAAGCGCCTGGTACATGGAACAACCAAAAGCAATGGTGAGTGAGGGACGTTCCCCCTCAACACAACTCGATGCTTTGTGACCAGGTAATCAAGAGCACGACCATGGCAGCTTGTGGCTGTAGCTAAGGTAACCAACATCATGGAAACAGTATCTGTTAGATACAATGTGATGGGTACACCGTAGGCGAGTATACTATGTAAGAAAAATAAGTTGTACGATGCATATATGTTCTACTTAACTCATGATCGCTATGCAATCATGGGCAGAAAACAAAACAAAAGTCTAGATATTCGTCTCCTTGTCTCCAACTGACAAAAAACACATGTTTTTTGGTCGCAAGTCTTGGTGCATCCCTGGGATTGTTGCTTGCTACCCACTACAAGTTATCTTATTATATACTGTGTAAATATATATATATATATAATGATAACTTTTTAATAATCAATCCCCCTAAATAAACTACGCCAAAATGCAGTTTTCAAATAATAATCCCTCCCCCAAAAATAAAGCACGCCAAAAATTTTGGGGCAACCAAATTTGGTGGAGAAAATGTCCTGAACCCTGTCCAAGAACTATTGGAAACCACCATTTCCCAATTACTTTTAATCTTCAAGTTGAAGAATGTTATCTTTAAGAATTAGCCAATTCATTTAGCAATACCAAAATCTTTTCTGGATTTCCTCCCAATTGGATTTCTTATTCGTCAACTTAAAACAATCGGATCCTCCTAAATAATCTATATGTAACTTTATTTAAGTAGATTTAAAGAAGGGGGGTAATTAAAGAGTAGTCATTATTCAACATTTGTTCCACCAAACCTTCTCCATGCTTTGCTGCCAGCAATCACCCGTAACATTGGAAACAAACTGAAAAAATGATAACTCCAGTGATAGGTTCCTAGTAGTGCTGGCATCTCGCTATGATCCCCGGGCCCCTAAATCGTATCTAGCGGTGCTCCACACTCCCGAACCAGTGGAAATACCTGCCAGACGGCACGCCTCGACATCCACATTGCGGTACGGCAAGGGCACATCCTCCGAGAATACGGTGTTCCTCGATGGCGGGGGGATGTTCTCGCATACATGGCATGTTTGTAAATGGATGTAAATGGCATATCTGCTAAACTCATTATGTGCACCAATATTCAACAAATATGATCATGTCACCAAATACGCGGAATGGTCAATGAAGATCAGTAAACAAATTCTTACCCGTAAATACAGCACACTTGTACATGTACCATCATCTTACACCTGATCATTAGCTGGGGTACCCTGTCGGGATCCAGCAAATGAATGTACCTAGTAGCAGCTCTTCTCAGCATCAACACAAAAAACAGTAGCGGGCCCATGGTTATTGATACCCGTTAATGATGGATCAGACTAACGGACAATAACCCATCAGCCAATATAACATGATTTAATTGTTCAATGCTGGTTTGTGCTGATATTGGATCCTTAATGTCGAATGTCTACTCACAAAAATGTCAATTTGAGTGGCTGCTTGGTGGTTTCAACCCCATGAGCAATATCATTGATTGATATGCTTAACTAGACATATGAAGCTATTGCTAGCAATGGCATTAGCAAAATGACGCTTTTGCCCGAAACAGCCCTGATGAGATGATTGAAAAATGGATGTGCCTGCCTCTTACAAAGCCACATGTTTCAAACAAGTTGACTTACTGTACTGCAGTTCATCATAGATCCAGTGCTAATTCATGTGGATCTATTTTCCTTTCTGTGATTGTGATTGTGTCTTTTTGGACCCTAGTGAGACACAGCACATTGAGCACAAAAGGTGCGTAGCCACCGGCAACCATCTTCAAATCATCCTCAAATGTTAGGGAACAAAAAAGTATCAATCACATCATCATCATCATCATCATCATCATCATCATCATCATCATCATCATCATCTTTATCATGGTTCACATTGCCACTTGGAAGTCTCAACCATCATGGTTAACATTGCTTGACCAATATTGTACCACTGACCAAGGGGTGCCAGGTATTGACCCACAGCTTAGGGCTGCATCATGGTGCACCCCACGGTACTACCGCAGTCAGGACCGGTTGCACCACGACTGCAACCGCAAGGCTGAGCGTCAATGATGAAGCGCCATGATCGATATATCAATGGTGGGTTAATGGTTAATGATAAGGATGTATTAATGATTAACTAGCTGGTTAGTGGTTAATAATAGGGTATCATAAGCAACAATAGTAGGGGATATACCGGCTATATATGGCTATGGGTCAACATTAATATGGGTATGGGGTATCATCCCAGTTGGTTATGGCTATGGGTCAATATTAAGGAATAGCTCATATGTGTCAACATAGATCATATGTATCCATAGTAATGTCGACCCAATAAGTATCCACATGCTTATGGGTCAGTAATGATCAACCAACTAATGGGGAACAATCACCAACAATAATAGGGAAAACAATGGTTAATGATGGGGAACCAGGGGTACAAGGTTTTGACCTGTAGCCACATATCACCGATATCGACCTTTCCCTTCAGTGTACGAACATAAATCCATGTGTTCTGATATCTAATTATACTTAATCATACGACCCTACTTAAACAAACGATGAATCATGAATGATCAAATTCACCACAAAGATTGAAACATGACTGATCCATATACATAGCGGATTCAATCCTTATTGAAATTACTAAACCACTAGTCTCTTCAAGTCGCCATCGATACCACCTGCGATCATCACCGCCGCCGTCAATCTGAGCTCCCTGCGCCGTCTTGATCTTGGTGATGTAGTTGCTTGCCTTGGCAGCTGCGACCAAGATCTGTGGGGAAACCCAAGGGATATGGCCCTGTGTCAATCCCAAACTATCTGCGGTATGTTATACCAAACTAGTTTAACCCAATGTCCAAACTACCTGCGGTGGCAAGTATGGCTACGGCTACTTGGAAGAACATCCTAACTAGGAAAGTGGTTCAAACAAAATGAATGGTGAGTAGATTTCTAGTTCAAATTCAGCTGTTTGATTGCTGTTTGACGGACGTTGGATTTTTCAACAAATTCGGTTTTTGGATATGATATCGCTGAGAACTGCCCCTTTCAATGCCAGGAATGCTTAGGCCTTCTACAATCATCGAGAGCTCCGATTTCAAGATCTGCTCGGGTTTATCCATTGCTTCTTGTTGGCCCCATGCCAACATTTAAGATGATAAATGAGAAAGCATCATTCCACCATAATTTAACAATCATCTAACTATCTAACAATAAGATACAATAAGTATATATCCAAACTCCAATCATCATGTATCCAGAGGTATCCATCATGCAACTATCAAAAACATTCCCTCTGGCGCCCGGTTCCTGTTAACCCTGATCAGCCCAGTGACGTCTAGGTCGTAGATATCGAGGTCACTCGCGCTAGCACTGGGAAGCGCGGGTTGACACCACACCGTGCCGGGCCTGGGATCGCGCCGCGCCGGCCCTGGGATCACCAGGAAGATCCGCGAGAGGACGAGCGATGGACCATGGTTGGTAGCGGCTTGAGTTGTGGTTGGGAATGGTTGATGGTGGTGACTTGACCATTCGTAATGGCTGTTATAGATGTTTTTTTTCCGCGGTTTTGAGTGTTATTCACAATGGCTAATCATGGTGAGTAAGAGCTAATGGATCATTGATAAGAATGGTTGATGATGATTCTTCCATGGTTAATTAATGGTCACCAAAATGATTGTGGAAATTAACGGTAAGTAAAGGAAGACTAGATCCCATGTTTGGTTGTTTATTTAATCAATACTTATCGCATCTTATCGCCATGGAGTATAGTCTATCATCCAATCGCAAAAATTTCAAGGTCATGGTTATGGATAAGAATGTTTGATTCTCCTTGGTCATGGCTCAAATTGGATATGCATAGCTAGCAATGGTTGATACTGGATAACAGTTGTGGGTGATGGTTGAGAACTACTAATAATGGTCAATAATGACTCATAATCGGTAGTAGAGGTCAATAGTGGATTGCAAACCATGGAATTATTAAGGTTATCGCAGCACATGATGCATAATGGATGGATAATCGATGAAAAATGGATGGATAGTGAATGGTAGTGGATTTACAATGGTGTGCAGTGATTATTGATGACTAAATCACGGTTTCAGTTGATCATAGGGGAACCTCGCTAGGTTCGTCCCCGGCCACTAGGATCGAGTTTTTTGTTGTTTGTTGATACTAAATGGTAATATACAGTAGATAGTGAATATTGCTTAGTCATAGATGATGTGGTGCATAATTGGATGCCGGGGAACGATGCTTGAGAAAAAATCATGCTGGATATTGGCTCATAATCGCTATTCATGGCTAACACTGATTACTAGTGTGTGGTATTGGCTACTTCATCCTGGTTACTAGAGTAAAGCAACATCCTGCTACTTCCATTGGCTACACAGAATTTCTTCCCCATTCCCTGTGAATCATTGACCAGCTATGAGCAGCTGTCAATGCGTCAGGGATATCAACCATAGTCGGCCAACCATCAGTGGTCTATGAACCATCACCATCCGCTCTCGTTACCAACCATCCTCTTCCAGCGCATGATTCTCAGCCACTATGATTCTATGATCATTATCATCCACTACCCATCACTGACCATCATCACTGACCATCATTTATTATAACAATCCTTTAAAACCACCGTTAACCTATCATAACCCACCTATCAGAACCAAGCCAATAACCATCTTCACCGGAAAAAAAAAAAACGCCAGCAGGGGCAGGGCCGGGGCAGGGCCGGGGCAGCGCGTTGGCATCCCAAGCAGCTCATCCAATTGCAGGGTCACTTGCAGCTTGGTGTCGGAAATGGCCTGGCGGACGCGAGTTCGCCGAGGCTCCCCATGCAGTGTTGGATGCGGTGACGTGAACTGAGTTTAATGTGGTTCAGCCACGGTAAAGGATGGATAAATATGGTTACTGGATGTGAATGTTAGTTAAGTCCTGGCCAAGTATGGATAAATTTGGCTATATAATTCATGTCAACCATGCTTAAGTATGGTGAATCAGTGATGGTCAAGTAACTAAATATGGCTAAATAAGCTTAACTGATGTCACTGCAGAAGACAACATTTACAATATGGTCAATGAACAAACTTTCAAGATGGATGGATAATGGTTGACTGAGTAGTCATATCTCCATCCTTGGGCGGAGAAAAGAATAATCATAGCTGCTAATGATGGTAGGGTTGATAGAATTTGCTAATGGTGATGACGTTCATGCATCATCGGAGGTTCCGTTGATAAATGGCACCTTCCCTCCTTAAACGATATCTGTTGATTTCCCCATTAGGTCGGCTGGGGATTGCTCAAGTGGATGGAGGAATCTCCCAGCCAAACGTTTCCGGTCATGTATCGGATCTGCACTACCAGGGTATTGACACACAGGCCGATCCCAAGTACTTGAGGGATAAGCCAACAAACCTATGAACCTCCCCATGTACCTCCATGACGCAACGGCCAAACCAAGTCATACCAAGGGAGAAATGGTAACATGCATTAACATGCTGTTTTCTCGGTAACACCGCAACGGCCAAGAAAAACATGAAAGATCATTATCATACTTAAGCACGATGATCTATATACCATTTGGATAGGCCACTCCTGGTAGCTTCTTAGCTTCCCCTTTGAAGGACCCTAGGGATACCCCTGGCTCCTTAGGTCCCTCCCAACCACCAGCCATAGCCAAGTTCTAGCGCTCAAGCCTTGTTGAGTCATGACCCACCAGCCCTTACCCGACAGCAAATTGGAATGGGAACTGGTCATGGGCCCCTGCCTTGCACAATGCAACAAGTTTGCAGTTGATGTGTTCATTGACAGTGCTCGTTGCTGGTCAATATGGGCTACTTTTGGGTCATGGTGGTCCAAGAGTGGGTCTTGAAGCTCGGTCGTTGATAAAGCCTGTTGCGAGCATTTGAAATCCTAGATGCGGGATGACCACCAGCAATAAGCTAAATGATATGATGGCTACTTGCATGAAGGTCACCACCCATAGCATCCCACGGCAAGCAGCAGTGCTTGACGTCACCATCAGAATTCAGCTAAGAGATGACCAACTATGACTCTACCGGAGTCTGACAGCATCTGACGCATTATCCATGGTGATGACTGGGGGCAAGGCGATACACCAAATCAGTTTCTTGGTAACCAAGGTTGAATGCCAGTATGTATCACTGAAGTGGGTCTTGAACCAACATAGAACTTGGGTACCACATTGTAATCATGTATCCATTTATGTAGGCACTGATCTGCGACGATCAGTGAACCCCGATAAGACCAGCAACCAACTCATATGTTTGATGCCGATCAATCCGAGAGTCTCGCAGGTTCGGAAATATATCAAGGCAGTGGGTCAGAAACCCTTTATCCATGACTGGGAGAGGATGGACAGCATGATGAGGTTCCATTTCCCTTGTTTGAGGCAAGATCTGTTGTTTGAAACCAATGCAAAATGATACCCACCAATCCGCGAAACTAGATTTGTTTGTTAAAATTTGCCAACGAACAATCTGGTTGTAGCTATCATTTGCCAGTTATTGAGCTGTGAAGTATGCAATATCCAATTTTAGCCAGTCCCTGGTGGGCAACATTGTGTAGTCCTTGGTCATTCATCCCATGAAGGGTTACTTGATGGTTTATCCTCCTCAGCAGGTGGGGTCAAAAGAACATGTTTTGTTCGTTATAACCCCAGAAGGAAATAACCCTAGTGGGGAACCACCAATTGGCCATTATACGACATCATCAAGCAACCGATGAAATCCTACATCGTTGTAGCGAACCAATTGTTAGCCAGTTTTGAAACCATAAACATGTGGCCGTAACTAGAGAGCGAACCAAATACAATTACTAGGATCCGTTCAGTTTGCACCGCTGTTGTTCACGTCCCCGCAAGAAGATACGGAAAACAATTAATGTTGATCATTGTATTTTGTTTTTCCTCATGATGAAAGGTCAATCATTGCTGACCAAACGATTAGCATATGCACCAAAGTTTACAAAGGTTCGAACGTAAATGGATGTTCCAATCCTGTGGGGCATTATGAACTACACGTTGCATGATGGAATCCATGTGGGGCATATGGTTTACATGCAATTAACTGCAAAGCAGCAAACACAGCATGTTCAATGTGAATAATTTCCCATTTTGAATCCATATCCAAACGGGGCAAAGCAACAAATCATTTCATCATCCCCAGCTCCGCATCACACGGTCCGCCTCAGACATCACATAGAGAATAGTTGGCGGAGTTGTATCCTTGACCCAAACGTATCCTTAGATCAAATCAAGTGAAGCAGGTGCATGATAGCGTTTTTATTGGGATGTTCATCTGTGTGGTCTTGGGATATTTCGTCATACCCCCGTGTAAAAAGGGAAACATGTGGAACCAGAGCAATTTGAGGGTGTATCTATGAAAAATGTTCCGGTAACTGTTTGTTTTCTCGCCCATAGTTTTGAAATTTGAGATGGGAACTGCAGGTTCGATTCGGAAACAACATTTGACAAAAATTGCATGTCTCTACTGCAAGAAAAATATCCCGCCCATGCGCCCGTCTAACACACCCATTATGGATACAAAGGGCGCATGCGTTGACCCTCAGCCGTTTGCGGAAACTCATCTGTGGGAACGTTCATCCGCTTTTATTGTTCTGATGGTTGCGGGAGGAACCTATGCATGGACATGTTTGGCCTTATCCCGTGGAAATAACATTCGGCGCTGGCAATGACATGTGTCCAATCTGTGTCGCCCGAACCAAGTGAGTGAGGTGGAGGCTCAGCGCCATATTAATTAAATGCGCGGTATGTCGTCTGCTTCTCGAACCACGCATCCATAGCATATTGCCAAAAGTTATACCTTGAACAGAATAACGAAAACACCTCCTTCTTGAACAAACTCCTGGCGCTCCTCGCAGAGTTCGGAAGACACACCTCTGCAGACTCATTCAATGCTGTTTTGAAGCCCTTAGACCAGACGCTGGCCTGCCGCAAAAGAAGCCTCAGAGAAATGCCAGTGGTGCGCAATCGTGGCCTTTTCCGTTGCAGCAAAGTTTGGCGGCGCGTTTTTTGCCATGTCAATAAACCTGTCGTTCGTCGTTCGCGTGCAAATCCCTGAGAGGCGATGCCAAGGCAAACCTGATGCATAATGACGGGAACCGCAGCGGAGGCCCCGTTCGCTGAATGAAACAACGCGCAAATGCCAACGTGCGCTGGGTGGTCGTCGGCCTGATAACCACTTCTGACTGATGTGTGCGCGCGGGCTGCCCTTCGACTTCGTGGCTGGTCAACCCTACAATTGTCACAGGCCGCACGATGTCTGTGCCAGAACGGGATCTCAAGGCACACCCTTGTCATCCCTTCTCGCTTGAAACTTGTGATACAAGTAGCTGCAACGGAAGCAAATGAAACGGTAAAGGCAGCCCAATCATAATTATGACGCTATCGAACTCGATGGGGTGTTTTGATCGGGTCTGCCAAGTTACTAGCGTTTGGTTAGGCCACTCCTGGTGGCTCCTGTTCTCTCCTTGTATAGGGCCATACGCATACCCTTATCTCCTTGGTTCCTTCTCAAACAACAGCCAGTTGGGCCAAAAACAAACAACTGAACGATTTATGTTGGACAGCTATTCCTTTAGACACCTCAAACCATTGAGGACAGGTCGCTTGTTCATCACTGTAGGCCTGGACCTGGCCGTGAAGCGTGTTCCGAGAGCTTTTCCGACCATTTTTCCTGGCACTGAAAAGCATCCTGACATGGATTCTGACACACATCGTTCTGGCATGCATTCTGACATTCACTCGGAAATACGATCTGATATGCGACATGGCATTTATTGTGACATGTTCCCCGACATGAGTGGAGACCTGTTAACACTTATCCGACACACACACACAGTCTGCCATATTTTCTGAGGCATATCTGAAATGCATTTTCTGACCCATATCTGAAACGCATATCTGCCATATCCCGAATCTTATCTGCCATATCTTGCCTCTTCCCTGGCATGTGTTCTGACACAGAATTTGACACTGATGTGAGATCGCTCCCGGATACCCTCACCTGTGAGGTGGCGAACAAGAAACCAAACGTTACTGAAGCCATGATAACAACACACAAAATACACAGAGGCCGTGATAACCCACTCGCTCATTTCAAATTTTTATGGCCGAAAAAAGCTTGTGGTTCTCAGTATTGTAGTTGTGCGCAAATTGTTGTCGTTTCGTCTGATGCTTTATGCAGCCAAGAACTTCGCAAAGCATACCAATTTGCCCGCAAAGTATAGGAATCAATATCATTCTATGTGCTGCAACTTCGAAACTACTGGGGAAGCAATATCCGAAGCAATACCACACCAAACATCAGCAAAAACATTGCCTTCGAATTGCCTCGATGGACGCTGATGTTGTTTGTCCAAAAGTGGCTATTATTGAATGGATGGTTAGTCTAGGTACCATCATTTCAGGACAAACCCATATTGACAATAAACACAATGCAAATCCCTCAAATTCAGTTCCGATCAAATCAAGGCATATTTCTAATCCAATCAGCTATCACAATGAGCAATGCTTGATATTCCTTGGGCAAAGTAGCTTTCTCATTTCACACTGTACCTGTGATAAACCCAACCCCTGAGCTGAATAGCGTGCTCTTGGTCTATACATCACTAGCAATGGCTCTACTTCCGCTTAACTTATATCCACTGTGAGGGGGTGGCTCAGAACAGCCATGTATCCAGATACAGGTGCACACTGGAAGAAAAGCAACCAAAATGGAAGAAAAGCCACCAAAATTCTGAAAATCGGCAAGTTTCACATTACCCCGTGGGACCCTCAGAGCCAAACTTGGTATTGCTAATATGTCCATGGCCATCCATGGCCCATCTGTTTTGATAGGACTGGTCATCAAAAATCACCCATTCTGCCGATTCTGCGGTGCCTGAGTATGCATAGGACCCCCCATTATGAAATGGTAAAAAACATTAAAATATAGCTGGCCACCAACCAATGCCGAGGCTTCCAATGATGGTTAATAGGCACAAAGTGATTCCCACAGTTCTATGTTGGTCAATAAGCTCATGAACTTTGGTTCTATCTACCACAACTGATAGTTACCCTATTTATACCCTACACACTTTGCAAGTAATGAAGGCTGAAACATGTTTATTTTGAGAATTATTTTGCTAATCCCCTTCCTGCCCGTACTGCTTAGTAGTGGTTGCTAAATAAGAGTCAATGCCGATCACCCTCGTTGTTTGACTGACAATGGTGCATATTGTTTCATCACACTTTGTTGGATGAACATCTCATCTAGTGGCTGGGAACCACCGTTATAACCCTCACCCACTTGTGGTATTCACTATTTACTAACCATGGCTACTGACCAGTGGGTGAGTGGATGATTATCCAAGCAATACTGGTTTAAACTGATTGATCATGGGGAGCATTTAGCCGCAAACCCCCAGCAAATCCTGGTTTTGTCTTGAAGGACTTTTTTGAACTGACCAAATGCTAGGTACTAACCACCATTACAGGTACGCTGCGATGGTTTCATGAAAAATCAGTGTTAACAACGGACGTAGCACCAATCATGTGGTTTATAAAGGAATACATCCGGATCAATAGCATGTATATCTATATCTAATATCTGTATATGTATACATCTCTCTACACACACATATATATATATATAGTGATCCTGGAGTAGATAGAATATCAAATTGGACCATCTCCAATAGGTAAATGGTTTAGATATTGAACATGGGAAATATTCTATCTACTCCAGGATGGTTATATATACATATATATACACACATATATATATATATACATACACGTACACATAGATGCAATTGCCTACATGTCTTAATATGCATGTTTTTAGGGGACCTCCGAATCATCCAATATTAGTCATTCATAGTACAAGTAATAAACAAACCATTGGCGAGGGTCCCTATTTTGAGAAACACCCATATTCATTCATGTAACCCTCTGTGAGTAGATGGAATACCAGTTATTGGACCAACCCCAAGCTCGCAATTCAGCATCCAATAGCTGATTTTTCATGGCGCAAATCGATGCCTCATGCACGCTCTATATGCAAACCCTAAAATTTCCCAGGGTGAACCGGTTGCCTGGTAGTTACCCTAGCTATAACCCAACGACTATAGCGGGTGAACGGCGCTTACCCGTCATGCTAATGGAAAAATGGGTGAACCCGTTGCCCAAACAACAATCGAGTCACCAACTTGGTGGATGTAACGATGCGCATGGTGGTGGTGTTTCGGCTCAGCGGACAGCCGCCAATCAACAACTGCACGTAACAAGAGTAGTGAAAATTCGGAGCGCCATGAAGATATGGCTATGGGTCAATGTTAACTGACTAATAGTAGGGGATAATCACCAACCATTTTATGTGGAAAACCATGGTTAATGACAGGGGAACCAGGGGTACAGGGTTTTGACCCACTGCCATATTGAGTCAAGGATCAAAATGACCCTCTGATAATGCATAGCTAGCTGGAAGTTTGCTTCAATCCGCCAGACTCAATATTGAAGCCAAACATCACCATATCCAAGATTATTTTCAAATCTAGCTTCAGGTCTTCGATGTCAAGCATCTCGCGTTCTTTGGCCGGTCAAACAACAATTGATTGAACATGCCTGCGTCAAACACAATTGAGTGATAACCATACACACCCAAACAAAGACAACCTTGCTAATTATGAGGTCTACGGCCATTGCTGATTTTCTAGTGGTAGAGCACCAATAGTTGTGGGCCAGAAACCTTTTACCTCTTGACTCGAATTAGCAAAAGAGGTGTTTCTCAAAACAGGGGACCCCCCAATCATCCAGTATCAACCATTTGCAGTAAAAAACCAAGTAGTAGTTGTTCGACCATAACTAGTAGTAGCCAACTTAGTTGAGTAGGGGGCACCACTCTGTGGCAAAAGCACCCCAGCCATTAGTCACACTGCGGTCATGCGTCTGGTGCGTCCGCCATCGGGCGCTGTCAGGTAGTTGACACCCACATCGGTTTGCACGTAGGACTGGCAGCGCTTGCAACATGCCAACTTTCCTGGTTTGACACTCGTGAAATGCTTGGGGTACCGCATGTAAGAACAACAATTAAGGAATCGTGATAATTTTGCTTCTAGCAATCATCAAATATCAACCATGGTCAACACTTCTTACATCTTCTGACGATTCGACAAGTACAATTGTGGGTTTAACCAAGATGTGAAGCCACCATAAATCACCAATTTGTGGACCAAGTCTTGCTATCTGAAGCAGTGATTCAACCCACATCGAACGGTTAGATTGAACTATATAGGTTACTACCATTGACTGCAGTTGTGGTGCAAGCCATGATTGGTCATTGCTTACTACATTCTTGCATCATTTGCCAGTACCAACTGCTATCAGCCATCATCAGCCATGAGTAACCTTTCCTCTTAGTCATTCGCTCAGTGAACCATAACCATATTGTGGTTTCACAAAATAGGGATACTCCCAAATCATCCAGTTTATTGACTGTTTCTAGTAATAAACCAACCATAACTTTGGGCTACCCAATGGTTTTAAGAACCATGCCCATCATATTAAACCATACCTCACCATAGATATCCTGCAATACAATATCTATCCATACTATCCCAAAGTTATGAGTGGATGAGCCACACTATCTATGGCTCTATCCACTAAAAACCATGACTGACCATGAGCCAGTGACCATTCATAAACACCTGGCGCATCAGTGAGCCATACGATCCCCAGGTTGGCCCGTGGCGCCTGTTGCATATAGTTGGGCCTTGCCACACCTTGCGTATTCACAGCTGAGTCCTGGTGCAAGGGGATAACACGGTTGGTCAAGGTAGGGCCAGGTAGGTCAGCCATCTAAAAAAGAGTTGATTATCATGGTTTATCATGGTTTAATCTATTTAATCACAGTTTTTAATCAGTTATTTACTATAACTATCTATCATCATGGTTTAACTACAATTGTTGGTTTTTGATGGCCAAAATGGATGATTGTGCTCAATAGTGCTTAATCAACAATGTTTTTGTCGGTCGCAGCTGCCTGTACTTAAGCATCGTTTATAGATTTCAAATGTGAATTTCATCCTTAGGAACAATTACAAGCCTCGGCCGAATTATTGACTTGAACCACTCTTGACAATTATCACCCATTATCAACCACTACTTGCAGGTTGATTTACAATCCTAATTTCTGCGAGCCTTGCTTCCTGGGCATGTGAGGTGCCAACTTCCAAGTATTTTTCTTGTCTTTCAATCCTCTTGGCATGGTTGCACAGAACAACGTAACTGTTTGCCAGTTCATTGTTGAGGCTGGCCTGCTGGTTCACCGTGAACTTGTGGTTCACGTCTGGGAATTGCCACAGGACATCTTTCAAGGCCACTTTGAGGTCGCTGTGCTTGAACAAGAGGTCAGGGCACAGTTGAAAAAAGATCCTTGAATTGTTGTGTCCGTGCGAATGGATCTCAAATGAACCAGACTTGAGTCTGTGTTGCAGCACCCTCAGAAATGATCACAGGAATTTAAAACCTGGCTTTCTTCTCAGGCTCAAAATACTCCAAATGCCCAGGCAGTGCTCTCCGTTCCATCAAAAAGATAGGCGGCAACTGAATCCAGCACGACGCGCTGATTACCTCTCGGCCTGCTGAGCTTCTCTTGCCAGACTCTCTCATCAATGGAGTTGTCCCTGAAAGTGTTTTGCAGTGGGTCCCACCGAGTCCCACCACCGGCATTCTCAGGTACTCAAAACCAACGTCTACGACACCATTGATTCACAGCTTGGGGGACCACCATGGCCCATCCAAATCAGCAAGGCTGGCCCCGAATGATCTAGCGATATCCATGATTAACCGATGCAAATCATTGGGGGAAACTTTTATTGGGTTCTTTGGTGATTCTCATGTTCCCGATGAATGAGGGAGGGAATTCTGAGGAACTATGCGCTTGCAGAATTGATATGTGTTGCTGGGATAATTGCAACGACCTGCCGGTCATCAATGATGTCTCGCCAGACTTGCCAGACTTGGTGTGTGAGGTTGTGGATACCCTGGCACCCCCTTGGCTGTTTCTCAAATCGCCGTATGTTCACCTGTCCAAGTTTTGAGTGTGGTGTTGATCCCGGTTGTTGATAGCTACTCTTGATAATGTACCCACATTCTTTCGGACAAACCCATTTGTTTATCAACAATGATCTATTAGTATCTCAAAAATCAAACATCATTAAGCATGATTCATCATCATTAACCTGTACGAACAATTATTAATCAAACATGTTTAACTATTATCAACCTATGGGGTTATACCATGATAAAGCTATCCATTAACCATATTTACATGATTTGGCTAATCATGATTAATGGACTAATTATGGTTACATATTTACTATAGGTTTACAACCATATTTAAATGATTAACTATTATCAACCTATGGCTAACCATTACAATTTGCCTTTCAACCATCATAAACCAACCATCCATAAACGCGGCCTGGGCTCTGCGATGCTCTGCGACACTCCTGGGCCCAGCAGTAGACATCATACTGCTCGCCTTCGTACAAGCTCTGCCTGGGAGAAACTGATCATGGCGGATGATGGAGATAATTGTGGATGATAAAAATAAATGCATGAAAATATCAATTATATGATTGCATTGTGGATATTTATGACACGTAAAACAAAAGTAATACATGATATGCATAAAAAAATATGTCATGCATGATTAACTTTTAAAAAATATAGGCCAATAACAACGACATTATTGGCTCTTGCATCAGCAGCTTTACTTTCCGAATCATGCTTAACCAGTCAGCTCTTTCGTCAACCCAAATGCCAATCCACCAACCAGGTCTGGCGGCTACTGTTGATCCTCAACCCCTGGCCAACATATTTATGAAATAAGGATAATTCACAATGGTTGACAGTATAGATAAACCACTGGACTGGTAGAATAAAGGTAGGTCAAGGAGCGTTTCGCGATTTGTTCGCTCAATGCAATTCTTAACATAATACAACAGAGAACATGAACCAACACGAAAACCAGTCACTCACAATGAAACAAATCCATTGTTGAAACCAATGATCCAATCAACTATTGAGTGAAAACTGGATTTAACCACCACCACCCACCATTAACCACCACTAACCACCATTAGATCTCACGCTGGTTGCCTCTCAAGAAACCCAGCTGGATTTCAATGTCCATTGGTCAAAATCAGCTTCCTCTGGAAGTCCTGCCACAACGATGATACCGCGCCCATCATGGCACTTCCATCAATGATGTCCTTGGCCATGATCCAAGATGAGACGTCATAGGTGCATTCGTCGTGATTGAAAGGTTCCTTCAATCATATCGGCCGAGGAAAGATGGGCAGCTTGGCTCCAGCTATCGCAGTACCACTTCACGCGTTGGTCACGACAAAGTCTGCCAGGGCGCAGCCTTTGGTCACAAACTTACAAGGTGTGCAGTTGCCTTTCCAGTGCCCTGGCAGGGCAACAGATCAGATGCTCATGTGACTTGGAACTGTGCATCATGCTCCACAAAGTCCAGCACTGCCATGCCACGGGGTATGCCATTGGGCTGCTGGTCGTCTCCTGACCCAGTCATTTCAACCAACATGTCACATGGCAGCGGCACCCCATTGCAAGCCCTGTGTCCTCAACGTCCAGCTTTAATTCCCCAATCTCAATGGCTGCTTAAGTACTACATCAATCATTCCAAATCTGTCATTACCCTACTTTGCACTCACTATCATTCCAACCAATGATTGACCATGCTTGGTTCATAAAATCGATTGCTTGTGTCAAGAATTGCAAACCATTGACAACCATTGTTTACCTTTGCGAGCCAAAGCAGACCATTGCTAATCGTTGTCCACCATTGTGAACCACGACTGGTTGGTGGCTATGACTCACGGAGGTGGAAGTGCAATGGTTGATACTGGTCCATGACGAAGAATAATACCATGATCATTATCATGCAACATATGTGAAAAAACACACAATGTCAATATGTGTCAATCAAACCACCAACTGCAAGCAATATGGAAGCCACAAATCGCTGCCATAAAGCCAGAAATCGTAATCAAACGATTCCTGCAGCAATTCAACATCCATATTTCCCACTGTTCCACTAAGGATGCTGAGCAAAGTTCCATTGTCCATGCCCTTCTGGCTGTACTCTCGATGCATTGCAAGGAGAGATTCTCGGACTGCCGGCTGTGCCAACAAACTGCCCTCCAAAAGATATGCTACAGCCCTTGAATACTTGACATCTGCCCCTTCGTTGCCGGCTTTCTGGTGCACATCGCCTGACTTGCGCTCAAGCGGCCAAAGAGCCATTGTCAAAATTTGCGCATCCACCACCAACTAGACTGGTTGATCAACCATATAATCACCCACTATCATTATCCCATAGCCATCCATATCCCCCATATCCCCCGTTATCAACCACTATGATCCCGTATAGGAGCACCAAGTAGACAATTACCATTGTTGCTGGATGTTGCTGGTTCCCCTATTATTACCCATTGTGGAGTTATAACCACTATAATCACTATTGACCACTATTACACTGTGGCAGTGGGTCAAAACCCCGTATCCCTGGTTCCCCGCCATTAACCATTGTTTTCCCTATAGTTTTGCTGGTTATTATCCACAATTATTGCTTGTTAATATTGACCCATAGCCATATATAGCTGGTATATCCCTTATATCCCCTACTATTGTTGGTTGTTATCCCCTATTATTAACTATTAACCAGCTACTATTATACCCTATAAGAGCACCAACTAGACGAGCACCCACCCATCATCCACCAGCGCTTCGGCTCGGTCTGGGCAGCGAGTCACGCATCGCCGCGCACCAGGGCATCGATCACAATGCTGCCATCGATGTTGGGACCTGCGGCGCAAGGAGCACCCGGGAGCGTGTCGTGATTCCATTGTGTTAAACAGGTGGACTTAAATGGATAGTAATACTATCAGATAGTCAACCGGGTATATTGTTTAAATGGACTTACACCAGATATACTATCAAATAGTAATGGATAGTATATCTGGTTGGTGGTTTGAACCTTTATGAAAAATACTAGTCAACCAACGATTGGTTAATAGATAGTATAGCCAAGTATTACTTAAACATCATATGTTAGATATATTCAGATATCAATTAGTATATTGATAGCGTGGTGATCAGTACTAGTAATACTTAAACAGTCATATTCAAATAGTATGCGATGATATATTGATCAAGTGTTAAACAAACAGTTAACAGTTATGATAGAGGTGTGATCCCAAAACTTCAAATAGTATGAGATAGTATATTGAAGTCTTACTATAGTATTGATCAAGTGATTCTAACTAGTGTTGTATATTGAACTATTACTTTGATAAACTGATTGTTGAAAAAAAAGAACTATACTCTTGGTAGTCCTGTGTCCCCTTGCAACTCTGCATCGAACAATAGCACATCCATTCCCAGCGACACCAATTAGTGTGTGTTCATTTGACGCATCGTTGAATTCCGGCGAAACATCATGATCATAATCTTTGAAGCAACTGCGCCATTCACCAAATACATGTGGGCTACTACCGAAATTTGAGCTGTGGCTTGCCCTTAGTCTTTAGATGTCTTTACTCCTCTCCAATTACGTGCTGTTCCCAATTTGCTGACAATCAGTTCAAGTCATTATTAATCCTGCTCGCAATACAGACCAACTGGTTGGAATAGGTAAAAAATTGTGAGCATTAACTCCTTAGGCATCAACCAATTCTGCCTATATAATCATCCAATACAGTTTTTAACCACTGAAACGTGATGGATGATGTTTGGTAAACACTTCTTGACCCCAGCCCAGGTCTAACACGTTGCACCTGTGACCACAGTGGAGAAGTCGGCCGCAAGGATTTCGTTGATCCGCAAGGGGTCGATGCCTGAGGGAGTCGGTGCCCATCAACTGGATGCTTGGTCAACTGTATGGTTGGTAAAACGCTGGATGAATCAACCTCTAGTTGATGAGAATTGACGGTTGAAGTGGATGAATAAACCTCTTGTTGATGATCCTAGGGTCTCCCAAGAGCCTCGGCTTTCTAGCAAACTTCTGGTTTACTAATTCGGGGTTAACATTAGCAACATCAATGCCAATGATAAACGACAAGCATCAACTGGTGCTGCAACAGCATTCGTCAGCTCATATCCTCCTTTTCTTCGTACCGTTATGACGATTTTGAATATGGACTTGGATCGACACAGCACCCTCAGTATCATCAAAGAAACAAGCGGTGACAATCCATAGCTCACAACAACAAATGTACCTTACGTATGGCCGCTGATGTGGCAACAAATTTCAGTGGTTATCTTCCAAGGAGACAACATGCTTTACCGCAGATCGACAGCATTCAACAGTTTGCGAGCATTCTACTCAGAAACCAGGGTGTAGTTCTCAATAAAATCAAACGTATTCTGGTCATCTATCATGGCAAACCTGTCGAGTAACTGCGGAGAATATCATCGAGAAGTCTGAGATATCAAATGAGATGAAGAGTAAAGTATATACATGTATATATCCCTCTTACACTGTCTTGCCTTCAACAAGCTAGTGTGATCTAGTGTGCTTTGTGCATCCTCTCAACACCCTCAAAGATAATCCCCCCAAAGAGGATGACCTCCACCACTACCAACTGGTGAACATGTGATCTTGTACATCACCAGTATCATATATGTTTTACAGCCAACAAACCCAAAGCCAATTCTGGGACAAAGGAAACAACCACAATTGTTTGATGACCCGAAATGCAAATACCAGGGTTCAAATATCAACCACTAGTAGTATATGTACACGTCTCGAAACATCTGGGTATATCTCGGTATGATATCCCTGTGAAAGTCAAATCTACACTCATGACTATCAACACACAAGATCCAGTCTTACTGTCAACATGTGTCAACTATTAACAATCATTCAAACAGGAACAACCATGATTTAGCATCAGCAACTCCTTTTCCCTCGAAGACTCCCGGTAGTTCTTATCCTCGCTCCCTCACAACTACCAGCTAGGTAATAAGGATCAATCATAATTTCATCAGTTTTATAGTCGCTGTCACCCGACTCATCAACCATCGGAAACCTGCAGTAAGTACTATTGGGTTGTTGACCACTAACATGACAATGACTACTGCAACTATCTGATCGTTAACTGATGCTACAATGGTTATCATATTATCACATGAAGTGCCATTTGACCATGTTCCTCAGCCATTGTGAACCATCAGTGATCAGTATAGAAACATAAACCTGATGATGACACATGATCAAAACAACTGCTAACGTTATAACCTTGTGGTGATACCATTGTAAACATATGTGAACTCCTGCGATTAGAAACCATTGCTTGTACACCAATCATCTGTGATGACCTATCATTAAGCACCAGTAACCTGGAAGAAACCCATCATTTGACCAGAACTCAGCAGTGGTAACCATGATTGTGCATGATACATGAATGTACACGAGCTGTCTTCTTTTTTATATCTTAAAAGTGTATTCCAGGCTGTTTTAATGCGTGCATTATTGTTTTCCACTTTTCGGCATGGGGCATCAATTTTAGTACGTCCCCTATCGTCTTTGGGCCAAAAAATAAAAACAAGACCTGATGAAACTCCCCTTATTAGCATAGTTGTTGATTGAAAAAAAAGCTCATACATGGTACATCCTCAACCATCATCAATACAACCACAACTGATTTCCAAGAACTAGTGACCCAAACTGGCTCAATGATTCTCAAACTAGTCAAACAAACTAGTCAATCCATTCAACCATTACTGATTCACCACAGGCCAACCATTGTCCCCGAAGTGACCCGCCGCCTGACTTGGAGAGGGTCGTGCGACAGTAAGTGGTGCCCGCTTCGTTGAGGGCAAGGGTGATCTTGCGACGGCGAAACAGTGGGAAGAGACCCCAAAATGCCCAAGTGTTCCCAGGGGTCCATTGTAAAAGTTGGTTGAGAATCCGTAGTGATGGTTCGTAATGATTGATAAGCTAACAACAATTTTGACCTCACAGGGTTTGCCGATAGACCCACAGGATATGAGATGAGTGACACCCCTTGGATGCATCAGAATGGGACGATCATCCCACTAAAGCGCCCCGGAAGTGCCCCTGTAGGTCAAACGTGGAGCCCTATCTTCCATTCACCCTGCTGGTTCAAAATGAAGAACCTAGAAATTCGAGCAACAACAATGGGTGCCATGATCAACTGTCTACCTGGGATTGGCAAAGTGCTCCCCATGCCAGTAGGGAGTATCATCGACATCATCATCATCATCATCATCATCATCATCATCATCATCATCATCATCATCATCATCATCCTCATCATCCTCATCATCATCATCATCATCATCATCATCAGCCACTATATTCCGTGATTTCAAAGCCTTTCTTCCAAGAAACTCAGGTCTAACCATCCTCAACCCAATCTACCGTTGTTTCACCATTGGCTCACCAGATAAACCATCAATATAACCATCAATGAACCATCAATGAACCATCATTCAGTTAACCACTACTAGCTAACCATCCGTCAACCATCATCTATTATCAACCCCCTGGGGGGGTATCAACCAACCACCACCACCACCACCACCACCACCAGCAGCACCACCAGCACGGCCGCCCACCTCGATGCGATCGTTGAGGTCCGTGGGATCCGTGATGGCCAACTTGGTGAACGAAGGAGGCGTCTCCTGGGCGCGACGCATAGGTGTACCACGACGAGATCACCGAAACGTCTGAGGGTAAAAGGTATGTAACACCGAAACATCAGCCATCAACATCCAAAAATAATACAATATCCAAGGTTTGAAGTTACTTTTTGGATGTTGATGTTTGTCTATGATGTGTTCATGTTTGTATCATGTTTTCCGATTTGTTTTAATATTTCTATAACATCATCTATGTGGTATCTATTTGTACATCCGGTGAAAAACTCATCAGGCAAATTGAACTCATAGATTCATCAGCCATACTTGGTGGCTTGTAGATCGCCAAAAAGCTAAAACCCATCTAATCTAAATAAAAACACATGAAAACATTGAAGATCTAAATCAGTGGCAGGTAACCCACCATGGTTATAGGGGCCATGTTCACTTCCTTATAGGTGGGACTTCTATCCATGTGTAGTGGCTGGATCCGCCATCAACGGCACCAAGCCACATCCAAGGTCTGGATAGTTCCGATCTCCGTGCCCATGGTGTAGACGTTACTGGCGGAGGCTCGAGGTCCATGATGGCTAAGGATGGTTAGACCTGATTTTTGTGTAAGAAAAACACAATTGGAAATCATGAGATAATAGTGGTTGATGATGATACATGATTTGGATGAAAGGGTGATTATCATCATGACAGCAGTGGTTTATGCTTGATGATGATACATGATGAACATGATCATAGTTCATGATGCTTAATAGTGATGAACTCAATGATGGTTAATATGGCAGTTCATGATGGATGATTAATACTGGCTTGTAATGGGACATAATAATAGTCAACAACTGGCTTCTGGCGGGTGAACCGCAAGTGGATTTACACCCGGCCATCCCAACTTATTGTTGATATGGGCAATGGAATGCTAAGGTTCTCTCAGGATATGACAGGCTATGCAATGCGTCAAACCAGATAAGGTGATGGCCAATCCAAGTGCTTCTAACTATGTTTCTGGAATTGATATATTGGATGTTGGAATACACCAAGAAATTGCTGTTCTAATCTGGAAATACACCAAACATTGATATATCTGGCCAATTCTATTTTGGTGATTTGCTTCGATTTTGCTGTTGTTGTTTTACACCAAGAAACAGAGAGGTATGAGTACACGGACTGCTGGCAAAACAAACTTCAAATAATGGAGATTGCTCTGCACATACCAGCTGGCTAATTCAATCAATCCTAGTGGTTCAAGATGTTCAAGTCACACGGTTGTTTCAAATCATATAAGAAACGCTGCACCTCGGATGCTGTTTGCCGCGATCACCTACTTGGCTGATCATTGGTTGATTATTGGTTGCTTGTTGCTCTTAGCTGAGTAGGGATTATTCATCATTGGGTCATCGTTGGTTGACTGTCGGATGTTCAGTGTTCATCCAATTTGTCGTGCCACCACGACAAACCTTGTTGGTACTCCAAGGTTTTCGGCCCCAAGCGGTACGTAATCAGGAGCTGGAATGTTCACACTCGCTGGTTGGGGTATCCAAAGAGACAACTTGAGGACCATGGACTGTCAAATAGTAGTGAATCATGACTACCTCTGATTCACATTTCATATTCATGTAACAAATCATCATATTTGGTGTTCAGCCATATTATGTATATATACATACATACTATGTAAACATTACATATTACACTTGTGCAGCCGCCAAAAGTGGCCAATTCACTTGCGAAGTCCTGATGCCGTCATGCGAGGTCAGGAATGGAGACACTGATTTCTGGGCATGTACCATCCACAATCACAAGTTAAGCACCGTTTCTGAGGACTTTGCATCCTCAGTTGTGGGTTGGCTTATCACCAACATTCACCAACCTGACAGATTCGATTGTGAAATCTGGATGAATTGCCCTGGTTCACCCGCTTAGCCATCTTGGAACATGACCCGTTGCAGCCCCATGGAGTTCCCACAGCCCGCCTGGGACCGTCGCTGCCGGAGGAATCCCAAATCATTCCGTTGGGGATGAGTTCATCGTCCTGGACGTCACATATTCAATGAGTTTTATTTTTGGCAAGGACACAACACAAACCAACACCAATATGGGGATTTCCCAAAAAAGAGGACCCCAGAATGGTTGGTGGTTATAGATGGTTGATATTGGACGATATGGCGGTTGAGAAACATCCATATAGGGGTACAAAGAATGACAAACAATATGGATGGACCAAACAAGCAAGAGTGATATTTAGCAAGAGTAATCATGGCTTATAGAGGTTTATGTGGGACCAAACAATTACCAGCCATAATCGGGGGATAGTGCAGGATAAGACCAGCAACACTGGAAGATTCTGGTGGATAGCAGGGACAGTAACAGCATGTCACAGCAATGATGGGATAATGGTTGACAATAGGAAAGGTTGACAATAGGAACGATAATTGAGAATTGTTAGCTCACCAATCCTAATCAAAGGGAACTTATCAGCAATATAATCAGATAAATCAGCAGTCAGCTTGGCAACCTTCGATGGGGTTGATCCAGAATGGGGGGTAATAACAAGCAATAGTGACTAATTAATCATGGTTAGTCGGTTATTGATGGCAAATAAAAAACAGTTGAAAAGGATCGTATCAAATCTCTCATGGTTGGAAGCAACCCGTTCATGCGATACAATACAAAAACAATTGTCGTTTATGGATAGCAAGAGCCGTTGTGATGTCTTACGACACAATTTATCAACAATCCGGGGCACAATTCTGATTCGCTCTAATCAATCAAGCAAGGTAGTTGCTAAAATGCAGTCATGCACATTATGTTTTAACTTTAATGCAACTAGTTTTCCTGCACATGTTCGTTTTTCAAGATGATTGCACAGCGCACTGCGTACACATTTATACCTGCGTAGATTGTGTAACTATCTCAACAGCTATCCAGACAAATTTGTACAAGTACATATCCATGCAAGCATGTAGCCACTGGCTAGCAAGGGTCCTGGGATGCCTCGGTCGGTGGGAGATCTGAGAACGCATGTGTGACATGCCTTTCATTGCTTTTCAGGGCCTTGATGAGCGCAGACTGCATCCGATCTCGACTCTCCTCAAGAGCTCTCGGGTAGGTTTTTCAGCTTTCTGTGACGTGGAACCCACATGTTTCTCAGCTTCCTCTGCGTCACCCGAAAACTCAGAGATGGACGCCTTTGAACGCGGGGGTTTGCACCACAGCAAGGGGTCGACTCCCTCGCCCATTGCCACGGTGAACCTTGTCCTCTGAGCCATCTTTTTGTAGAACGCAGATCCGGGCTCATTGCTGTTTTTCAGCACATGTTTGGGTGTCCAGTGCCGGTGAGTCATTGAACCTAAGATGAAAAAACAGCGCTGAAATCAAGTTGTTGAGATGTGAAAGCTTTCAATCGGCATGTGTTGTTGAGAATATAGTAAATATAAATACATGTATTCACAACATCTCACAATCATGTTATACAATGATGGATGTTTCCCAACACCATGCTACCCTCCATCTTCACCACACCGCTTCCACCCCATCAGCATCCTCTGCATAGCAGTAGATGTAGGGATAGTCAGTCTCCTCCTGGGGTTGCCCGTTAACAGCTGCAGTTTGGGGAAACAAGAGCTGCGGTGGTATTTCGAAACGACCCTTGTCGACTTGAAATATTCATTAGTCCAGGAGGGGATGTTCACCAATGATAAAAATCCAAGCTTCACCGGCTCAACAAAATCACCCATCTAGCAAATCCAATCCAAAACTTTGTTGGTTGATAAGCAACGATGATTTGTAAAGGCAAACCAAGCGTTAGTTGAGTGGACAAATGATGGTAGTCAGGGTAGTTGCGCAGTAGTACTTTCATGATGTATATAATACTTTCCAGGAAAAAACAAATATTGATTAAGTTTACAATCTCTGGATGATTGATAGGTTGTTTGTGGAGAAGTACAAAGCATCAATCACTCTCAGAATTGACAACAACGATAGACTACCACCCATCATTGATCAAACAAATGGGTTCTAACGAGCTGTAGGTAATTATAAACTCGCCAAAACATAAGAGCCACCTCTGTACAAGCCATGTTTTAATTCATTTGGGTCTCCTACCCGATGAATCATTTCCAGTAGAGGGGTCCTCAGTCTGGTTGATGATCCTATTTTTTGAGAGCGGAACCTCCTGGGGAGGTGAATTTTGACTAAAAATGAGCATAAAACACTGTTAATACCATTGAATTCTGAGTTTGAAGTGTCTGAAACCCTGGTGAAACGCAAATTTTGTTATTTGGTCGTGTTATTAAAAGCCTTAAAAAACATTGTAAATACCAATGTTTTTTGTTGTCCCTCTCAAGGTTTTGGGCATGTCAGATGCTGAAAATCTCACCAAACCCTGACAGGGACAAAAAAAACAAAAAAATCCAAACACCAATTGCGCGAAACCCTGGCAGGTACAGAAAAAACAAAAAAACAAAAATCCCACAATCTATGAGACCTCCCCACCTCCCCTTCCTGCATAGATTCCATTTTTTTGTTTTTTTTTGTTTTTTCTATCCCTGTCAGGGTTTGGTGCATTTCCTCTTTCATTTTTTCTGTTTTTTCTGTCCCTGTCAAGGTTTTGGGCATGTCAGATGCTGAAAATCTCACCAAACCCTGACAGGGACAAAAAAAACAAAAAAATCCAAACACCAATTGCGCGAAACCCTGGCAGGTACAGAAAAAACAAAAAAACAAAAATCCCACAATCTATGAGACCTCCCCACCTCCCCTTCCTGCATAGATTCCATTTTTTTGTTTTTTTTTGTTTTTTCTATCCCTGTCAGGGTTTGGTGCATTTCCTCTTTCATTTTTTCTGTTTTTTCTGTCCCTGTCAAGGTTTTGGGCATGTCAGATGCTGAAAATCTTCATGAATCCTTGACCAGGCAGATCTTATATATTATGAAAATTATGTGTCCAAGTTTCATCAATGAAGTTTAGCGCACAAGAAGTTAATTGTGCCTAAGATGAGGCAAATCTTATGTATAACACAAATCGCGATCCAATCTTCATTAAATTGTATTTCCCGACAAGTCTTCACGAATACATTCACTAACATGTCTCTTGTCGAGCGCCTTTCATCAAGTGAACTCAGATTAGGTAGTGCGGGATAGAGCGCAGAACATGATGGAATGTGCAGAGATATCCCTTGACCAAGCTCTCAATGCCACTAATGCCTTTGAGGTTCTGCTCTTTGTCAAGTGGCACAATGATTTGGTCTCTGGTGGCAATACCCAACACCTGAACCAATACAAAGTACACAAAAGTGGCAAAGACTCCAAAGCCTATGCGTGCAACAAAGCCAAGAAGGGTATCAAAAAGAATGTGAAATCCAAGAAGGCAATGAGGGTGATGAAGTCCAACAAGACTATGAAGAACAAGAGGGCGATGAAGTGAACATTTTTTTGTAACTACAAAAGTAGTTCTACATGTTCAGTTTTGATCTTGCAGCGCATGAACTGCAACCTGCTAAAAGGAAATGTTTGCAGCAAACATGCGCATGGAATTATCCGGGTTATTGCCTGGGTACATAAGAAGTGTGTCCAAATTGCACTACTGGGTTCATACAACTGAGTGGGGTTTAGCCAGAAATTTAATTGATTAACATGTTTGGGGATAAATAGATTTAGTATATAATACTTATATATATAACCATTAAAGGTTAGATCTTAGCAAGGGATCTGGAAACATATATTTCCCTTTTGTTGTAAATGTTGGCATTTTAACTTTCATGGGATCTGGGGAGGTGAAATTTGCTCCAAAACCACGATTTTGGGCTTATTTTTAGCATCAACCACTGTAAATACCATGGTTTCATGCATGTTTTGGAGTAAATTTCACCTCCCCAGGAGGTCCCGTTCTGGATTTTTTTGGGATGATGAATTCACAACGGTGACTCGAGAGCTACAAGTCGAAGCATGCTTATAATCAGCAATCATGACAATCAACAACCAGAATACAGTACAGGGAAACCTTATTAACCAATGCAGCGTCTTCTTTTATTCCCGATGATGAGTGGTGTACCCTCTATTTCATCTATTGTATCCCTCTATTTTATGGTGATTACTCATTAATGATCATCAACAAGAATAGAGTGATACACTGGGATATACCAACAATCATCAGGGAAAAGGCCAGTCCACTGTTTGAACCGTGAAGAACCTCAGCCTAGGATGGTGCTTGCTTCACAGCAATTCCCCTGACTGTTTGCAAAAAAACATCTGAATAACCAAATACGGCCAGTGAGGTCAATAATCCCAATAAACCTGAACCATCATACCTTTTCTTGGGACCATTGACTATCATGACCAGTAATCCCAATAACACACATCCCTTACTGGTATCATCTGTTAATAGTATGAATCAGTTTTATCAATAGTATCATTAATCCCATCATCAATCTCAGTAAGGTCTAATCCCCGTAGAAAACATCAACTGGTTTTTAGAATCAATTATCATTCTAGTAGTAAATGCCATCTGTAGAAATCTTTATAAAATATGAGTCGTTTCGGCAGCTTCCCACACCCACTGCCATAGCGACCGTCTTGGTCCTGGAGGCCACTCACGATGATATCCACGTCGCGGTTGAATTTCCATTGGGTCGCCTGGAGTGTGGAGCCAGTGGCCTGGTACAACTGGCAGTTGCAAGCTGGGGCCCGTGGTGATATGGCGAGTTCTCAAGTCATAGGGGGCCCTCAACTCTCTCTATATACATATATATATATGGTTGTTTTGTGCTGCAAGTTCTGGTTGTTTTAAGTTACAAATGTTCCAAATGGTTAATATTGGATGATATGGTGGTTGAACCATCCCGTCATGAAACATATGTTTGTCAACCAACTAGTTGTTAATAAGTACATGTGGGAAAATCAACAACAATACAACCACCAACTACTATATCCACCAGAATTAATACTTACCAAAGTTACAAGGAAGGGCCCCCCAAATAGCGAAGTAGGTCCATTGCTAAGGTAACTACCAACTATGGTCGATATAGCTATAATCAAACGACTTGTTGACCAACTTATAACTAGGGGCCCCACCTGGCAGATCATTGCAGATCCAAGGGTCCACAACCCCTGCGTTCATGGTGGAATATGGTGAATAGTAGACAAGCACTGCTTGGCAAAGGGTAGCTTGGTATGGTTAATGATGGTCAATGGTGGTCAGTCCCATATTTGATGGTAAACCCAAAGCCATTGATCATGTGGGAGTGGCTTATTAACCCCCGGATGTGCCATGACTGGCTGATCAACTTAAAGTTGGGGTCCTCAAACAATTCTAGCCCCAAAAACATCTCTGCGCAACACTTGGGGAACTGTCAGTAGCTGATCACCATGATCCAACAATTTTGTTGTTGTTGTTGTTGTTGTTGTTGTTGTTGTTGTTGTTGTTGCTGCTGCTGTTGTTGTTGTTGTTGTTGTTGTTGTTGTGGTAGAGCATCCCAAACATGAGCATTTGCATACCAAACCTTTTAGCATACCAAAGATGTATGCGCCAAGATTTCAGCACCCTATGGTCGGCTGCCCAACCCCACAAACCCATCGCTGGGCTAGTCACATCCAATCAACCGGCTGTGAGTTGTCAATTCATGCGGAGCCAAACCATTCTTGCCCAGACCCTGGACATTATCAGTTATTAGCAGTGGTTCATCATGGTCCAGGAATCACACAAAAAGAGTAGCCTTGGTTTTATGCTTCTGGGTCAAGGGCCCATGCACCCCTCGCGATTTTCACATCCCAGAAATGACCAAACTCGTCGAACTGTTGGGATGTTCATGGAGCCATTTTGTTGGTTGGTTAATATTGACCCATACCATCCCATACTGAATTTTAGTTTATCATTTGCTTCCGGATAGTTTTCGGGTACCTCCGCCACCAAAAGGAAGAAACAGCCAGGCCCCGCCGATGTCAAGAAACCGCGATGAAGTTCGCCAAGTGATGCCGTCAGTGAATTACTACAGTTCAAGATAACCAGGGTGGGATGGTGGTTTCTCAAGACAGGGGTACCCCCCAAATCCAAATCATCCAAAATGCCCCGTTTATAAAAATAACAAACCTACCCTTTGGGAGTTCAAGATATTGAGAAACACCCAAGTTACTTAGCAACTTGTACCTGGGATGGCAATCAGATTTCGACGCTTGTTGCCAGCCCCAACAGTTGTTCAGCCACTAGGTGCCACAATGGAGCTTGCCTCGTACTCTTCTCGGCTGGTAACGCCATCCGCTGCGTTGACGTCATCCACGATGTCATCCTGAGCTGCGGTGACCTTGTGGTAAATGATTGATCCTCACAAGTTTGCGAAATAAAATCTGATTGAAGCATTAACCGCCAGGGTGCTAGACCTTTTTGGTTGCTTAATCGCAATCTTTTTTGGCAATCTTGTTGAGGGGTCATCCACCATGATGCGACCAACAAAACAAATAAACAGCATTTTCTGTGGGCACTGACCAGAAAAACAGGAGGCATCATGGTGAATGCCAACATGCAACCAGGGGAATATACACCATGAAATGGGTGTTTCTCAAAATAGGGGTACCCCCAAATCATCCTGTATTAGTTGTTATTTATAGTAATAAACTGGCCATTTTTTGGGCTCCCCATTTTGAGAAACCACCAAATGTGTGTCTGTGTCGTTTCAGCTACATATTTGTTTTCCAAGGATCAAGCGCTAGCAGGTGCCCTTGGTTCACCAGATCTATGAGAAAACTTTGGAGGTTTTGCCTCAAGCAATATACTGATGGTGAATGATGGATTGATAATGATCAAAGATGATTATAAAATAAATTGGTTTTGGTTGATGATGCTTGTGATGATAAATGATGCTGTAAAACCAAGCATCATGGTGTATAACCATCATTTTGCAGTGGCCATCGTCACACTTTCTCTTGAGCACATGCCTGTTTGCTTCTTCATGAGACACTCTTTCGGAAATGGAGGAAGTAGCCCAGATCACCCATCATACAAAGTGACGCTCCTCAGTCACTGGTCCTCACTAGTCCTCACTAGTCCTCGCTACAGAGTGGCACTCCCCACTTAGCTAAACTGGCATATACAGAAATCAGGCTAACTACTAGTTATGGATACTTATGGTAGATATGACATGATACAACTCGAGTTGGCGAATCTCAACCAACAAGGGTGACGACCAGGGGGTACCACAACCTGCAGTCCGGTACCATTTTGCTAAGCGCAGCCGGGCGGTGGATGTTCCCCGTGGATCCACCAGGGCCGCTCTCCGTCCCAGGATCCAGGTCGTAGATCCAAAAGGTTCCGCACTCGTTCCCGAAATTGTCGGTACCTTGGGGCGATTCGATCAGCGCAGGGTGAGGATTCAACAGTTGGAGAGTGAAGATCTGATTTCGAAATGTTTATAATCAATGATGATGGTTGGTCTTACTTCGAACATTTATCTCGTTTCAAATGTCTGTTTCTCCTTTCAACGGTTGGTTGGTCCTGGGAATACTTAAGTAGTATAACCTCAAGCAATGATGATCAATTGTGCTGATAAGGGAGTCTAAAATAGTTGGCACTTACGAAAAAATGACTTAGGATCTATTAGTCGCATGTAATTGATCATCCTGAGGGGTTGACTTGGCAGTTTTGATCATGGATGCCTTGCTAAAAGTTGACAACTTTCTATCGTATATATCAGGCACCATGCTCGCCCTAGCAGTTGCCCTCAGTTATCCAGTTGCCAATGAGTGCGGGGAGGGTTCACCGTGGGTTGGGTAGGTTGGTTCGCGTGAAGGTAAGTGAGGTGCGTGGGGCCTTTATGTGATCCATCTCTGCTGGTTGGCTGATACTGATCCCTTGTACAATGGCGACCCTGGTGTGCTCTTTTCAACCTGTGGCCTGTGGGTCTTGTGGACACAAACGCATTTCCTCCGAAGGCAATGAATGACATACTGCCTTGCGATGATGATTGCCCTTAGCGATTGCTTATTTATCACACAGATTGAAGACCTCGGTGGCCCCTGGTATAATAGGACCACTGGGGCGGCCCAAAACATCCGATCCCCGCAGACTAGACGACCTTCTGATGGTACTTAAGAATGGTTGATAAATCCTTAATTGACCCCTTAGAGGGCAAATATGCATTTTTTGTTGCTGGGTTTTACCCCTGAATCGACCTTCAAATTGGGCCTATTGACCCCGCAAGAGCGATAAACCCCCAAACTATCGAATCTATGCCAGAATTCATCCACGAACACAGGCTAAATATGGCAGTGGGTCAAAACCCTGTACCCCTGGTTCCCCATCATTACCATTGTTTTCCCTATTATTGTTGGTGGAAATCCCCCATTAATTGGTTGCTTAATATTGACCCATAGCCTACTATAATTGGGAATATCCCTCATTAGTTGGTTGATTAATATTGACCCATGGCCATATAGCATCTGAATCTCGTTGATGTAGGTGAGTTGGTTGCTGCTACCCGCTTCAGCGCCTGGCGCCACCGGTTGCCATGGCACACGTGGAGCTTTCGGCCTTGATTCTCGTGATGTAGTCCTCACCAGCCGCGCACCGCGGTTGCACGCTGGGATGAACCCAACAAGACATTGGATTACTGGTGGTTGAACCACCCCCAGGATTAGTAGTGAATATATGGTTGAAGATGGTTATATATGCTTAATAATGGCTAACAATGATCATTACTACGGGTCGGTGGTGCTCACCACCCCTGTGGAAAATATGCTTGTCAACCAATGATTTGTCAATACTTGCTATGGAAAATAAAGAATGTTTAAAACCACAAGCCAGACTTGTGAAGAAGTGCATAATGTTGATATTAGTTTTATGGAGCGTGTATTGTTTAAATATTAAGGCACATGATTATGAGATCTGTTTTGGTGATTACTATATATAACTATCACATCTGGTTCTTAGTTCTTACAAATTGGGACCCCAGAAGTTTCTAGCTCATGATCTGCCTTAGAAGTGGTGGAAGTTCTTAACCCACTTGTGGTTGGTCAGAGCCGGCACTGTGTGTAGCAGATAAGTACCACAATCTATGCATATATATATATATATAAACAACCAAAGGATCCAAAAAACAAGTGCGTACACATATCAACTGCAATGATTGCATCGGACCAACTATTAATCCACTCAAAAGAAACAAATAACCTTTTCCGCACGAAGAGGATGAACTTCCTTTGGCCTTGCTGTCCAGCAACGCCTCCTTCCGTGCATATCTTCTGATTTCCAACCAGCCAAAAAATCAAAGCATAAAATCACAGATATGATGATGAGGGGCCAATGAAGATATATGATTGAAAGCAACCAGCAAGCATTGCCATTATCAGCCAATCATTCAATCACTATGGAAATTCTAGGCTATGATCAAACGACTGAAACCATCAGCCATGCCATGCTCACCACACCTAGTTCACCAAATTAACCATCAACCATCACCACAACTGGACTATGAATTCCCCAGGCATTGAGTTAGTACACCAACCATATCTAGCTAACTGAGCATCAACCAGCACCCTGGCTAAGTGATTGATTCCATCAACCATCAACCTGGGCTTAGCTAACTGAGCATCATCCAATTTATCGAAAACGACTGGGTAACCATCATCCATTGTGCCAACAAAATGATTCATCATCCAAACAACGAAACTGGTCATCATGCACCAGCATGTGAGCATTATTGATCTGAACTAAAATTGTGGTTTCTCAAGTCACAACGGTACCCCGCAGTTATCATCCCAATTTTTAGAGACCATCAACCACCATGACCATTAACCACTATGATCATCAACCACTATGACCAGTAACCACCATGACTATTAAGCCATCTTAACGCTGGATTCCCCTCACTTTTTCCGTTGGCACACCACGCCCCACCCTGCCCCGCGGTCATCGCCAGCGGCCAGGAGCACCGGATCCACAGCCCACGCGGCGCACCAGACCTTGGCGCCTTCGTCCACCTCGCAGCTGAGAGTAGTCGGCGAGTGATGGCTAATGGTATTGGTTGGTGAGTGGTTAGTGGTTGGTTTATGGTTGGTTCATGGTTGGTTCATAGGGGTTAATGGTTGGTATTGGTTGGTTCATAGGGTTAATGGTTGGTTCATAGGGGTTAATGGTGACAGTGATGGTCAATGAGTGGTTAATGGTTGGTTCATCGTTGGCTCATAGGGGTTACTGGTTGACGGTTGATGAGGATTACTGATGGATAAAAACTTATATAGGCTTGTCAATGGATGGTGAATAAGCATGGTTAGTGATGGTTAATGATGACGGTTGATGACAACTGATGGTAAACAATTCTTATAGACAAGTTGTGGGTACTCAATGATGACTACTGATGCTTCTTGATGGTTAGAAATGGTTTGAAACCATGGTTGGTGATGGTTAATTAATACACATTAATGATAGATAATGAGCTGGCGAATAGACGGTCACGATGGTTAAAAACCATGGTTAGTGATAGTCAATGATGATGCTGATGATGGGAAACAGTGGTTGAATGATTGTCAGATGACGGCTAATAATAGGAAGCCATGGCTAAATGACGCTTGATGATGGTTCCTGATTACTGATGGATAAGAAGCTGGTTCATGGATGGTTCAAGGATATTCAAACCTCATGATATACCAAGTCATGGCTCAATATAGTGAGGGTAAAGATGATGGGTCGGCTGAGCGGCAGCCCCTGGTTGCGCCAGCTTCAGCTGCCTTGCCAATTCTTCCATGGCTCAATATAGTGAGGGTAAAGAGGATGGGTCGGCTGAGCGGCAGCCCCTGGTTGCGCCAGCTTCAGCTGCCTTGCCAATTCTTCCATGGCGCTGTGGGTACTGCTATGCCGATTACCGCCTGCGGACTCCTCGCTCAACATCCAGGACCAGAACTCATCTGGAGTCCAAGTGGTTAGAGTTGACTCACTGGTAGACACCCCTGCGCCCTCCCAGATCTGGGACCAACTTACGCCAGTCGAGCTCTTCATTGGAACGTTCCCAATATTTCAGGGACTCGTTCAAGGGAAAGTGGACACTTTCAGTATCAAATCAACGCTTGTCCGCGCTGAAAGGAACAGGTGCAACAAAAATCAAGTCCCAAAGTGGGAATTTCGCCTATTGTTTTTTTGAACATGTCAGTTTGACTCGGGCCCTCTGACCGTTTTTCTAGCCGACCATACCACACTCTGTCTTGAACATCTCCTCCTCGTGATGTCAACCCTGTCATTTTACACCCTTATATCTTCAGGCAGTTCATCATCTGCAATGTTTCCCGACATGGCATTGGCAAAAAAAGTCGGCACGACTTTGCCAATTTAAGACTTGAGAGTTTGTTGTCAACAATGTCAAAAGAAAGTCCAGTAGAGATATAGTTACAGCTCCGGTTGAGATTGTTTGGTCATTGCTGCGTGATAACCAATAATTTGCCATACGTCGCTCCCCACTGCAGGGAGAATATTCGGCAGTTCAGTACACTTGGGTTTGACCCTGTTTCATTGGCGATGAAAGGTGCATACCGACATCCCTTCACCATCCTTCACCCTGATCTTAAGCACATGGTCTAATAAGCTCAAAGAAATGATAGATGTCCAATTAAACCACTAGTTATTGATGGTGCATCCATCCAGTTGAATATGTCGGTTAAATCCTGGTGACAAGTCTCCAAGAATCCAAGATGAATCTTATTGGCCACCGATTGACCAGTAGATAGAATTTGAAACAATGGATGTTGTCAACCTTGTTAATCATCACTCACTAAGCAACACCTGCCACAATACTTCACATCTTCAACAGATCAAATCAGACATCTGTTCCAGGCCCGCCTGCAAGGTGATGATGATCTTGTCGCGGGAGATAGATTCGGCTGAAATGTACCTGGCCCCGATTTTGCGCTTATGACGAAGTTGCTGGAAGAGAGGAAAGCAATGCCAACACGAAGTCGAAATATCAGGGATATTCAAACTATGTCCGGCATGATGCAATGAAGTAGTTACTTGTCTGATGCTCCAAAATACTGCAAAAACTGGTCTGTGTGTTGGAAAGGCACTTGATACTCACCCATAAATGATCTGTGGTTTTGGACATCTGGTTTGGTATGTTTTCGACTTTCCAAACCATTGAAAAGTTTGATGAACAAATATTATCCAGATTTATCCAGCATATTGTCCATGATCATCCATGATCAACCTTCCCTCATAAGCATCACGAACCACGATGAACCTATGACTCGACCATTACTAAGCAGCCTATCCGTCCGCAAGTTACTTGCTCCAGCAAGGTGCCAGTGATACTTTGCCAGGGTCACGGTCACGGCTACTGGTTGAGAATTGTTCACGGTTGGCAGTCAATCATAGGAAACACCCCCGCCCCCACCTACACGAAAAACAAGGTTGCCAGTGGATTTACAATGATATAAGTGAATCATGTCAGATAGTTGTTTGATATAACAAGTATTGTTTGCCTTATTCTTGTTGGTTATTATCCCCGATAATTGGTTGGTTACTATTCACCCATATAGCTGGTACATATCCCCTATACTTGCTAGTTATCACCCCATTAACCAGCTATTATTAATCACCAACCAGCTATTATTAACCAGTGGTTGGTATATGTTGATTATGATTGCGCCTAAGGACCAGCCATGGCCTTGCCCATCCCCCCGTCGCCTCATGTTGGGAGGCGTCAGGTCCAAGGTTCTTACCTTCAACTGGTTGGAGATGGTGCCTCAGCGGTGACTCTCCGCGATGACCCTCCGGACGGGTGGGTTGGCTCGTGGTGAACGGGGGGTTGGTTCAGGGAAAAATGCTTGGTTCATGGTTCAAAATTTGGTATATCATACGGAATGACCACCAGCAAGAACCAACAATTCACAAGGCACAGAAATCCGGCACTTCATAACCAGTGGCAATAGCAACCAGCATGACCAACAACTATGTACTATAGTTTTGCAAGTATCGAACAAAAACCAAAAACAATTAATGAAAATAGTCTTACCAACAAGAAACTACAAACAAGCGACAACCATCAGCCATAAACCATCGTGACTCGTGACCTTGAAGATAAGAATCAAGATGCTCAATACCGAAATCATGTAAAAAGTGTGCGGTTTTGCCAAGTCGGAGAATGTTGAATCGCTTACATCCCAATATACCAGGCAAAAAAAATCCTCAGCTTTCCACTTTCAGGTGAGGTTTTCAAATAGCTATATGGCCTATGTTCCACTTCATCTGGACAACATACAAGTTAGACAATTGCGAAATTTATGTAGGCAATTTGTTTACCAAGCTCATAGCTTCTGTCATTTTGGGATAATTGTTTTGAACTTAACCCATCTTGCCATCAGTGGTAGTGATTAAGATTCATCGGTGACCTGCTGCTGATGGGTGGATACCTGGAAACGTCACCAGTTTGCGTCAAAGCCATCTTCCACTGTTCGGAACACTGGAACCACTCAGATTCATCGGCAGCAAAAAAAACGAGGTGCCCATCACCAACCATGAGTACCCAACTATTTCTTCAAAATGTGACCGTTTGTTGGCCATCAATCAGAAACAATCATTCACCCATCACCACCACGGATTGTCAATATATTTCCTCTCAATCAACTGACATCGGAAAAATGCGTGATTATCCTTTGTTGAACAATTTGTAATGGCTGATGATACCACTTAGTAAGCATCGAAGCATTGAAGATCAGATGTTGGCCCTTATTGCAATTATATAATCGTTATTAGCCGTGATGAACCGCAACTAACCATCAAAAACTTATCATTAGTATGCGTTACAAACCGCTATGATCCATTCCTTTGCATGTTTGTACCATTCGGACTACCGACGATCAACCATTGTTAAGCGTATTAACCAACCTGAACCATCATTGGCGAATATCCACCAGAATTGTTGACGAATACCGACTATTACTTTCCAATTATCAGTCATTATTAACCATCATCTATATAATCATCATTAAAATCAATCAATCATTATTAACCATCATCTATATAATCATCATTAAACCGTAATTTGGCTATGGGTCAATATTAATCAACCAACTCATGGGGGATAATCACAAACAGTGATAGGGTAAACAATTTTGAATGATGGGGGAACCAGGGGTACAGGGTTTTCACCCATAGCCATTTCACCATCATGTAAGTATCATCAAACACTATTGACCACGGTTGCAACCACCATAGTCCTGCCAGTCTTCTGGCGCGGCCCTAGGCTCCCAAGCTCACGTAATTGAAGGATACGCCGTTCGTGACCTGGTGAGGAATGGGTGGCGGACCCAAAAATCTCAGTATAGACTGTGGCTGCTTAATCGGGGGATCTATCCAACTAGCATCTCAATGACTAAGAGATGACTAGTGGTCCAGCGGATTGTTATCAACTAATGATGGATGAATAAATCCAACAGTCAATGGCCAATGATGGCAACTTGTCCGCACAATTAATCCAAGTATGTCAGCCAATGCATTCCCACCTTGGTTTGTTTTGCGATATGCAAGCAATTGGCAACAGTCGAAACTACAAATTCCGAGGCAGTTCCAAATCTTTCGGGTCCACTCCGGGGCGGGTTTTAGCGGATTTCTTTTGCTCCAAGGCCAGAAACGGTTACATGTTGTGCACCAAGGTGTGCAACGCATCATTTTAAGGGTGTTCGCTCATATCCTTACCTTGAATTGCTGGAGTACCAGAGAGTGCCAGTCAGAAAAAGGGTGGTGCAAGCAACAAGAATATTGAAGAAGTTCAGGATTTTTTTTCACAAACGCAGTGCCGAGCATTGTTCACCGTCTCTGAAGCGCTTGCAACTGCTTCAAGGGCTTTGTGTGGACCTTGGGATGCCTTGGGCAAGGCTGAATGTATGTGCGTCGCCATGTGCCGAAGTGTCGTCATGAGGCGGCACAGTCTGTGGATTAAGGGCGGTGACAATGGCAAAAGTGGCAAGTGGGCTGGTGCAAGAGATTGATCCTGGCTAAGGAGAGGCATCGCACGACATTGGCACGTATGGCGCGAAGCTGGTCGGCCAAGACAAGCTTATGCGTGCCATGGCCCCAATAAAATTGCGGAACGCGCAGGTGAAGGATGCGGACGTTAGCAAAGCAAACAAGTGGCAAGTGACAAGCAGCATGGGTTGTTTCAGTCCACTTTTGGGATCTTTGTTGCTCAAGAGCTGTCCCGACTTTGATGGTCTCGAAACAAAAAATGCTTCCGCTTCCGTTATTCTTAGGAAATCTTGGGACAAAATGTCAGGTTCCCCTGCCGAGTTCAAGTAACTGATGGGATATTCATGTACCTAACCACGTTTGATGATACGCTGTGGCTTGACAAAATGCATCCATTGATCACAATGGCTGCATATATACAACCGCCTCAAGTCAACAAGTATCATCAAGGACCAAAACTAAGCAGTATCATTATCATCGATACCCCACCATTGTGAACCAGTATGAAACACTACTAACCATATCTTGCACTATTCAGCACTATTCAAAGCATCTGTGAATAATAAACACTATGGCCTATATAAACTCATGTGATTAACTGGAACCCAGCATCCATCACCCACCGTCATTCCCGCTTCTACCCACCGGTTGCGGAGAGGCACCCTGCAGCCCACACAGAGATCGTCATCAGCATAGCAGTAGATGTCGTAGAAGGTGCCCAGTCTAGGCATCGCGGATGGGCACCCCGTCTCGTACCAACTACAAGGCCGGCCCCCTTAGTTAGCTAAGTTGGCTTATAACTAGAGTCACTACCACTACCACTTGTGGTAGATATAACTAGCTTGTTCAATGGCCCATTAATCAACTTTTAACCAGGGGGCTCAAATTGTAGGTATTGATGGTTGGTATGTTCAATAGTAAAGGTGAATGACGCAATGCCATAGTAGGTATTCATGGTAGTTGTTTACTATTTACATGATCTTGGTAAAGGTGAATGCCTGGTGAGTTTGTGTTCTGGCTAATAGTCATTAATTATTACCAAATGTGTCAACCATTGGTTTAAGCATTGTGAGATATTTTGAGTCATTGGTTTAAGCATTGTGAGATATTTTGAGTCATTAGTAATTCCGTGTCTTAAATAAGCAACAATCACTTGAAATCACATAAACCAATCAACATAATCAATAGTATGAGTCATTGATAAACAGTTCATTCAACTATCCATCACTGTGGATTCCAATCAACCACTATCATCTAACCAATGCGAACGGAACGAGTCCTGTTGTTCGCAACTATCATCAGCTTAGCCACGATCAGCAACTATGAACTGAAGCATCATTAGTGCACGGCTTATAACCTGTATCAGCACTTAAAATCAAAATAAACCATTCCAAGTCACTGATTGCAACCTTCAAATCCCACTGAACACATGAAATAAATCAAATAAACCACTACTAACCATCACTAACCAAAGGATCAGCTAGACCATCACCCACATGGCTCACCCCTATGGTTGGCCCCGTCGCGTTCCCCGCCGTGGGCAGCTGGCGGCTCGTCGCTCCAAGGGGCTCCAGCGGAGTCATGTACGTGGGATCCCAGCTCCTCACACGGCTCGGTTCAGCTCGTTGGATGCGGGGTGAAGTGCGGCTCAATAGTGACCTCAATGGTGACTACTAATGGTCACTACTAATAGTCACTACTAATGGCCACTACCTTAATAGTGACTACTAGTGAATTTAATAGTGGATGATGGCATATAAATGGTTGATGGTTAATAACTGGTTTATAGTGACGTTTATAGTGACTTTCATAGTGACTACCTATAGTACCTTAGTACTAGTGGTGAATAGATGGTTGATAAATGGCTTCTAAATGATTTATGGTGACTTTAATATGGTTGATAGTGACTTTACTAGTGACTTTAGTCACAACTAGTAGTAGGGATAGTGGATGATGGTTAGTAAATGGTTTATAGTGACTTTTCTTGTGACTTTAATAGTGACTAATAGTACCTTAGTATATACTAGTGGTTCATCGATGGTTGATAAATGGCTGAATCAATTGTACTAGTACCTTATTCAGTGCCTAATGAAAAATTGTTCATTAGTGGTTAGGGACAATTTTCCAGCCATGGTAAATGATGGCCAATGATCCAGCTATTAAAGAACCACCCCCAGGGTCTGCCTGGAAATTTACCCCACAAGTATCTGACCTAAGCGCTGCATCGCAGCGGAGTCCTGGGACGGTCGTAGCCCGTGATCACGACATCCACCGGCACGGTCGTGGCTGAGCACCGCGGCCGCGCAGTCCGAAGGGCGGCAGCAATGGTGACCGAGAATGGTTGATCCAGGTGACTTAATGATTGGGATTTTGATGATCAGAGATGGTCACCATTAAACCATCAAAACTAGGTCTTAAGGTCGGAATCAATAATGATGATGATAAACAAACCTACGGGTTCAGTGACATGTAGTCATCCAAATGACTATGAACATCGACATTTGGAAACAATAGATGATGGACCTGAGGGTTTTGATGTGCTCCCATCATTTGAAGGCAGGAAATGCTGAAATGGGCGCAGTATTTTTACATGTTTTCATATTGAGACATATTGAGACTCAGTTCTTCATCCTATCAGGCAAGTTATTTCGCCTCAGTATCTCGAACAGTAGCCCAACATCACCAGCCCCGTTATTGCCACTCTAAACAACCATCATTGGTAACCAACAAGAGCTGCCTCTTACGTTTTCGTCTCCGATTTGGTAAACCATGTGACTTCCCCCAACCCAGAAATAACTGGTTGGTGGTTTCAACCCTATGAAGAATATTAGTCAACCAATTGTTAGCAATTAGTACTGAAAACACACACACATGGCTGTGGGTCAAAACCCTTAGTCCCCCTGGTTGCCCATCATTAACCAGGCTGTTTTCCCAATAGTTTGTTGGGTATCAACCACCATTATTGCTTGGTTAATATTTGACCCATAGCCATATGAAACCACCAGCCAAAAAATCTCCGAGCTTAGGAAGTTCACCCCACTTGGAAGATCTATGACCCATGCTGGAAACCACGTATTTCCATACCCGGTACGACAACCCTTGCGTCTGGAAGCGACCCCCCTCAGCGATGGATTATTCCCAAGGGAAAGGATCGGATGATCGGCTGGAACCCAGAATCTGTAACAGGCCACTTTTCAGCTGCCTGGCACACTTGATACAACAAGTTGGCAAATTTATGGTGGACAAAACTTGTGGTGATAAATGCTAGGGACCAACGAAGTCAACTCTCCTTCTTATTTCTTGGTTGTTTCGCCGTGCCCCATCTCAGCTCAAGCTGCTCGTCGAGCATCAATTTTGCAGGACTGAAATTAGGAATCACCATGCCAAGTCTAGCTGGGATTAGTTGGATTCCACTGGCAAAGATCAGGCGACCAAGTTGTCATGGCCAGAATTTTCCAGCCAGTCACATGCTGGTAGAATTACTTATGGCAATCATGAATCATTGGCAATCTCCATTATCACCAACTCACGCAGCAAAACTAGGATTAAACTCGATATGGGACGTGGTACTACTCTTTCTCATCCGCTACCAGGTACTACATGGTAACTACTGGTTTCCTTAAGGGGCCTTGAGGATAAAGTAAGAGCTCTGTGAACTGGGTCCCTGATGCTCACACCAGCAGGCTCAACGATTGTTCAAAAAGTTCAAATGTTTCCCTCAAAAAAAAAAGGCTTTCCAAAATTCACGGCGTTCTGCACACTTTCCTTGTGCTTTAGGGGGGTAGCACCACCTATAAACAGAGCCATTTCCATCTGCAGTCTACGTGGCTACAGCAGCAAGAAAAAGTGCTGCCGAGCGTCGATCGTAATGGGTGTACTCGGTCGTAAAATTGCTGGCCAAAATCTCCAAGATCGTTGGAACCTGATGCTGCCCGCCGCGCGCAAGGAGAGATTTGGGCCAAGCTTCCCCAATGGTGCCAGCGTTTACCACTCTTGGGTTCAGGAGTGCCTTGTAGGTGCGGTTGCCTTATCATGCCTTATCTATGTTTCCGATCAAGTAGTATTGAGGTTTGAGGTGGTGTGAATAAATGTGTTGACTAATCTAGGTTCAAAATTTGCTCATGAAGACGTAGCACGGCCAACCTCCATGCACCATGGGGTCACCAGACTGCTCTGCACATCGTTCATAGGCTGCAGCTGGCCATACTGGACTGTTGGTAGCTGGTTCCCAAGACCCAACTGGTTTTAGACAACCGAAACTCCTTCATGAATCGATTCTGATCACCGTTCACTATTCACAGAAGGATTGCCCAACAACTCATGAAGGCAGCGCCAGTCTTGGGCTGTTGCATTTCGAACTCGCCAAAATGGATTGCACTTTTTGACCATGTCTTCAAAGTTTTCTAGGTAGTCATGGCTGTTGCAGAAAATCATGCGCAGCATCAGTGCCACATCCTCCGTGTCACACCCATCTGTGTTTTAGTTTTTTTCACTGACACTTTGACCTCGTGTGGTTCTGCTATGTGGCTGCGGGCCAAAACCCTGTACCCCTGGTTCCCCTATCATTAGCCATTATTGTTGGTTATTATCCCCCATTATTGTTGGTTAATATTGACCCATAGCCATGTAGATACCACAATGCAACCATACCTCTCCGTGTGGAGCCTTGATTTTGCCCCAAAATTTCTGCACTTGGCAGCAGGGCGACCTTTCCACTGGTCTCGACTACTCCAATCGTGGTCAATTCCGAGGACCACAATCGATGCATCATGCGAGCCATCAAAACGATTAATCTACGAGACAAAATCTTTGATTCAGAATGATCAATTATAATAGAAATAGTAATGATTGTTGTTTAATCATGGTTTGCATGGTTAATCTAATCTCAATGGTTGATATGTGTTAGCCTGATCTCTAATTTTATAATGGTCAACAATGCTTAATGCAGATTCTTTGGTAAATGGCAATTAGTAATCATTGCTAGCCTGATCTTCAATACTACTTAATCGAACAAAAATGGTTCTAATCATTTTGATCATAATACGAATGTATAATCTTGATTAGGATAACCATCTGTGACTAGCCATAATCAACCGGCATATGAGCATCATCAAAAGGATTCCCTCCGTTGGTGATTGAAAGCCCCTGTCTGTCAATGGATGATCATGCCCTTCGAAGTGCGAATATCTGAGAACCTGAGAATTTAATCCACATCTGATAATGGCACAAACTCTAGCCATCGATTTCGCGGGGTAGAGCTTGAGTTCTACTCACAAGCTCGCTTAGTTTTGCATCTCCAAAGTTTGCAAACTCATGTCGTAAAAATGGAGAATTGCATACAATTGTGATCAATCGTTCATAGGTGAAAATGACCAGTTTTTGAGGTTTGCAAATGCTTAGTCAAGAATAGTGGTTGACAAATCAATGGTTGAGCCACCCAATTAGATTTGGTGTGTTTTATTTCTGTAGATGTCTTGTCCCAAACACGAAGATTCTGTTCAGTATCAGCTGATTATCAAAGTGGAAATCCATGATGGAAATCGAAAGCATCCTGAATGTTTGGGGAAAGAATTGCCGATGGCTTATTCAGAATTTGCCCACGCATTTTCATTAATGTTGTTTCGTATCTGATTGGCTTCTATCGGCTAGAGCAAACACATCTTTAGGTACAAGCAATATATGGTGGTTTCTCAAAGTAGGGGGACCCCCCAAATCATCCATTACTAGTCATTTACAGTAACAAACCAGCCATTTTTGGGGCTCCCTATTCTGAGAAACCACCATATGTGATGGTTAAACTTCATTTTGTACTCCTTGAGACATGCACCAAACATCATTACGACTGGGACGGAAAAATTGATGGTCGAATGGCCATGTGCCAGCAGATCCATGTGAAAACAAACGAAGCAGCATGGTTGCGATGCTATGCTCAGCAACAGTTGATCCACCAGCAGCATTTTTGCTCAGCCACATGTTGTCAGTGTCCAATCCACGAGCATTTTATTGAGGCCTCACATGTTGTTGCTAATTATGTTTAGTTATTCATCACTTCTAATGAATATGTTTTCGGTCAGTGCGTTGAGCAATGAGTAGCAAACATAATGACAAAGAACTATAGTGAACAACCTCATGATTGTCAAATTGTGGTTTACCATGATACAAGAATGAAATGCAATTAATATTTTGGAAACTGACCTGGAAGTAGAAAATCACTGTTGTAAGTAGATTTGATTAAAGCAAATCTACCAGTGATGGATTGTCCACGTTGATAGTTTGCAAAAGGTTTACCCTCTACCAATCTGCTAGAGCAATTAGTGCAATGAACAATCTCCAATTTGCAAATTTGTCCAGCGGAAAAATGGCACTTCCCATGGCTTTGTCAGCGGAGGGAGGGTAGTGCTTTATCTATTACGATGTTCATATCGCAAATCAACTTTAAATTACCTTTCAACTGAAAATCAGTCAGCACCAATCAGGAAGCATTGTTGGGCAGAAGTACTAGTAGCTCTGAATATCAACCGTGACTAATAAACGATAATTGGTCATTATTCATGCAATAGGTTGGCAGCCATCATTACTCACAATTAACAATACAATTCAATTGTTACCAAGCATTAATAAACCTTCATCGTGTTTATCCTCAAAGAGTAATTAACCATACACACGCAATACTTAACCATAATTGACCCAAACTCACAAGTGACCAACCATCAATAACCATCCCTAAGCACGATCACCATAATCACCATAATCAAGCATTCCACATTGGTGGGGTATCATTCATTCCAAACCCTATTTACCCACAATAATTCACAATTCTATCATCAACCATGGAACCCTTCCACCCCCCATCATTCCACCACGCTTCCACTCGCGGCGGCGCGTCAGCTGCTACCATGGCACATTGAAGCCGTGGCGCACCGCCTGACACCACGCGGTGCCCGTCTCGGAGAGCTCCAAATTCACGGTGATGCTGGTCTCGTTGGTGCTGACCTTGGCCCCGCCCCAGGCGGTGGCATCCTTCAGTGCTTGGTATCCTGGCCATCTGATGGCTTTGTTTGGATGGTGAAGCTTGGGTTAATGTTGGGGAATGTTGGTGAATCCGTAGTTTAGTGGTAAATATGAACCACAACCGACAACAACAACAACAACAACAACAACAACAACAACAACAACAACAACAACAACAACAACCAACAACCAACAACCAACAACCAACAACCAACAACCAACAACCAACAACCAACAACCAACAACCAACAACCAACAACCAACAACCACAACCAAGGAACCACCTTGCTAGTGTGAAAAAGACAACAAGTATCCTTAGGTCCTTGGCGGCATACTTATACTTATACCACTTTTCAACAATAAGCAACGAGCGACCAACAATATGAAAGAGCCATCCTGAAGTAGATGGTCCAATTTGATATTCCATTAAGAACTCACGATCACCAGGGATACTAGCAAACAATCACCAACAAGGAACCATCAACAACTAAGTTACCACTCCTTGATGTCTTGTCAGTGCCCATGGAAAGAATCCAAGGCAAAACCAAGATGGGCGAAATTCTCTTTCAGGCGGCCTTTGTCCTTGATGACTTGGGCCAAAGTCATCGCTTTGCTCAGGTCTGCGGAAAACACAAAAGTCTTCAGAGTAAGCTCATAGAGAAGCTTGGCATGATCTTCCCCGTGCTTTTTGGGGCGGCCCCCCATGCCATGATTTTCCTTTCCACTGTAAGGGGCAGGCCTGCCATGCAAAACTGCACTCACAACACTGCCTTGGCATGATCTTCGGGCCGTTTCTCAGAAGCGTTTGTGAAAGAGCCAGCTTTCCAGTTCTTGATGAGAACGTTAGCTTTAACGTTTCGGTTCTGCTCAGTCAAGTTCTTGATGTGCAAGGTCGGCGGGCTTGATGATTGCAAGCAGATTTCAGAAAGAAATGGATCTTTCAACTCACAGAGAACGACGCCATCTTCCACTGCAGTCCCTATAATGGTAGTTTAGTTTTGGTAGGTTGGTAACCAACAATCGTCAACTATGGTCACTGCAGAGCGAATGGTGAACATGACTAATGCTGGAAAACTACTTGCAAATAAAGTTGTTAAGGTTGGAAGTAGTTCCAACACAAGTCAGCTGTACCACTTGGGTAGACTACTCATCAACAATAAACTCTATGAGTAACACATGAGATTGAAATATTGTTGGCTGCTGGTGGTTGACAGCCCGCAAGAAACAGCAATCGGTCTGTGTGATACAACCAACAATGTTAGCTGAGTTGGCGGACGCAAGTGTTGTTACCCGTTGGTAAGAACAAGGAATCAACAGTTATCTTAGTCGGGGGGGCATTGTGGCATCGTATAGGAAAATAGTGCATTTATAAAAACACTTACTCTTCCATGGGTCTCAGATTCCCAAATGTATCAAGGGAGAATATAGCATCCAAGATTTCGAGATAGTTGTTGTTGGAATTTTACGTTGCACAATGAAGGGCAACTCTTGCACACACACACACACAAAGGTACAGTATGTATACGGAAACTTTGTGCTGATAGTTTCAATTGATGTTGACTGAATCTTGGAATACAGCAGCGGCGTCCATTGGTCAAGAAAACTGTGTTCTACTCAAAATGATCACTGCTGTAATTAGCCCTGGGATGAAGCGACAGCAGGGTACTGTTTTGTTGGTGCTGAAGTTGCACGTGTTTTTTTTGGATTTGTTGGTGATTGTGTATTCATTATACATATGATTACTGTATTGATGTGGTGTGACGTAGTGTGAGGTGACGTGATGAATTCAATGTGATGTGATGTAATGCAAGGCCATGCTATAAGGTGCAAATAGCCTACATTCTACATACATTTTACATGTACGTAACGGCAAATATTGATGCATAAACAAATACAAGAATCTATAAGCACATACATGTGTTTTCAGATATATCAAAGTAACATGTAAACACGTGCATTTGGACAAAAATGCAAATTCAAATGCATATAAATATGTACATATAACTATATGTATTGATAACAATACAGGTGTAACAAAAAGTGCATGTAAGCACAAATCATCATGTATAAATGAAAAAGATATACCTGTATGACTAAACATAATGTAACTAATAAAACTATTTGGCAGTGGGTCAAAACCCTGTACCCCTGGTTCCCCTATCATTAACCATTGTATTCCCTCTTATTGTAAGGGAATATCCCCCATTGGTTGGTTGGTTAATATTGACCCATAGCCATTTACATTGAATTTTCATAGTTTCATTGCTGGGCCTCACGTCGACCCCACCAAACGGCCGCGCCAAGTGACACCGTTGATCTGGATCGTTGGAGGTGTCAAATCCAACGTCACCACTTGTCCCACCTGGGAGGGCAGTGCTCAACCCAAGCGGGGACTGAAAACACAGCGGGAGGAGGAAACACATTGGATCAATATTTACCAATAATAATGGGCGATCGTAATGGTTATTGGATAATCGCCAACAATAATGCTTAAACAACTGCTATTGTGAACTGGGAGGGATATCACTAACATGCGGGTACATCGCGTAGATATAGCATGTAGATGCATGCAGATCGATGCCTGGTATCAACCAAGAATATCGATAACATGTGGCTCAAGTGAGAAATATTACATAGAAAAAAACACACGGAAGATAACTCACACCAACGACAACAAAACAGGGCATCAAAATTCGATCTATGGATTTCTTTCACGCATGATTTGTGCCCGAAAAATGGATGATGTTCCTGCTAGGATGGATTAGTTTGCTGGTTCTGGCGATGTCCCCATGGTGGGAAAAGGGTCAGTAAATAAAGATAGCAAACAAGTATGAACTCGAACTCAACCATTCCATTCCATGTGAACATTTGCAAGGCCAGTATGGACTACAAGTAGCCCTCATGGGCCCTCATGGGCCCCTACTTTACATGGGCAAATGCTAGCGGTATACAGCGAACACAACATATCATGCTGAGCACAATCAAACGCCTTTCTGAATTGTGTTTGGACCTGCTTAAGAAAGAGATGAAAATCGTTAATGTTAGCCCAGGATTATTAAACCCCTGGTTGATTAATAGGGGGTAGCCCCCAAAAGCCTTGGTTTCCCTTTAAAATGGTAATCCCCCCAATTAAGAAACCTGGGGTTAATTAATCCTGGGCAGACATTAATAACTAATCTAGATATATCTAGATGTACTACAGCTGTGATCACCAGCTTGTGGGCAGCGACCCTGCTAGAGGCAGTGCCCTGGATGGTTTGCATGAACCCCAAGTGCAAGCATCCCAACGTTGAGTTGACCCTCCTGCATTCCACTGTAATGCTGTCAGGAAATCCAGTGTTGACGACAAAGAATGGCTGCATGCAGCCAGGCGCCCACACTGTGTCTTGAAACACTTCAACGACCGTCGTCGTGATTCGGGCGGATGGACTCTTCCCTGAGCAAAGGAGTTGGTCTGGGCTTGCGCAAAAGATACCCAACAAACTGCATGCCAAGCGCAGGCATCGTCCATCTGCTGACATCTTGCTTGGTCCAAGAGAAAGTAGCTGGGTTGCTGGTCCACAAGTATTTGCGGTCGACTAGGCAGACTTTTAGGTGAATGGCCGCTGCATTCGCCCAGTGGCCGCAATTTGTGCTGGGAATGCTGTATTTTCCAAGCCTTGCAGCAGCGCTTCCATAGAAATTATGAACCAACGGGTGAAGAGTTCTGGATCAATGGCAATGCAAATTGACAGATCGTCAACCCTAAATGACCGAGGTCAAAGTTAAAAACCAATGCTGGGTGGGAGGTTCAAAGACTGGATGACTTGGCGGTTTTCAAACGATGAAACTGGAATCTCAACAATGAAAAAACACTGGCAGCACTAAAGGCGTTGCCGCTGTTCACCTGCCCGGTGACAAGCAGATCAGTCTCGTTAATTGGATATTATGGAACTATTCAGTTCTGATAGGTGTTGGTCCAACAGCTACTTGTGCATAAGACTTTTGGTGTGTTGGATTCACGGAATCCTCTCCTTGATTCATATAGGAGTTCTGTTGAGGTTAACCACACCTCCGCCTAGAACCAAGAATCATGACCAAACAAAACAACGATCACGGTGTTTTTTAATCTTCGAGCCTACCAGTTCTAGCTTGGTTTACAGAGTTGTTTGTGGTATCCATATTAGGCATGAGATTAGATACTTCGCAACTTTCATACTTTCATGTACTTACAAAATATCAAAATAAAACACGTGTGCAATACGCAGTACTCTGTGACCGTGTATGCAAACTATGCCTGGTCGGCACCTGAAATTCATCTGATGTCACCCATTCCGAAATTCAGCCTAGATTCTATTCAAAAACCATGGGTCGGTGTTCAATACCGCCAAACACATGGTAGGAATTAAGAATCCCAAACAACCGACTAGTTGCATGATCATCCTGCTTGGTAATCTTTCTGGACTAAAACTGGGATCTATTCATACCCTCGTTGTAACCAGAGATGACTCACCTTGGTTATTCCGAGATGATCGTCCACTGGCTTATTATTCACCAATCGCTAAAATCCTTCAGTATCAGGAAACATCATCAACAAAATTACCCAGCATCACTACCAGCTAATTATACAATTCAACCATCACTGACCATCATGAACATTCAGCATCATGAATCCTTACAAGCCATTCATTATCAATATTGGTTATCCCATTCAACCTTGTAGCTTCTAGCTTCCTTTCAAAGGGGTATGGGGAGATCCCTGGCTCCTTAGCTACCTCCCAACCACCATCCACCAGCCTGTGCCACCCATGTCACACTGCCAAGGGGCTGCCAATGCAAAGGTAGTGACGTCGGTGTATGACACCTGGCACCACAGGCAAGCAACCAACAAAACTAGGTCTGACTGACTTCATTGGTTATGAATGATTGGTTCATTGGTTAACTATGATCAATAATAATGGTTGGTAATGGTTAATAGAAGGGGATAATCACCAACAATAATGATTAAGCAACTACTGCGGTAATTGGTTTCTCAGGCCAGTTTGGGGTATCCAAAGTTATGGTTGGTTTATGGTTAAAAATGCTCATGAATGGATGGTAACTGCGGGTACCCCGATTTTGAGAAACACCCATTTGGTTATGAATGGCTGCACAGAAACTGATTTGGACAATGCTAATTGTCAAATCTAGTGCTAATTGTCAATGACGATGCAAAAACTGATTAATGAGACTGACACCTATTTTGGACAGTGAATGCCTGAAAATATCTGAACAACTATCCTGGAAGCTAACAAACTCACCAATTTCCACACTAGTGGCATTTCAACGAATCATCACCATAGGAGGTTTCATAAAATAGTGAACCTCCCAAAAAAATGGATAGTCTATTACCATCGATAATAAACAAACTGGATGATAACAGGAGTTATAACTTGGATGATAACTGGGAGTGCCGTCCCCCTGCGAGAAACACCCAGACAGCGTCCCCACATGGACCGAAGTCCGGCTCCAGCGCCACCGACGCACCTCGTTGGGAAGTCCCACGTTTGCGGTTTGGAAGTTGATGGATTGCTGCGCCGCAGTCGTGGCCTGGTGATGAAGCCATGGGAAGGGAAGACCCGGAGCCAGGGTGCTTTCTCGAGCACTGGGGAGCCCAAGCTATGGTTGGTTTGTCACTAATGAGCTGGATGATGACTGGGGCACCCCTACTTGAGAAACATCTAGATAACCCGTATAGCGATGGTAAGCAACCAGCTATGAAAGGGTGGTGCACATATTCGTCGGTTCGTCAAGATTGATGATGTTGCTACTGTTTACTGATGGTTAACTCCTGAATAATGATGCTATTGATGCTGGCTTTTGACCATTGAGGATCGCAAAGAATGCAGAATAGCAAGATTCCTGACCACTGCTGGGACAAATCCATACCAAGAGCAACCGGCAACGGCGAAAAACATGTTCATTATTGTTCGTTAATCTCCAAAGACTAGGATTTGTTTCTAATAGTTTGCTGACCATGAATTCTATGTATTTCTTTGTGAATGTTGTGGGTAGATGGGGGTAGATAGGGTAGCTGTGGTCCTCTTGTACGGTACCAATTGGGATGCACCGGTTGGTTCACATGGATGCAAGAGGTCCAAACAAAAAATGCAAAGGAATCCAATAAACCAAACCTCATCTGAAGTACATCTTTGCTGGTGGTGAAGGAATAGATTGCATGGTGAATACCCAATACCAATACAATATGAAATCATCATCTATGTGCACACATACGTGTACAGGCGACAATAACCCCACATCACTCAACAGTTCAAAACGGGTTTTCTTCCCTGCGCAACAACCATCCCGGCACCTGGAAGTCCCAGTCGTCCATGGCAAAACAGTAGATGTTGTAAAAGGACTCGCGCTGCAAACTGGTGGCCTAAAGGACGCGATGCTGCAGTGATCTGCCAGTGGAGTCATTGGCGGCAGGGAATCATCCGCGAAGGATTGGCGGTGTCTTGTCAGTCGCCGCTGTGAACACAGGATAGGAATATGATGCTCGATTGAAAAAGGTTGGCTTCACTTCTATCCCACTTTTAACCACAGTTTATCCTGCTATTGACAAAGGTGTACCGATCATCCTACCACTATTGCTAGCCCATGAAAAACATCTAACCACCGTATGATAAACACGCCGAAATGTGCGGGACTGAACAAGTCTCAGAGCTGCACACTCTGATGGGAGATCAAGCAGCCAGGATGAATCAGGCTATTAACATCTGTTAATGATGGCTACGGTAGTTCACCAATTCTGGGCCAGCTATCAGGCCGCAGCGATCAGCTTTACATAGAGGTTGTGTACACATATTCTTGTATGTTCGTCAAGACGAATCAAGATCATTATTAGCCAACGCAAACCGGAATTGACCATCGGCTCCGCTCAGGCGTAATCATACCTGCTGGTTGTTTCTACTGCTGGACCATGGTACGTATCCACTCGTGATTACTACACTCTTCGTTTTTCGGTGAGATGGTCACCGTCCCCCACCTGTTTGACCACAACGAACGGGAACGGGCACTATGAGCCATCATGAACCATCACTAAGCATGGATGGACCATTATCAGTTGGTTCTTTTTAACTAACCCTCAAATCACCATTAGTCAGCTATTGACTAACAAACAGGCATTATAAACCATCATGAACTATCACTAAGAGTCGATTAACCATTGTCAGTTGGTTCTTGCTCAAGCCATCAAATCACAGGCATTAGTCAGCCATTGATTAACAACAAACCCAACCGTTCTTCCTAGTGAACGTTACCGGGTTGGTGGTTGACACCACTGGTCCTCACCCAGCA